>CM077520.1:1464857-2064857 GCA_039654895.1 Mongoloraphidia duomilia | reverse complement strand
TCGGACCATTTTAAGGCATGATTTTTAGGGGTTGCATGTTTTTGGATCCAAAAATACCGAAAAATTCTCAGATTCGTTTCAAAATTGAAATTTAACCCTTTAGTAAAGATTAAAATGTCCTGCTAAAATTTTAATAAAATCGGCCCGACAGGACCGGACATACACATTTTATGCAAACACTAGTTCGCGGATTAATAATATAGGTACCTAAGGACTTACTTACTGAAGGGTAGATATATTTAATTTGGTGCAGATGTTGTACCGATAAAATCCATTTGAAAATTTGAATTGGTACTAGGCCCAAATAACCTTAGCTGCTGTTGGTGGTCTTTAAAACACAATTTATTGATAAAATGCATGTCTAATATTGAAATTTAGAAAAAATTATTTATTTTAAAAGATGTATTAAGTGATTAAATTTTTACTTCCCACCTCTACTATGGTAGGGAAGTAATGGATTCAGTCCGAAAACAATATTTCGAGATTTTAACAGATTTTCACGTTTTGAGACCCTAGCAATCGTTTAAGATCATTTTCTGACTGATGTCTGTATGTGTGTGTGTATGTGTGTATGTGTGTGTGTGTGTATGTGGTCAATTTTTCGCCTTCGATATCTTAAGAACGGAACAACATACGGGCATGCCGATTGTTCTATTGTGTTTATCAGCCTTTAACTTAGATCTGATTAGATTTTGAGTCAAATCGGTTCAGTGGATCCTGAGATATTCAAAAAAACGTCCTCAATGTCACGTATTAACATAGGTAAAAAAAAATATAAATGAATTCTAGATGTTATAATATGAAAAAAATGTAAATATTTTTTTTCTCTAAAATGTATAGTTTTCGAGAAAAAAAATATTTTACTAAAAAAAATAAAAATTGTACGTAAATCAAGGTAACCATGATTTTTGCTATATTAAGCTAGCCATCAATAGATCACCAAACAAAAAAGAGGGCCATGCTTTTTTCAAAGAATAAAAATTAAATTGTGTTTTAAAGACCACCAACAGCTAAGGTTATTTGGGCCTAGTCAAAGAATAAAAAAAAGAGTGTTTATTTTTTGCAAATATTTACTAGGTGGGAAGTATAGGACTGGTCATCAGTCGAATTTTTTATTTTGCGAGCCAAGTTTTATTTTTAACCGACTTCAAAAAAAGGAGGTTTCTCAATTCGACCGTATATACTTTTTATGTTTTATGTATGTTCGCGGATAACTTCGTCGTTTTTGAACCGATTTTGAAATTTTTTTTTTTATTTGAAAGGATATACTTTCAGATTGGTCCCATAGAAATTTCATCAAAATTGGTTCAGTAGTTCGGCTGATTTTAATAAAAGTAAGTAACGGCGTGTGATTCTTTAAGGTAAATGTTACTTTTTGACACTAAAAAGTAAAAAATAAAAAACTTTTTAACAAAAAAAAACCTCCTTCAAAAGGGCACTAAAAAGAGGAAAATAATGAAATTTTGAGGTGTGTGCCAATTAAAATATGAAGTCGGTTAAAAAGTATAGTATAGTGATTAATATCTTCTTTTTAACCAATTTCATATTTTAATTGGCACAGACCTCAAAATTTCATTATTTTCCTCTTTTTAGTGCTTTTTTGAAGGAGTTTTTTTTTTAAGTTTTTTTTATATATACTTATATACAAGTAGCAAACTTAGCGAGGTGTGACTGTTCACGATTTTCACCTTTCAAAGCTTTAGTTGTTTGGTCCACTGTTTCACATAAGCTAAGCGAAAACAATGTACTAAAATAGCCCGGCCGGTGCTTGAAAGGACATAAACTAGAATTTTAATGTGCTAACTCAATATTACATGCAGCAGTAATTTAAATCATAACTACCGGTTGCATCCCTTAAACCTAGGACTTTATACAATTTAAATTTATTGCACTAATACAATAGAATACATTTATTATACCTACTGCAGTTAACATTAATACTAGTTAGTAACTAAAATAATAATACTAACGCCGCGGCGTAAGGTGATACAAATGTATAAGTGAAAAAAACTTTTTAACAAAAAAAAACCTCCTTCAAAAAGGCACTAAAAAGAGAAAAATAATGAAACTTTGAGGTCTGTGCCAATTAAAATATGAAGTCGGTTAAAAAGTATAGTATATTGATTATCTTCTATTTTTAACCAACTTCATATTTTAATTGGCACAGACCTCAAAATTTCATTATTTTTCTCTTTTTAGTGCCTTTTTGAAGGAGGTTTTTTTTTTGTAAAAAGTTTTTTATTTTTTACTTTTTAGTGTCAAAAAGTGACATTTACCTTAAAGGAATCACACGCCGTTACTCACTTTTATTAAACTGACTTTCTTACGCTGTCTGATGTGTCAAAAAGTGACATTTACCTTAAGGAATCACACGCCCTTACTAACTTTTATTAAAATCAGCCGAACTACTGAACCGATTTTGATGAAATTTCTATGGGACCAATCTGAAAGTATATCCTTTCAAATAAAAAAAAATTTCAAAATCGGTTTATAAATGACTGAGTTATGAGGTAACAAACATAAAAAAAGTACAACCGAATTGAGAACCGCCTCCTTTTTTTGAAGTCGGTTAAAAATAGTGAATTTTCGTTAATGCATACCGAAAACAGTGTAGGAAACTAGATCCGGATTTAGGTAAAAATATAATGACATTCTACAGGGGCCTCAAAAAATTTCAATTAATTAAAAATATAAAACACATTTTTTGTAAAAAAATGGCAAATGCATTTTGTAGCGTCCCACATCATTTTTTTGAACTACGAGTCGAAACACCTTTAATCGCAAATGAAAATAAATAACGTAACATCGAAAATTTGGTAAATTTTATCAGTTAATCTGTATAAATTAGGATTAAGTAAGGTTATGTTATTACGTAAACATGCACAAGTAACTAAAACAGGAGTTACAGAGTGGTTTTTGGTTTGGGGTGCGAGAGAGATGGCGTTAAATGAATCGACCGTAAGCGAGAGTGAGATCGAAACTTAAGAGGAAGTGTAAAAGCGTGTGTCGTGTAAAACAAAGTCACAATTTATCTGCTCGGCGCTCGTTCATTACCCGCGCAAGGCATGCATACACCGGTCTGACGTCACGCTGAGTTAATGTTATGTAAAGGCCGATCCTCACCTTTGTACTGTGACTCAATATAAAGACGAATAACTGAGAATCTGTACGATACAAAAGATCGGACCAAAATTTTTTCTATAATTTTTGTATACAACGTGATTCTGTAATGAGTACCATAAATGATACAGGATGTACCTACTGTCAAAATAATACGAAAACCAAGAATAACGTTTTTCCAAAAGTGCTTCCCTAACAAGATACAGGGTGTTAAAGGGTCGATTTGGAGAACACTTATTTGATCGTATCTTTTAACTGTGTTGAACAACACGACATACAGGAGTGAGGATGGTTGAAAACAGCAAGGCGCAAGAGGAGAAGGACTAGAAGCGTTATCTTTAGTTGTAATTTCCACAAAATCTGGCGAACGTGCCATTAATTCGTGTGCCCCAAGCTTTAGTGATAACGAACGTATAAACCATCTTGTAACTTTACAATACTTCCATAACACAAATCTGTGCAAAGCGGTTTAAAAACCACAACCGTACAAGGATAATCTTAGTTCTACTTATGTACTGCAGGTTCCACCTGTACTTCACATTAAATAGCTAAGTAGCCAAGGACAATATTTCAACGACAGTTGCAATTTTCTTCTTATTTATTGACTTCCTTTTTTCTTCCTTTATATTAAATAGTAGATATTATGAAAATTGTAGTGGTTCATGCTGGGAAATCAAATCATGCTAATCTCTACATACGGGTAGTCCATATAAAAAACCTGAAATATTTCGTGAACAGTAGAAGCTTTAAAAAAAGTTGTCGAGTGTGAAGAGGGAAAGAAAAACGTTGATATCGGATTTAACATCTGAAGGTACTTGCAGTACGCAGCTGGGATTCTAGATGGTAGCGTAGATCATAGCAGGGCTTGCTTAAATTAATGCATTGTTATATATGCGAGCGTACACAACGAAGCAGTGAGTGTAGCAGGTATAAGCGCTGTTACAAGAGCTGCTAGATACAAGAATGTATCTCATCATTCTTTCAGCGCGCTGACTACTACAATCAACGTGTGACAACTGTCATATGGCCGTTACAAGTTTCGCAATGGATGTGACTAGTTTAATAAGTGAAATGTTGTTAGTTTTTATTACTTCCCACCTCTACCATGGAATTAGTCCTGAAAAAATATTTCGAGATTTTAACAGATTTCACGTTTTGAGACCCTAGCAATAGTTTAAGATCATTTTCTGACTGATGTCTGTATGTGTGTGTGTGTGTGTGTGGTCAATTTTTCGCCTTCGATATCTTAAGAACGGAACAACATGCGGGCATGCCGATTGTTCTATTGTGTTTATCAGCCTTTAACTTAGATCTGATTAGATTTTGAGTCAAATCGGTTCAGTGGATCCTGAGATATTCAAAAAAACGTTCTCAATGTCACGTATTAACATAGGTAAAAAAAAATATAAATGAATTCTAGATGTTATAATATGAAAAAAATGTAAATATTTTTTTTCTCTAAAATGTATAGTTTTCGAGAAAAAAAATATTTTACTAAAAAAAATAAAAATTGTACGTAAATCAAGGTAACCATGATTTTTGCTATATTAAGCTAGCCATCAGTAAATCACCAAACAAAAAAGAGGGCCATGCTTTTTTCAAAGAATAAAAATTAAATTGTGTTTTAAAGACCATCAACAGCTAAGGCTATTTGGGCCTAGTCAAAGAATAAAAAAAAAAGTGTTAATTTTTTGCAAATATTTACTAGGTGGGAAGTATAGGACTGGTCATCAGTCGAATTTTTTAATTTGTTTTGAGTTTTTTCTAAGACGTATTTAAAAGTGTTGGGTTCCATACGTAAATATTCAAAAAACCGGTTTGGGTAAAATTTTAATTCTTGGTATAAATGATGAAATTCGCCATGTTTAGATCGTTTTCTATTAATAGGGTGGACATGATAGCTCCTACCCAAATTTATATTTAAAATATACCACTTTGTAGAAGAAGAACACAAATATTCGTCTTCGCTATCTGACATTTCAAACGCGATTTAAGCTTGTATCAATGCTAGTATCAAAGCTTCGTTATGCAAACCTATAAGCATTTATAATTTCAGCCACCGTCTACCATACATGCTACCATCTAGAATCCCAGCTGCGTACTGCACGTACCTTTAGGATGGTGCTGCGAAGGTCAGCTTCGATTTTTAATTGTAATCGAATTGTAATAGTGCATTTTTATTCCAGAATACGATAGATGCAGTATATTTTAATAGCGAACAAAAAAAGTATTAAGGTACTTACATGTTATGAGATAAAGTGGATAGATGTATTGAGATTGAAATTAAATGACAAATTGAATTTTTCAATTCAGTTCTCTTATATGAAATTATTGTATTCAAGTCAAGAAGGCCTGCCGGCTATCTACTATTCCTTAATTTATCTGACGTTTATGTAACATTTTGCAGATTGTCCGAAATTACTTGGACAGAAATTATCAACGACGATGGAGTAGCTGTCGTGGGCCAGTGTTATGACCTCCGAGATCTTCCTTCGTCCGACCTTTAATGTAGCTGGTATATGCCTTTCATTTCGACTTACTCATGCAACGCATTTTATGAAACAGGCAGAATCGCTAACAGTTATTTAATGTCCGTTTTTTTCTTTTGTTTAGTATACAATTTTAAAAAACATCGAAAAAATGTAGGTACCTATACATTGAAAATTTTTTTTCAAAAGACCTAGTCCTACGGAGAACATTGCGATACAACGAGAGCTGAAGCGAGGGCAGTGTGGTGTAACGGTTAGCGTAGCCGACCTTTGGATCACTCTGTCGTGGGTTCGAATCCTACCTCCGATCATGGATGTTTTGTGATGTCATTTAGTTTTAAGGAAGTTGTTATTTAATGTAATTAAGACGCTAATGACCTAAGTTGTCGACGCGTCTATAATCTACAATAAATAAATAAAGAGAGCTGAAGCCACCCAATTTTTTTCCCCAGTGTATACCTACACAATATAACGGTGATTTATCAAACTCTTACTAATTCTGCCACTATAATAATAGAGATTAACACGATGAATAAACACGCAAAATTTAAGCAAATATCAGAATTTTAATAGCTGTTTTTCTAGCTGTAGGTATAAACCGCTTAGCAAATTAGCATTTTCACAAAACCCAACATCCGGTGAGTTTATCGAGTGAGAAGTTACGCATCTCACGCGAGGTGACGTCACGAAGGTAACCCGACAAACAAACAAACTAACCAACCGAGATACAAATATACAGTCTGTACCTACTCTGCAATAATATTATTTACATGGAGACGTATTAACACTAATAGTAACCCCTGTCTGTAATTTGATTTTTTTTGCGGGTTTCATGATTTTTATGACAGATAGAAAAACGTGTTTCCACAATTTTTATCTATTTGTCTTTTTGTACCAGCATCACTTGATAACAGCTGAACTAATTTAGAAACTTGCAACAATCAATTGGTACTACCCAAACTGAA
Source organism: Mongoloraphidia duomilia (assembly GCA_039654895.1). NCBI lineage: Eukaryota > Metazoa > Arthropoda > Insecta > Raphidioptera > Raphidiidae > Mongoloraphidia > Mongoloraphidia duomilia. The sequence goes on along the minus strand of CM077520.1, from coordinate 2,058,283 downwards.
AGTGTAGTGTAGATACTTTTTATCAGACTCCAATCGAGTTAAAGGTTACTGTCATAACTGACATTATCGCAAGTGAAACCGCAGGTAAATGCTTATATAAGATAATATATTAGTGTTTATTAATAGTATATTGTGTAACTAGTGTGCTAAATATATCTTTTTATAACTCCTGCTTCTAAAGTTCAATATTCGAGCACCGTGAGGCGGACGTAAAGAGGCGTATTTTAGTCACCGTGCGTGAAAGTCCAAAGCGTGCGTAAAAGTACCGTCACAGTGCGTAAAAGTCCAAAGCGTGCGTAAAAATACAATCTCTACTTCATATAAATTCGAAATTTCCGCACTTTGTACAATACAAGCACTTACTGGCTATCGATCGATGTGTTCCTATATACAGTATCGCGCATACAAAGTCCACATCATGAGAGAGTCATGTTTTTAATGATTTATACAGAAGTTAATAACTTTAATAAAAATAAACTAAATCGTAACTTAGTCTGTAATTGTAAAGTTCTAAGGACTAGAAGAGCGAATTTTCGTTTTCATAATTTTTTTTCTCTCTATTAAACTTTAGAAGCAGTCGTTATAAAAAAATATGTTCGATACGTCCGCTTAAAGTGAGATATCTAGTAGGCGTAAATTGAAGCACTCGCTAAAGGGACTGACGCATACACAACGAGATCTCGTTGTGTATGCGTCAATCCCTTATCTCGTGCTTCAATTTAAGCCTACTAGAATACCTCACTTTACGCACACGTATCGAAAATAACTACATATTATGCGTCAGGCGCGATGTTTTCAGCACTCGTATACAGCTCGCTTACTACTCGTGCTGAAAACAACGCGTTGCACGCTATAGGTACTTTATTCAACACATGCATGGTTTTAGACTTTAATTGATTAATGTCAAAGACCTTAGATGATTCACTGACAACAGTACATCTCATAATAAAACCATTGGCCTTGATACAATATTTATTTACTTTAAACTGTGTAAGGCTTTCGCGGCTGTCGTTTAATCTTGACAAGTTTTTTGGGCTATTAGGCCGTCGTTTGTTCAAGTTTTTGGTTCTTTTTCGCCAACACGCGTAATTGGCATTTTCAAAAGATGTTCTCCTTTCCGATGTACAATTACAAAATTGTGCATCGGAAAGGAGAACATCTTTTGAAAATGCCAACCTCGTGTGTTGGCGAAACGTGAAGAACTAAAAACTTGAACAAACGACGGTCTAATAGCCCAAAAAACTCGTCGAGATTTATTTACTTTGTTGCCATAGTAAACATATTTCAGTATATAGCATCGAAAAGATTGGTTCATTATGTAACGGGTTTTTCAAATGTTTTTCATTATAACATCGAAAAGCGTTTCATACTGGATCATGACGTCACCAGTCGATAAACGACTATTTAAGATCCACGAAAAAACACCAAAAGCGTGCATGTATTGAATAAATAGTTATATTATTTATTATAATATTAAAAATGTCTAGGTATAATTACCGACTACGATAAAAGAAGGGTTATGATTTATAATGTATATATTTCTAATAAAAAATAAGTACTGTTGGTAGCAGGCAACCAAATAAGTAAGCAAAATGTGTACCTATGTAAATAATCGGATATGAACTGACAAAAATTCACTGTTTGTTGTGAACTTCAGTCGACACTGATTTCATCATACTTCGATTGTTTTATTTTATCAATAATATTATAATATCATCATCCAAGTCTTCTCTCGGCAAATAATATATTCAAATATAGAACGTATATTGGCTTAGAATATGTAGAAATACAAACCTTGTTCGCACGACGAAACAGAAATAAAAGAGCATCGCGTTCTCGAATGAAATTGCAATACCTTTATTAAATTGTTCTGTTTTTCTTCATATAAATATCTTGATTCGCATACCGAGAAAATGTACTATAGAGTATAGATTACTGGTTTTTAATAAGTTTATTTTTGTACCGACTGTATAAAGCCCGGCGTTGCCCGTGCGCTCCATTAGTTATTCCCATTTTAAAATGGCCAATGTCAAAATAAAGCGCCAGCTTACAATAAATTACGCCTGATGTCGCTAGTATCTAATTTGTAAAGTTAATCTAATCTAATGCTTAAAAATAATGGTGCAGCTCGGGTGCAGCATTTTTAACATATCGTTTCTAAACAAAATAGTATGTAGGACCTTTCTCATCTTTTTCACTTAAAAAAAATGCATTTTTATATATTCCAAAGTAGGTACCTACTATCCTTCAAACCTGTTTAACATCAAATAGAAATTAAAATAATGTTTTAAGTTAAAAAAAAAGAAGAAAACAAGACAGAATGGTATTCCTGAAAAGGATGCAGATTTCCCAGGGAATATAGGTCCTCACTCATAGTGTACAGGAAAACCTAAACGAAAATCTTAATCAGATTTTGGTGGTTAATTTGGGGGGGGGGTCAAAGTAGAAAATTAAAAAAAATAATTCAAATGCATCATGTGACATATCAAATAAAAGGGCTCGTTATGAGAAATACAAATATATATTTTTTATAATTTTAAAATGCATTATAGTTTAAAAGATATTAAAGAAAATAAACTCGAGCATTCTCCCTAATTATCTCTGAAACTATTGAGCCTAAAATTTTGAAAAAAATAGGGAATATAGGGCATCACTCATAGCTTACAGGAAAACCTAAACGAAAATCCTAAGTCTTTAAATTCCCACGGGAAACGGAATAGTACAGAACTCTCTCCACGCGAGTCCGTCTCGCACTTGACCGTTTTTTTTTTATGTGAAACATCTTATGTCGGGCAGTGTACAGCCGCGTGAGGGGAAATATGCAACGAAATGTTTGGTCCGCTCCTTCGCTGCTGTTCTCCCCACCACTGCGGCACTCTCTCTCTCTCGGCTTCCGCGCGCTCGGGCAACCGCGTGTGTTACAGTGCAGTATATAGGATTACGTCAGCATAACAGTTAGTTGCTGCTTTTGAAAAAATATATACTACTACATAGAGAATACCACCGAGTTCAATAACGATTTCTTTGATGTTTCACATCTGTCGGGGGTCCCGAGACCCACACCCTTTTTTTTTACAGCCTCATTATGCAGGAACAATTTAAGCTAAATTTGATACGCTATACATAAGTACCTATAGATAATATTATAATATGTAAGATTTTTTCGTTGGAGAGCAGCTAATTATATAATTGTTTCGAAACATATAGGAAAAAATCATTTTACCAACCAGTGGTCACAATCAGTGGCGGCTCCTCTTCATCAGTATTGAAATATTGAACAAAATATCTGCTGAGTGCGGATCTGTTGTAGGTATTTGAAATTTCATCCCCACCCAAGACAGTGCACTTTTATAAGCGCACGAAATAAGTAGCATTGTTCAAATGTAAAATTAGACAAGGATAGTAAAACCGTGAGACAGATATATTTACGTACTTTGATATAAGGGCACGTAGCGCGCCGAGCGAAAATAGACGAAATACACCGAAACAGCTTCGTACGTACTACGTAATATCAAGTTAGTATAGTAATAACAATAATACAGAGTACATATTTCAGTTTTCAACGCAAATTCACGGGTTTTTTTTAATTAATTCAGTAATTTTATTAAATTTTGTGATTTGTAAAAAATTTTTGTGATGAGTGGTGATAAATAGTTAATATAATCATTTATCAAGCTGTATTATAGATATCAATAAAATTGTGATTTGATTTTCTTCGACAATAAACTAACCTAAAAATTTTATAAAAATAATAATTACGTATATTTTCATAAACAAAAATGAGTAGCATTGGAAGTGTAGAATATATAAAAAATAATCGATCGACCTATGAAGACAAAATACGGTTAAAACAATTAGGCCCACCTCGATCAATTATGACAATTAAACAAACATGTAAATAAAAAAAAGGAATTTACGCGTTCATTTAAACAAGAATTGTATGATAAAGCATCGTGGTTCTGTGGATGTGTTAAATTTAATGTTTTTTTGAGTTTTCCGTGCTTAATTTTTGACGGTAAAGCAACGTGGACTCAAAAAGGCGTTAACGATTTGATTCATTTATCCGAAAAAATAAAAAAGCACGGTTCTTCTCAAATTCATTTGCATATTGTTATGCAGTTAGTTTGTTGTCGGTTCTATTGATACAAGACAACAATAAGAATCTGACGATGTTCTAAAATAAAGCAACATTTACATAACCAGCTTTGTTGATAAAAATAGATATATTTTATCATTTGCGGAGTGTACAAAATGACTAAAAATTATTATCACAATTCCAATGACTTCTGTAGAAAGTGAGAGGTGTTTTTCTACGCTGCAAAGAATTAAAACTTTTTTGAGAAATACTATCCATCAGGAAAGATTAAATGCGTTGTCAATGCTCTATCCATTGAAAAGTGTTTAATTCATTCAATGCCGGATTTTAATCAACAAGTGATAGAGGTTTTCTCTCATCAGAAGCAACGTAGAATAGATCTTCTTTATAAATAAGGTTTGTTTTTCTCTTAACTACGCATAATATATATAAGTATAATATGTAAAAATGTTATATTCAATACAATATTAGGTATTAGGCGCACTGCCACAATTATTGACCACCGGCCGCCACTGGTCACAATCAGGATTCTAACCTGAACCTTTCCACTTTCGCGGCGGAATGAGCTTACAATACTCAATCGTGACAAGATTGCTAAACTAATATTCTCCATATATGCTTCAGAATCAATAGATTTTCACTACATGCGAGCGTCAATTCATATCTGCTAATTCAATAGCTATATATGATATGAAGTGAATCCTCGTACCAGCGAGAGTCTAACATGAGAGTGAAAATCAGCCGTATAAAAAAACTATTATTATTATAATATGTATACTATTACAATTAGTGTAATAAATTCTTCGTAGAAAATAAAACAATAATGATTGTTAAAATTGCGTTTATTGTACTGCGTCAGTACAATAATTTAATGCAATTTTAACAATCAGTATAGCTTTATTTTGTTTTTATGCTACAAAGAATCCTTTCCACTGATTATAAAACATTCAAGATTCACAAATTTCTCTCATACTACATAATATGCTACTCTTATGCAAAATTGTTCCGAAACATTTTTATTGACACACGATTTTAATAAAAGTCTCTTTAGAAGTTCTTCTCTTTCTTTGTCTCAAGCATGACTGCCTTGATATCACCCATCTAGCCCTTATACATATTAAATACTAGCAGTTACCCGTGGCTCCGCTCAAGTAGTATATTTAGATTTTTTTATGTCTTCCCATACAAACTCCTTAGGGGTTGTCTTAAAAAATCCTAAAATACGTGTTTTATTATTTGTTTTGAAGAGTATTTATACCTTAAGTTTCAAGTTGATACATACGCAGGAAATACGGTTTTCTATACAAACATTTTCGCCCCATTTCACCTTCTTAGGGGTTGATTTTCGAAAAATCCTTTCTTAGTGCAATTCTACACCCTGTAAGGAACATAATTATCTTCAGTGGTTTAGGCTGTGCAATACACCCCCTTTTGTAAGCGGTCGGTCTAATTAACCGGAGTCATTCAATAATTCTAAGGTCCATGCTAGCTTTTATTAAAACCAATTACTTTTGGATACAAGTACGCCATAATAAGCGTTTGGTCATTATATGCGAAGTCATAATAAACGGACTCCACTGTATTTGAATTTAATAGGAAAATATTATTTAATAAAAACACGACATATTGGAAGTTCTGTAGGCTAGAGAATCGAGGTACTTAGCTCTACAAGTGACTTGTAGGCTACTTACTACGGGAATAATAACGAGAGTGAAGAACCGTTTTTATGGGCGAGCTACGTCTTTTTGCTTGCGTGTTACATAACACTAAACGTAAATAGACGAAAGCTTCCGAAACTACCGAGCGAACACAGCACATTTCACAAATTATTTATATTATTGTCGTTGTTGTTTTTTGAAACTACGTTCTCTTTCTTTGTACGTCATATGACTTATTCTTGGTCGGAGAATTTTTTTCATTTTCGTTGAGGTTTAACTTTATAGTCCCAGAGCCGACCGTCGGATGTATCGAATACACAGACAAATTTGCACGTCTGAATTAGCATTGAGACAGACAAATAGGGAGCCAGACCTAATTTTTCAACTGTTTTACTGTCTTCTTATGTCATCGATGACATAAATAAGATTGACGTCAAAATGTTGGTCTCAACGAGTACCTACTTTCATATCATCCTGGGCTCTGGGGTACCCAAGTGCCGCAACCCCTTGGCAGACATAATTTTTCAACTTTTAACATTGGAAATGTTTATGTTCGTATATGGGGGCAGAGTTACGAGTTTTCGTTCAAGGCCAAAAGACAACGGTGTTGCGATCAAGTGAGGAGCAATCATGCAAAATTGAACAAGTGCAATTTTTTCGAAATATGTTTTATATCATGTCTAGTTAATTGAGAGGTATTTGCGACGATCTGCGGTGTTATTTTTGAGCAAATGTTAATAAATACTGTAGAAAAATCCATTTAAAAGTTAAGTAATCAAGCAAAAGTGAACGCGTATATAACAGAAGAATAATAGGGTTATTCCTGACAAAACTAAACAGTGCATTGATAAATATTGTGTGTATAATAAACAGTTAATTATGTTTCATATATGCTGGTATCATTTCCAATGTCCTCGATGGTTGCAAGGATTGCGAAATCTGTGAATTTTTAATCTAGTGAAGTCTTGATATTTCAAGACAAGACTTAGTGAAGTCTTGTCTTGGTATTTCAAAACAAGACAATTCGTACATTGCTATTAATTAAGTGGACGTTTAAAAATACAGAAAACAAAATAGTAATGGTGCGAATGGCGTCTGTTATGGCATAAATCTGTTGAACTATCCAATTATTTATAAATAATGCTATAGGGAAAACGACAAACTGTGCGTCATTTTCAGATAACCTTCGTAGTTGTTGACCGAAAATTTACTGGCTGAAATTGGCATGGTCTTGAGAATCCAATTACTTATTACGTACCTATAGATAGTAGATACCATATATTTTGTACGGGAATGTTTATAATAGTATTATGCTATCGTCATTTCAGTATCAGAAGTTAGTAAAGTATAAAATATGTAAGTAAGCAGGATTGATCGTTAACAAAGTTTTCGATAACTGGATTTGAACCTGTATTAACTTAATAAAGTTTCTACTTACATGTGTCAGTAAACGCAGACGAAGTTTTATTAGAGTAAAGATGTAAGGTTTCCTTTTTTATATTTCGCCCTTCGATGGACACGCGTTGATTATTCCTGTGTTTTGTGAAATAAATTTATTTTTAGGATTCCGTATCACAATAAGAAAAAACGGAACCCTTATGGAATCACTCGTTTGTCCGTCAGGCTGGCTGGCTGGCTGGGTGTCCGTCTTTCTGAACCCATTTTCTCAGGAACGGATAGAGATATCAAGTTGAAATTTATACGAAATACTAAGGTATACGGTTAAAGTTATAAAGAATTTAAGCTTCTAGGTCAACGCAATCAAAAGATACGGCCATTTTGTCATTTCATCAAAAACCTATAGGGTACTTCCCGTTGACCTAGAATCATAAAATTTTACAAAAAGCAAGATCTCGCAGCACAAGTAAAGGAAAAAACCCGAAAATCACAAAAAGTAAAAAATAAAGGGAGTCCTATACTTATTTTGATATTCGCAATCTTACTCATCAAAAACCTATAGGGTACTTCCCGTTGACCTAAAATCATGAAATTTGGCAATATTGATTGTAAATTATCTTGGAATGAACATCTAAAATATCTTGCAACTAAGTTAAGCAAAGCTTGCTATTTATTAAAACAACTACGTCCTACTTCTGACATTAAAACCCTTCTATTAGTTTACAATGCACATTTTTTATCCCATCTTTCTTATGGCATAATTTTTTGGGGCTCGTCCAACGTACATGACGTTTTCATATTGCAAAAAAGGGCTATTCGATACATGTGTGGTGTACCTTTGCGCACCCCTAGTCGACCATTATTCGCACGACTAAAAATTTTGCCAATTGCATCTTTGTATATTTTTAAATTGTTGACTTTTTTTAAAAAATATTTTAATCAATTTGATATATATTTTAACAATGACATCCATAGCTACAATACACGATCTGGCACTGATATCCACATACCATTTAATAGACTTAGTGTTACAAACAGTGGTCCACTTGCAATGGCCATTCGATTATATAATAATTTGCCGGTTAATATCCGCAATTCAAAAAAATTTAACTTAGCGGTGAGACAATCATTACAAGACAAATTGTACTATAGCGTAAATGAGTATCTGGATGATAATTTGATATCCTAATTTTTCTATATTTACTTGACTTGTCACATTCGATGTTTGACTACGTGATAAATAAATTTATTATTATTATTATTAAAGCAAGGTCTCGCAGCGTTGCTATGGTTCCTCTATTACAAGTCCCCAGTTCCCGGGTTCTAACCCGAGAGCTGATAAAAGTGGCAATTGGATTTTCAATTTATTATTAAAAAAAAAAATAATGAATTGAAAATATGAATTGGTGCTAGACCCAAATAGCTTTTGCTGTTGGTGGTCTTTAAAACACAATGTTTTCAGTATTTCTTTTCTTTTAATTCTATTGCTGTTTATAACCTATCAAAAATCATTGCATTTGGTTAACTCCAAATTAACTAAACAGCAAATAATTTAATAGATATGATCGGGTCAACTTTCCCTTTTACCCATGAATAGACATAGCAACATCGCTAACATATCATATTATGTTTCTCCTTGCATATACGTATGTAATGTGCAAATATATGTGTGCCCGAGTCACATCACAGGCGGAGCAGATCGAGTTTGAATGCGGTATTTTGCGTCAAACCAATTTCGTTTTGATTCACTTCGCGTGGACGGGAACACTGCTTGACTGATTCTGTGTGTTCGGAATAAACTAGAAAAGTTTTCTCTTTCGGTTGCTGTTGCTGTCCTTTATCTTCCGTTTTCTTCTTTCAGTCTGCCATTTGAGGTATGTTTGTCTCTAATATGCTAGTTGTCCACTAGTTTTTGAATTGAAAACTTCCTTAGGCGCGCTTTGCCTGGGCTGTTAACAACATTGATGTGAAACGCACCCGACGGTGACAATCGGGGCTACTCGGCTCAAACACGAACACGTATTTGCAATATGCTGGTACTAGTGCGTAATTCATATAGATATATTTTTTTAAATTTTAAAATGCATATTTTTGACCTTTTGATTATTATTAATTTGTCAGAAAAAATTTTCTTGATAAAAGTTTGTTTATGCTATAAAACCTAAATGGAGATAGATAATTAGAATCGATAACTCTTCTCGTGTACAGGGAGGATCTGAAAGTTTGATTTGGTCCAAGAATAGAGCTTCCTACATCGGCCCGATAAAAAGTCTGATCCGACTACTGGAAGGCGCGCCGTGCATTGTTTTTGCATAGTATACCGCAAACGATTGTTTTTGTCAGTTTCATACGGTGTGTGAACGAAAGTCAAATGAAATCGGAAATATTTTGTCAGCAGTGTGCGGTAGTGGTCCGATTTAAATCGTACGGATCGTCAGACATATTGTATTTAAGACCTTCAAGCCACGTTTAAAACCCCAGACAGCGCGCGTGTGCACTGTGCAACACTAGAACAGAGAACACTAGAGAGAGAGAGAGAGCACTAGAAGGCGAGCTGAACGTGTCTGTCTGTAGACGCTTTAAGAAAAAAATCGTTTTTCAAGCCAAATTTTGACCAAAATACGAGACAAGAAAAATTGTTAAACGCTGTTTTCTTTGCTACGGAAATATTTTCCGAACACACTGTATAATAGTCGTCTAGTGGATGTCGAACCATCAGAACAAGTTTACCGAGCCGACGAATGTCTGAAGTAAAGCACTCCTGGAGGATAGCGTTCTACCGTTGCTGCAGTATAATAATAAGGGGAAGAAGATCCAGTCGGGAGGTTATTACCAACAGGCGCGCGGAGATGTTAGGGGGATGACGGGGGAATATCAAACTGAAAGCATATTGTTTTTGTTTAAGACATGCACATCGGGAAATGTCCCCTATCATCGTCTTATATGCATCTCACTATTGCCGTAGATGGAAAATAGAGAGTGTGTACGTGATTCAGGTCCGTAGCTAGAGCTGAATTCAAGATAGGGCACTGAAAGTTTAAAGTAGGGCTGAAGCAAAAGACTACAATTTTTTAATTGGATTGCCCACCTCATCTGGTGATATCAAAAGCAAGAAAACGGTAAATGACAATTTATTAAAAAAAAAATACAGAACTTGCCATGTTATCAAATTTCCGAAGAACTTCATTTAGTCCAACGAATTTAATCTTGTTTTTCCAAATGCCAGATAGATCAAGTCTGTCATTCTGTCGTGACAGTCTTTGCGGCTTGTTTATAATTCCTTAAAGTAGGGCACTGGATGTTTTAAGGTAGGGCATTGCCCCTTAATGCCCCCCCTAGCTACGGCCCTGACGTGGTTTGGTATCTAGCATAGCAGAAATTCTTTTTTAATTTGAAAGGGACAGTGCACTTGAGAATAGCCGAGCGTGTAGCGATACCGTTGTTTATATGACGTTTCCATGACTCTTCTATTACAAGCCCTCAGTTTCCAGGTTCTAATCCGAGAACTAGTAAGTGTTATAAATTAGATTTTCATATTATTGTTAAAAGATAATAAATAAAAAATATGAATTGATGCAAAAAATAAGAAAAAAACATAGGATGATGAGGCGTTGCTTCGTTTGCACAGAAAACTATGATTATGAACCAGCAGCCTCCTGCAAACTTGACTTGCGAGACAATTTTTTCGGCTCGCTTTTAGTTTACATAATTTTCTACAAATTTTTGAAAATATTTTTAAAAAAACATAACCCTCCTTCTGGAGCTGTCGGGTAAAAAGAAGAACAGCATCTAATTCTAACTCATTTTTGAACCTGGAAACCAAAGCAAAACTCATGTTGTGACGGCATTATGGAGTATTAAACGTTAAAAACCATAACACCAGTATTGGAAAACTTGATTCTAGAATTTTTGTCCATCTATCTGTCTCTGTATTTGCACTAGCATCACTTGCAAATTATTGAACTGATTTCGATTAAACTTGCTAATTATTATTAGATATTATTTTTAAGGCCACTAACAGCTGGGGTTATTTACTTATTTGGGCCTAGCACCAATTCATATTGTTAATTGATTATTTTAGCAGTTATCGGATTGGAACCGAAACCATAGAATTTTTATTTCCATTAAAAAATACCTTTATATCTACATATACAGGGTGGCACATCTTAAACAATGCAGTGAAATATCTCGTAAACGGTACAAACCATAAAAAAATATTTTATACCAAAGTTATAGAGTGTCAAAGGGGACAGAAGACTGTGATATCAGATTTAACATAGGTGGTGCTGTGAAGGTCAGACGATGGTCAGCTTCGATTTTTTAATTGTAACAGTACATGTTTATTCCAGAATACGATACAGTATTTAATAGTGAACAGTAAATTATTAAGGTACATATCATCTAAAGTTAATAAATATTGAGATATTTAGAAATTAAATAGCAAATTTAATTTGTTAATTCGGTTCTTTTATGAATTGAATTCAAGCCAAGAAGGCCGGTGCGTAATATCATGGCTATCTGCTATGCCATAATTTATCTAATTATCGTATTATTGTATTTATGAATTATGAATTAAAATAAATAAAATAATAAATAAAAAAATAATCGTTCATTTTGGCCGTTATTTAATTTCTAAATATCTCAATATTTATTAACTTTAGCTGATATGTACCTTAATTAATAATTTACTGTTCACTATTAAATACTGTATCGTATTCTTGAATAAACATGCACTGTTACAATTAAAAAATCGAAGCTGACCTTCGCCTGACCTTCACAGCGCCACCTATGTTAAATCTGATATTACAGTCTTCTGTCCCCCTTGATACTCTATAACTTTTGTAGAAAACATTTTTTATGGTTTGTACCGTTTACGAGATATTTCACTGCATTGTTTAAGATGTGCCTTCCTGTATAAAAATAAAAATATTTATAGGTTCTATATTTTAGAATTCGGCCCTGGATCTATAATATCTGACACTTTAACAACGTGGTGGCTTGAAAATAGCCTACAAATGAGATCAAAAATTATGTACTTACAAATGTATACCACTATTATACAGATTGTATCAAATTAGACCTGTGCATAAGTAAGAATGAGATAAATGATAATAGGATGTTACGTGGTTACTGTAAATAAATAATATATATACAACCTAATAGCGTCATCTTTGTTTTTTCGCTCCTTCTATGCTGTAAAAATGTAAATCTTTTATCAGTTTAATTTACAGTAACCACGTAACATCTTATTAGCGATCATTTATCTCATTCTTACTTATTATTATATATATTTTATTGATGGATGTACATTTCGAAAGCTAAGCTTTCATCTTCAGCGAACACTACTTATTGCTTTATGTATCAATCTCTGTCTTACACACAGAATGCCCTATGCACAGGTTTAATTTGATACAATCTGTATAGACTTAGAAACGTTCGCACTTCTGTTTTTGCACGTTCAAAACACTAATTTGTATCACTGAAAATACTTACTAGACGTATACGCTACAACGATCGACGACAGACTGTGCACGGTATGTCATGATTCATAATGGGAACTTTATAGTTCTGTATCGGATCTAATTATATAACAACGAAGATTTCCTCTCATATTACGTGTTTTATTTCGTTTAAAACACTTTCTTTGTGCAACCAAAGTATTATTAGGCATTTTTGCTAGCGTTCTGATTCTTGGCGACATATTTGAAGATAAAAGTCTTCAGTCGAGATAGGTATAATAATAACTTTTAATGATCTTACAGATGCTCCCGTATTTGCAATAGGAATATAAGAAAAGGCTATTAAGTTTTTAATATTTTCAGAAAATTACATTTTATTTCTATCTACTAGTTTTCCCAGTGCTTTAATGTCAGTTTTGATGCGACATAAGCTAATCGTGAATGAATTGTGAATTATAGACGCTCGATAAGCTAATCGTAGCCGGATACTTTCAAATTCATTAAAATCGATCTAGCCGCAAACTTAGCGGGGTGTGCACTTTTTCCTTTTTTTTATTTTTTTGTGGACTTCCACTACGTAGTTTGCACGTTGTTAGCCGATTTTTTTTCTTTTTGATGTGAAACATCTTATGTCGGGCTGTGAACAGGGGAAATATGCTACGAAATGTTTGGTCCGCTCCTTCGCTGCTGTTCTCCCCACCACTGCGGCACTCTCTCTCTCTCTCTCTCTCTCTCTCTCTCTTGGCTCAGGCGTGCACTGTAACACACGCGGTGTTACAGTGCAGTATATAGGATTACGTCAGCATAACAGTTAGTTGCTTTTGAAAAAATATATACTACCACATAGAGAATACCACCGAGTTCAATAACGTTTTCTTTGATGTTTCACATCTGTCGAGGGTCCCAAGACCTACACCCTTTTTTTGTGGACTTCCAGTACGTAGTTTGCACGTTGTTAGCCGACTTTTTTTTATTTTTTTTTATTTTTGAGACGCTATTGACCTCTGTTGTCGAGCGTCTATAATCCACAATTCATTCATTCATTTAATTTTTGACTTGAACACATAGCATATTTGACTTATTTCCTTAATGAAATATAAATATTAATTAATTAAATACTGTTCATATTTTGGAATTGCTTTAAAAGGGTCTCCTACATTGTGACCGAAACGTTGCAACTTGAAGTTTAAATAAATTTGACAGCTATGGCCAGTAATTGTTTCTCGTATTATTTATAAGATTTCGCTGTCGGTAGACGCTAATAATGATTTAAGTTTATTTTATTATTTATTGTAAATTAAACCTAGACGCGTCGAATGTACATTTCGAAAGCTAAGCTTTCATCTTCAGCGAACACTACTTATTGCTTTATGTATCAATCTCTGTCTTACACACAGAATGCCCTATGCACAGGTTTAATTTGATACAATCTGTATAGACTTAGAAACGTTCGCACTTCTGTTTTTGCACGTTCAAAACACTAATTTGTATCACTGAAAATACTTACTAGACGTATACGCTACAACGATCGACGACAGACTGTGCACGGTATGTCATGATTCATAATGGGAACTTTATAGTTCTGTATCGGATCTAATTATATAACAACGAAGATTTCCTCTCATATTACGTGTTTTATTTCGTTTAAAACACTTTCTTTGTGCAACCAAAGTATTATTAGGCATTTTTGCTAGCGTTCTGATTCTTGGCGACATATTTGAAGATAAAAGTCTTCAGTCGAGATAGGTATAATAATAACTTTTAATGATCTTACAGATGCTCCCGTATTTGCAATAGGAATATAAGAAAAGGCTATTAAGTTTTTAATATTTTCAGAAAATTACATTTTATTTCTATCTACTAGTTTTCCCAGTGCTTTAATGTCAGTTTTGATGCGACATAAGCTAATCGTGAATGAATTGTGAATTATAGACGCTCGATAAGCTAATCGTAGCCGGATACTTTCAAATTCATTAAAATCGATCTAGCCGCAAACTTAGCGGGGTGTGCACTTTTTCCTTTTTTTTATTTTTTTGTGGACTTCCACTACGTAGTTTGCATGTTGTTAGCCGACTTTTTTTCTTTATTTTTTTATTACGCTATTGACCTCTGTTGTCGAGCGTCTATAATCCACAATTCATTCATTAATGAAATATAAATTAATTAATTAAATACTGGTCATATATTGGAATTGATTTAAAAGGGTCTCCTACATTGTGACCGAAACGTTGCAACTTGAAGTTTAAATAAATTTGACAGCTATGGCCATAGCTGTCAAATTTATTTAAACTTCAATTAATTCATTATAATTGCACCATCCCATAACAAATCGCTTTAATTATTAACGACGACGTGTTTAAAAAACGAGGTTATGTCAGTAGAATGAATGAAATTTGACAGGTGTGTAGTGTCAATGGGTGAAGCGGAAGGGAAAGAGTGATTCAATTCACAACGTACGTTTAACGCAGATTCTAAGTAGAAGGAGACAGTTGCGACTCCGCCACGCCTTCCTTTCCTAATCTATTACAGTTACGAATTACTTTTCTTAGTAACTGTAACTGTAATCGTACTCAATTACTTTTTTTGTGTAATCGGCACAACTCTGCTCCAGATAACATAGCACCCAATTTCGACTGTGTTCACACAATATAACTATGCATAGATTGAGAACACTGTATAATAAGTAAATGTAGTGATAAATGATTTGGGCACATCGCATTCGGCGCACGCGCCGTAATCCTGTCGATAAATAATTCACTGTCTTAACACGGTATGATGTTTGCATTTCACTTTCGCGCTTGGCCAATCACGTCGTAAATTGACAGATTATATATTGCTCTTGCCAAAATTGTACACGGGCTAGTAAATACGTATACCGATTATTTCTCTGGCAGCCGCATACATACACTTGTTTATTACGTAAATTGTCGGGCAATTCAAAGACGCATACTGTCTGACCAAGGAAAGAACGTCGACGCGGACGGGGATATGCGGAGAAGGTGTTCACAATCTGATTCCAGATAAAAAATTAATATCATTGGTCAAAATCATTGTTTGCGCCGTTTGCCGGACAGTGAATGGTGGAAGTACGGGTATATATCGAGGCTGAGGTGGTGGAAGTACGGGTATAAATTGTTAACGACAGGTACATTTTTTCTTTTCAATAAATTTTATAGGGCTTGAGAATAGCCGAGCGTTTAGCAGTGCTGTTGTTTACATGGCGTTGCTATGGTTCCTCTATTACAAGTCCCAGTTCCCGGGTTCTAGCCCGAGAGCTGGTAAAAGTGTCAATTGGATTTTCAATTTATTATTAAAAAAAATAAAAAAATAATAAATTGAAAATATATATTGGTGCTAGGCCCAAATAACTTTAGCTGTTGGTGGTCTTTAAAACACACACAATAAATTTTATAAATCTGACAATGACTATCGCTGTCTATTTTGAGGTTGTTTTCGACACCAGAGATGATTCCGCGGACCCCCTGACAGGCCTGGACTTAGACCCAGGGCCCCTAGACACTTGACAGTGGGCCCCCAAGCTCTAAAAACATTTTTAAAAAATTAAAAAATGGATATGGAATTGGATTAGGTAATAATAATAATAAACAAGTTTATTCCAAATATAGGCATTACACAATTTTTTTTACAAAATTCTTCGGAATTAAACCTACCCAACTTGGCTAGACCAGTGCTAGGGTAGGGTTGTGGCGTTTAGAACAGCAAGGAATTATGCTAACGCCCCGTAGATCAAAAAAAAAAAACAAATAACAAATTCTTAACAAAAAAATTAACAATATATTTAAACAAAAAAAAAATTACACTCAAGTGAACAAAATACAATTCACAAATAAAAGAATTTATTTATTAACGAAATGAATTAACAAGTTATTTTAAATAGAATTAAAAAAGGTAGAATGATTCTATAAATACACAAAACAGAATAACTAAGGTTGTTATAGGAAGAAGGATCGCGTACTTCTGACCAGATCAAATTTTATCAATTAAAAAATGCTAGCTAGGCGACCTTAGTAGCCCTTGTTATATAAGGGTTACATAAAAATATAATAAATATTTAATTACTGCATGTAGGCAGAAGGAATTCAAAAGAGTTAAATGCTTGCCTACATGCAGGCAAAAAAAAGGAATAATTTATCAACTCGCTTCAGGGTTTATTTAATATAATAAATTTAATTGAGTAGTGCAGACTAATATTGTGTGTGCGCGCCTGTGTAAGTGCGTTAGTGTGTGTGTGTGTGTGTGTGCGTGCGTGCGTGCGTGCGTGCGTGTGCGTATAATGTATGAATTCTTTAACGAACGATAAAGGCGAAAGTAGAGCAAAGGAAAAAACTAAAGTAATAATAGTAAATAAGTAAATAAAGAAGAAAATAATGTATTGTCAGTCTGAAGCAAGGATCGTTCTCAGATGAGAACCTGGTAAGCTCGCCTTGCCTCATCGGTGACTAGCCATCTGCTTAAATGTTTAATGAATGTATTCATATTTTTGATAGATTTTATTTCAATGGTTGGAAATTCAACATAAAAAAAACTAGGTACATATTATTTATATTTCGACGTTACAATACAAAGAATTATTGTGTGTTGCCAGATTGGACGATAATTAGTAGCCAATAATTGGGTTTTTAAATGAATTTTTTTTTTACTTAAATGGAAGGACCACATACAAGTTTTATAGCAAAACTGTTTTTATTTAATTTTTTTGCTTACTAATTAAAAAGTTATATTTAAATAAAAATTAATTTTTAAACTCAGTTCCGATAACGCGCCGAAAGAATCCGAACGCGTGTGACGTCATTATGTTATCTATGGTCTTTGTATCCATGGTTACCAAGTTAAACATTTATTATTTTTGATAGTATGTGTAATACATATACACAAATTCTAACAAATGCAGACACATTTTAACATAACGACGTCACAAACATTCCTGGCGCGTTTTGACGTCACGTGATATTTTTTAAATTTTTATACATTTTAATTAATTTTTAGTAATTTATCTATAGCTTTAAAAAAAATTTCTTTTCGATTTTCAATATTATTTATGTTAAATTATTAGAAAAAATTCGACTGATGACCAGTCCTATACTTCCCACCTAGTAAATATTTGCAAAAAATAAACACTCTTTTTTTTATTCTTTGACTAGGCCCAAATAACCTTAGCTGTTGGTGGTCTTTAAAACACAATTTAATTTTTATTCTTTGAAAAAAGCATGGCCCTCTTTTTTGTTTGGTGATCTATTGATGGCTAGCTTAATATAGCAAAAATCATGGTTACCTTGATTTACGTACAATTTTTATTTTTTTTAGTAAAATATTTTTTTTCTCGAAAACTATACATTTTAGAGAAAAAAAATATTTACATTTTTTTCATATTATAACATCTAGAATTCATTTATATTTTTTTTTACCTATGTTAATACGTGACATTGAGGACGTTTTTTTGAATATCTCAGGATCCACTGAACCGATTTGACTCAAAATCTAATCAGATCTAAGTTAAAGGCTGATAAACACAATAGAACAATCGGCATGCCCGTATGTTGTTCCGTTCTTAAGATATCGAAGGCGAAAAATTGACCACACATACACACACACACACACACATACAGACATCAGGCAGAAAATGATCTTAAACGATTGCTAGGGTCTCAAAACGTGAAAATCTGTTAAAATCTCGAAATATTGTTTTCGGACTGAATCCATTACTTCCCTACCATAGTAGAGGTGGGAAGTAAAAATTAATAATTTTTTTTAAACTTAAATACCTAATTAGACTACCTTAGAAAATGTTTGTACTTTTTTTTCTATAATTTCCATCTCCGCTCTGGTCGGGACCTCCTCGGCGGCTAGGCCCGTAAGCCAGTGCCTTGTTGGCATAGACAGAAATCCGGACCTGCCGCCTAGGATACATTTACGAACCCCAGCTTAAGAAGCGTCAAGCACTGCTCTAAGTCAATGCATATAACAATTGTTCATAGAAACGGATGTAGATATGTATGTGTTACATAAAGTTTAATAATATTCAGTTGTATTGGTACTGCTTCGTACAGAAATTGATTTGGAATAACAAAGTGTTCCGTGCAGACCTACACCCTGCTATGTATGCAACCATAACATCCCCTATAATAACGCATGTCCAATTAAACAAGGCCGCTGTTTAGTAGCTACAGTGGCAACAGTTTGATGTATAATACATCCTGTCCCCTAGAATCTAGACATAGTAAATTTAGCATTGGGACAAAATGAATAGATCAGAATAAGCCATGATATTCTTATTTACCAAATCCTACTTGTGACAAAACTTTCTTCTCACGGAAAAACAATGTTAAATATTTACACGTAAATCGTACGTATACATCAAAATGGGACACCCTATACAGGCGGAGTCAGACCACCCGTATCAGTCGTTTTTTCGTAAACGGTTAGTCGTAGAAAGTTGTGTCAAAAATTTGTATTATAAAAGCCCTAATAAAGAATGGTGATAATTTTTTTCCCGGGAAGGTCGGCTTCCCTATTAGTTTACTCCAGAATGTCCAGAACTCCGGAATTTTAAATAGCATGATAGGTCGAAAGTGGTATTGTTGAAAAGATCTTTAAAAAATAAGCAAGTTTTGTAGGAAAATTCTTTTTATTACAGCCACCCCTGTACATTTCTATAAGTATTAATATAAATTATTATATGTTCACAACTCCGGAATTTTAAATAGCACGATAGGTTGAAAGTGGTGCTGTTGAAAAGCTCTTTAAAAAATAACCAAGTTTTGTAGGAAAAAATATTTAATTACTGTCACCACTGTTAAGTAACATTCGTTTAAAATTATTAAATTAAAATTTCATAATAACGAACGAAGTTGGCATTCAAAATCTAGCAACCTTAGACAATGTCACAAGTGTGACGTAAGTAGGTATTAAAATTTAAAAATTTATATCCGTAACTAGGTTGACCATTCTTCTACTTTATTCGCCGTAAATATTTTTGATTTTAATTTAAAAATATTTCTCGACATAAAATTTCACCTATTTTTGTGGTCAACCGGTATATATTATATATACATTATACAGTATGTTAGATCGTATTGTGCCAAATAAATATGAATGTATTATGGCATTGAAAATGATTGTGTTGTGTCGTATCAGTTGTACGAGGGTCGTTAAATAATTTAACATTTAAAATTTCTTCATGCATTTCACAGCTTGAGAATAGCCGAGCGTATGCAATGCCGCTTTTTTATGGCGTATCCACTGTTCTTCTATTACAAGCCCTCAGTTCCCAGGTTCTAATGCAAGAAGTGGTAAACTATCGATTGGATTTTCAATTTATTATTAATAAACATAAATTGAAGATATGAATTGATGCTAAGCATAACTTGCAAGAATAATTTAGACTGTATAACTTATTGAAGACGATTTCTTCAGTGGCAAAAAGGATCCAAAAAAACGCAATTACTAATATAAGACGTTTCGTGGAATTTCTCCACATCTTCAGAACTAATGTAAGATTTGCATTTATTACTAACGTTTCGAGAAATTTTTCCATATCTTCCTTTTTACCACTGAAGACATCGTCTTCAATAAGTTATACAACTGATTTATAATTAGTAATCAGACTGGAAACATGTTTTGTTTTCTGATGAAACTTAGCTAAGCTTGAAACAATCAGATGGTCGTAAAAGCTACCTGCTATGCTACCTGCAATATATTTACAACTCTGTACAGGCGTTGAAGCAAATGCTTTCTCAGAATATTCTTGACCCACCACCGATGTATAAGTAATCAATTGAAAGCTCTAAAGTGTAAAAAAATCTGATGCTTATATAATTTCGGGACCATTTTGGGGAACCTAAGTTGCACCGACTTTTAACGGGTTTGCTTAAAAAAGTGTCATTACCCCAAATCTTTCAGTTTTGCGCAGGCGCGATGCAATACCGAAACCGACAGACAGGCAAAATTTGGAAACACGTGTCATAAAATTATGAAAACCCATAAGAAAACAAAACAACAGAAATAGTTCCTGTTGATAAAATCAATTTCGGGACTTTTAAGTTTTATGGAAATGTTCCCTTAAATTATTACACATCATTAGTGTGGAATCAGGATGCAAATTTTGACTGCCCCTTTGCATCGAGCATCGGTGTACTGCGATAACGGCACTATCTCGAGAATATCGTACATTATCACTGTTTATATTTCCCCATACTCGAGAATATTTTATGAAATAAAACGAGAAATATGTATTCAAAATGTGTATTATATTACCTGTTATTCAAATATATTGATAAAAATTTCATTTTTATTCTTTTTTCTGTTAGGAAGAAAAATGTCCATTTATAGTATTATTTCTTTATTAATGTTACACCGAAACACAGGTTAGATAAAACAAAGAGAAAGTTTTGAAGTACCTATAGGTACTAAAATTTTAGTGAATTTTATACATTTTTAGAGTGTTGGGTCTCCAAGTCACTATATGAATATTATGAAGTATTAGAAATACCTTGTATTATGTTCGTCTTGTGACTTCTTACTACGCGTTTCAGCAACGAGTTGCCATCTTCAGATGTGGTTAATTATTTTTTTTAAAAATACACATTGAGTATTCGTAACACTATATAATATTATGATGCTAAGCACTGTGTATTATGTCGTGGTTTGTGAAGTAGTTTTTACCATTCGATAGTCTATTTCTTGAGGAAGGTTTAGGTCTATACTAGCTGCCCGGGACCGTCTTTGCTCGGGTGTAAATCGGATTGAATTCGCTATACTGAGCAGATTTGAGTGCGGTTTTTACCATTCGATTTCGATAGCTTATTTCTTGAGGAAGGTTTAGGTTTATACCAGGTGCCTGGCTCGGGTTCGCCTGAGAACAAATCGGATTAATTGCACGTTACAATGAAATCAAGTTTATCTCAAATACCTAATAATCATAATAATAAGTCGCTGGCAGTTTATTATAAATTGGAGCGGACGAGCGAAGCGAGTGGGTAATGTATTAACTAATTTTTAATTCGAGCTAACGAGCGAAGCTAGTGAGTAACTACTTAAATATAATTTCGAGCGAACGGGCGAAGTGAGTGCACCCGAACGGAACATCTACAGGGTGTATCACAGGATTGAATACATAGAAAATTAATGAGTGCAACAAGGAAAACATAAACAAAATGATTAGCATGACAAAGAGAGAATAAACATGGCTAACTTAACTAAATTAATAATCATGGTGTTTAACATGAAAAAATTCGACTGATGACCAGTCCTATACTTCCCACCTAGTAAATATTTGCAAAAAATAAACACTCTTTTTTTATTCTTTGAAAAAAGCATGGCCCTCTTTTTTGTTTGGTGATCTACTGATCATGGCTAGCTTAATATAGCAAAAATCATGGTTACCTTGATTTACGTATAATTTTTATTTTTTTTAGTAAAATATTTTTTTTCTCGAAAACTATACAGTTTAGAGAAAAAAAAATATTTACATTTTTTTCATATTATAACATCTAGAATTCATTTATATTTTTTTTTACCTATGTTAATACGTGACATTGAGAACGTTTTTTTAATATCACAGGATCCACTGAACCGATTTGACTCAAAATCTAATCAGATCTAAGTTAAAGGCTGATAAACACAATAGAACAATCGGCATGGCCGTATGTTGTTCCGTTCTTACGATATCGAAGGCGAAAAATTGACCACATATACACACATACACACATAGAAATCAGTCAGAAAATGATTTTAAACGATTGCTAGGGTCTCAAAACGTGAAGATCTGTTAAAATCTCTAAATATATTTTTCGGACTAAATCCATTACTTCCCTACCATAGTAGAGGTGGGAAGTAAAAAGGGCAAAGCAATCACTGATCCTTAATTATTTTCACTGCAGTGTTTTCCCTATGTTCTCAATTCTGTGATACAACCTGTATAGTACCTACCTCTATAATAATTGCGTGAAGGATTGCAAGCAAAAACAAATAGTATTTAAAATTGCATTCACTTGTTTGTTTTTGTGTTTTTGCGCTGAGTGTTTTTATTCTAGTTGACAGAACATCGGTTGTAAAATTGATATATAAAAGCCCTAGTTTATCTTTTCACGAAACAGTTTTCATTTATCTTCTATTTGTTCGTGTCACTTTTTTTTGTTTTTTGTTTGAATGAAAATAGATCTGTCGTTTCTATAAATTGGCTTCTCAATGGCTGATACACATTTTTTTTTAAATACAGTGAATCTACTCTAATCCAAACATCTCCTATTATTGTCAGCTCTTCCCAACTCGAATTAATATCTTATTTATTTATTGTAAATTATAAACGCGTCGACAACTTAGGTCATTAAAGTCTTGATTACATTAAATAACAACACACTTAAAACTAAATGACATCACAAAACATCCAATCTTGTATATATGTACCTATATAAATATTTTCTCGAAAACGGCTCTAACGATTTTGATCAAATTTACCGAAAAGGGGTTTCGGGGGGCAAAATATCGATCTAGCTGGGTCTCATCCCTGGAAAAATTCGTTTTCTTATCGATTTTATCATTTTAAAAAACAGTTTTTTTAACGTTATAAAACAGTGTCGTATGGTGAGTAGGCTTTGGAAAAAACAAACTTTTTTCATTATTTATGTCAAACTAGCCGTTACCCGTGGCTTCGCCCACGTATTTTACGGTTTATAATTTGTAACCCCCCCCCGCGAGAAATTCTTCTCCTGCAGAACGAAGCCAGGCTGGTAGTGTTTATTCGCTCGAATTTTATAATACATAACTCACTCGCTTCGCTCGTTCGCTCGGATTTTATTAATACATTAGGTATACTCACTCGTTCGCTTGAATATTATTAATATATTACCCACTCGCCTCGCTCGTTCGCTTGAATATTATTAATACATTACTCACTCGCTTCGCTCGTTCGCTCAAATATTAATAATACATTACTCACTCGCTTCGCTCGTTCGCTTGAATATTATTAATATATTACTCACTCGCTTCGCTCGAATATTAATAATACATTATTCACTCGCTTCGCTCGTTCGCTCGAATTTTATTTATACATTATTGCTCACTTACGATACCTAGATAAAGAACTCCTGTACAAAATTTGTTATCCTCCCGCGAGAATCTTCCCCCCTAATTTGTTATCCCCCGCGAGAATCTCCCCCCCTAATATGTTACCCCCCCGCGAGAATCTTCCCCTCTAATTTGTTATCCCCCCGCGAGAATCTTCCCCCCTAATTTATTATCCCCCCGCGAGAATCTTCCCCCCTAATTTGTTATCTTACCGCGAGAATCTCTCCCCCCTAATTTTTTATCCCACCGCGAGAATCTCCCCCCCTAATTTGTCATCCCCCCGCGAGAATCTCCCCCCCTAATTTGTTATCTCCCCGCTAGTATCTCCCCCCCCTAATTTGTTATCCCCCCGCGAGAATCTTCCCCCCTAATTTGTTATCCCCCCGCGAGAATCTTCCCCCCTAATTTGTTATCCCCCCGCGAGAATCTTCCCCCTAATTTGTTATCCCCCCGCGAGAATCTCCCCCCCCTGCGTAGTTTTCTATATTAGTGAAAGCATTTTTAGAATCGGTTTAGTAGTAACAGAGATAAAGCAAAAACAAATCTATCCGGGATAAAAAGTAGCCTATGTGCTATTCCAGACTATAATCTATCTCTGTGCCAAATTTCATCCAGATCCGTTCAGCCGTTCCGACGTGATTGAGTAACAAACATCCATCCATACATCCATCCAAACTTTCACATTTATAATATTAGTTAGATTACTCTGACAGTCAATCTTTAACTTATTAAAATAATCAGTAATTATTTGAAAAGTAAAAAAATAACAACAATAAAATCTAAACATAATTATACTGACATAATTAGGTATGTTTAGATTTTATTGTTGTTATTTTTTTAACTAATATTTAAATAAATAGGTATATTACTTTTATATTACCTATATAAAATATGTAGGTACATACGTTATGTAGTATGACGTATATACTGACGTTTAATAATATTATCTACTTATAGGTAATATGTATTTTTATTTCTTAAAAACGACTAACGATTTTGATGAAATAGGAACTTTAAGTACTATTTTTTTTAAACTCATCCGAGCAAAGCTCGGTCATCCAGATATTAATACATTTAAATGCCACAACGCATGTATTAGCGAATACACTATTTTGTCGGCGAGGTTCTACACTGCGACCCGAGTTTTTTTTAATGCGACTGGAAATGAAAAAAACACGAGACTTAGTACAGATTTTATGTATTTATGTATCTTTAATTTTTTTAGTGTTTGTGTATATTTTATTTTAAATGGTTTAGTAATGTTTACGGTCTCCGAATTCGCTTTCGACCGCGTTTTCTGCCGTCTGAAATACGCGCTTATGAAATACTGCTGCAGAATACTGTTTTTGTCCGTATACAAAAACACGCAAACAAAGTGCCATCTACACAAGCATATTTAATTATTTTTTTGTAATTAAAAGCCGGTATGCAGTAGTAATATAATTCTTTTTAATACCGATGGACCGTTTTCACGTGGCCACTTATTACACCGACCGCACGACCTCTATCTAATATGCGCACACGTGCAATAAAAGCGGCCATTTTGATGTTAATGTCCAAGATGGCTGCTGAACATAATCAACATCAATATCTAGTTCGTGTTTTGACGTAAATTATTTTAGAAGTAGTGCAATCCTATATTATTTCTTTTGATTTTTTAATTACTAATTTTTTTTTGTTAAATACTTATTACTAGCGGCTCGGTCCGGCTTCGCCCGAGTGCTATGAATTTATAATTTATTAATACATTACTCACTTGTTCGCTCCCGAGTGGTTCAGTAACTTCTGAGTTTACCCCCGATTTTCACTCGGGCAAATACGGGCCGGCCAGTTATTACAGGTAACCTATGTTCTAAACTCTAAAGCAAAGTATCTAGAAATCAGTGAAGAAATGACTTCTGAGATTACCAACTGTTTTCACCCGGGCGAATCCGGGCTAGTCAGTTTCAATTAGTTATACATCTAAACCTTCCTCGTGAATCAATCTATCTAATAATGAAAATCAGAACAAAATCCGTTCAGTTTATAGATAGTTACGGAGAAATCAGTTTTCTGTGATTACCCTCGATTATCACCCGGGCGAATCCAGGTCGGCCAGTTTAAATTATGCATGTAGACTTTCCTCGTGACTCAATCTATTATAAATCGTGAAAACCGAAATAAAACCCGTTCAGCAGTTACGAAGAAAATCGGACACAGACAGACGCGGCGGGGGACTTTGTTTTATAATAATATGTAGGTACCTTTCTATTGATGGGAGCTTGTTCTTTCTTATGCTTCCAAAGCAACTTAAACCTGCCCTAGAACTGAATACGTTTCAAGTTGGGGAGGTGAATTCCAGAATTGTTCGCAATGCAGCAATATTAATAGATATATTGTCGATATATTGTATAATGGAATATTTGGCTACAAAAATAAATATTGTTACAAAACTGTTTTCTGAGTTGACGGAATAAATATTTATTTGCAATAATTAAAAACACAATAATAATGAATACAACAACGAAAAGTCAGTTCTAACAATCAACACAAGTAAACAATAACTAAACAGTAATTACAAAGCAAAACAAAACAACTATAGACAATAATTCGTAATTATTATCACTACACTAGTATTTATTTTATCAATTTGGTTATTTATATCACTGATCCACCGATGCTTGACTGCGTGACTCACCGTTGACTGTTCTTCACTCACTTGCACTGGCTGTTTATATAGGCTGCGTGGCATAAGCCTAGTGTGTTCTCGCTTTCTCTAGAACTTTCGTGCAGGTACCAGTTGTTACAGTAAGCGGACCCCGTTTCTCAGAACTCATGCCTGTCGTTTATATACAGGGTGATCCGTAACAATATTGTAGTCTTAATTATTTTTAAACTTAAACAGAAATATCTTAGATTTTTTCAAAATCAAAAATAAGTTCCTCGTGTAGAGAAAAGTCTGCCCTGCAATTTCCTTCCTAAACATTTTTTCGCCAAAGCAGTCGGTCATTAAATACTCGCAGTGAAAGACGCGACAAACGCAATTTTCTATTCGCTTTAAAAACTACATTTCACTTTAAGCACAATTTATTTTATTTATTTATTTTTACTTATTGGGCATTATTGCGAGAACGATTGCATTTACGAAAAATTGCATAGAATCTTTTTTTAAGAGAATTTAATGCTCTTCAATTTTTGTTAAATAACATTTTTAATGGGAATGTTTTTTTCGAATTGCTTATACAGATTGTATCAAATTAAACCTGTGCATAGGGCATTCTGTGTGTAAGACAGAGATTGATACATAAAGCAATAAGTAAGAATGAGATAAAT
The DNA here is from genome assembly GCA_039654895.1 of Mongoloraphidia duomilia. Taxonomy (NCBI): domain Eukaryota; kingdom Metazoa; phylum Arthropoda; class Insecta; order Raphidioptera; family Raphidiidae; genus Mongoloraphidia; species Mongoloraphidia duomilia. The sequence continues at coordinate 2,031,275 of CM077520.1, read as the reverse complement.
GATCGCTAATAGGATGTTACGTGGTTACTGTAAATAAATATGTAATACCGAACAACTGTCATCGTTGTTTTCTACAGTAAAAATAGTCACTACTGAAATTATTGATAAAATGGCAATTTACACTGTTCGGGAAAAAATTCAAATAATTAAATGGTTTTATGGTGGTAATTCAACCGCCGACATAATAAAATTATTTGTAGCTGCCTTTGAAAATAGCATAGAAGGAGCGAAAAAGCAAAGATGGCGCTATTAGGTTGTATAAATATTATTTATTTACAGTAACCACGTAACATCTTATTAGCGATCATTTATCTCATTCTTACTTATTGCTTTATGTATCAATCTCTGTCTTACACACAGAATGCCCTATGCACAGGTTTAATTTGATACAATCTGTATAGAAAAACAAATGCTTAGTCAATCAAACAACGCATTATAATTATTTTTGGCGCCCATTGATTTTAATTAGATAGCATTTCCATGGTTTTGTTTCCAGCGGTCAATTAATTAGATTAATATTGATAAACGTGAAACTGATTTTGTAGATTATAAATCCATATTCCCTTAAAATTCATTGATTGGATAGGCATTCCCTTGTTCACAAAAAATTAAATTCTGTATTTGCAGTAAACATAAAACCGTTAATTAAAACATTTTATGAATGATTACCCTCAAACAGTAATTTGCTTCTTGTAACGATGTTATGATTGGTTTCTGTTTGAAATATATCGTTTTTAAAAAAAAATTAATTTTAAATCACCGTAAAGTGTAAGTTTTGTGAATCTAGCTAGACAAAATTATTTATCTATTGTCTAAACATGTTAGGGGTCTGGATGTATGTTAGGTACTGAATATAAATCTCGAGAAATATTGAACGGATTTGAATGCGGTTTTTACCATTCGGTAGCCTATTTCTTGAAGAAAGCGTTGTCGTGGTATCAGGCGTCTTGATCCCCGAACAAAATATCCCCGACAAAATATCCCTGACAAAATATTCCCGGACAAAATATCTCCATGATTAAATATCCCCGGATGAAATGCCCCCCATGACAAAATAAACCTGTATAAAAGATCTATATGACAAAATATCCTCGTATTAAATGTATTCACAATCGTTCCCTCCACTATTTCTACAATTTTACCACGATTTCCCTGAAAAACAAGTTCCCCAAATTAAATCGTTCCCCCAATTATTTTAATAGTTCCCTCAATTAATCAAAATCGCCACGATTTCCCTGAAAAAAGCACTCAAATTAAATCGTTCCCTCAATTATTTAAATCGTTCCCTCAACTATTTAAAATTTCCACGTTTTTCCTGAAAAACAAGCTCCCCAAATTAAATCGTTCTCTCAATCAGCGTTATTTTTTCTATAAATAGATTTAATATCAAACGAATCAGATCGAATTTATTTTTCAAAAAATTCGCAAATTTGTACAGAGAGGGTGGTCTTTTTAATTTTGGCATTTTTAAGAAAACTCAAAAATTTCTCAGATGCTGTTTATATTTTTGAAACTAAAAGTGTGGGGTGTTGGAGTCGATTCAGCGTTATTTTTTCTATAAATAGACTTAATATCAAACGAATCGGGTCGAATTTATTTTTCAAAAATTTCGCGAATTTGTGCAAAGAGGGGGGTCTTCTTACTTTTGGTAATTTTAAGAAAACTCAAAAATCTCTCAGATGCTGTTTATATATCTTTGAAACTAAACGTGCGAGTTGTTGGAGTCGATTCAGCGCTGTTTTTTCTATAAATTGACTTAATATCAAACGAATCGGGTCGAATTTATTTTTCAAAAATTTCGCAAATTTGTACAAAGAGGGGGGTCTTCTTACTTTAGGCATTTTTAAGAAATCTCAAAAATCTCTCAGATGCTGTTTATATATCTTTGAAACTAAAGTGCGAGTTGTAGGAGTCGTTAAAATGATTACTTTTCTGTGTAATATCTAATTTAATTATTATTATTAAATATTTATCAAACTGGGAAGTTCGTCGTGTGGACCTCAAGGGTCGCACTTTAGTCCTAATAAACGACCCACCTCACGGCCTGTTTACTGCTGGAATTCTAAGGTAGACTACTTGTATAGTTTATACTGTTCGCTCTCTTTTATTAATAACTCTCTGGTACTTAACACGTACATACATCTATAAAACACAGAAAATTTAATTCCGTTTGTTGTATTATGTTTGAGTATTATAATGTTTCGTAATAAACGTCTGCAGTTGTAAACAAACAGTGCTAACTGATGCTTCCCAATCCGGTCTAGAACTAGTTACGTGCCTAATCACGAATTTCGAAAAGTTTGTTGAAACAAAAAACTTCATAATTACAAAAATTTTTACTGAACTCGTCAAGAGTTTGGAAATAGCGGACCATGTAACGATGTTGTTGTATTTATGGCCTTTCCATAGATTCTATAATACAAATCTCCAGTTCCAGACAGACCCGTCTGTCCACCACTTATACCCGTACTTCATGCGTTTTCATTGCTCCATCTGTTAAGCGGCCCGATTATAAAAGTATAGTTCCGCTACTGATCGTACGCCCTGTATAAGTCTGTTATATTTAATTTGCCGTACGGCGTACTCTATACCCCCCCCTGCCTTTGATGACGACCATGTTTGTTTTTTGAATACCAACATTTTTTTATTTTCCTGTTCTATGTTTTGATGTTTTTAATATTTATTACAAAAAATATAATTTTGAAATAAAACAAATGAGGCTTTTATTAGATTTTTGTTTGCATTTTTAGACGTTTTAGTGTATTTTGAATTATAGTAGAACCTCGATTATCCATCATTATCCGTCACCTGTTATTATCTGTTTATGATCTTGCGCAAATAGATGAAGACGAAAATACATACCGGGTGTCGTGAAAACTTTTCACGCAATTCATTATTTTGGCTTTTTAAGTTAAACTTTGGGGGGATAATCGATACGAGGACAAAAGTTGAATCGAATCTTTGCGCCACCCGAAAGCACACGTAGCTTTGTTATTTTATGTAGCACCCTGTGTTTTCGAGCGTTTTTTGTACAGAAAATGACCAGGCTAAAGTGAGCGGTTTTTGAAATATCTGGAGTCCAATTGTTGAAGAAATTACCATAATAGTCGGTCATGCAATGTAAATTTAAACTGTTAAATATTTCAGAAACCATTCACTTTAGCCTGGTACTTTTCTATACAAGAAATGGTAAAAATGAGAACCTTTTTTTTTGAATTCGTAGAAAAATATACGGAAATTCGCTACCTGCTTTTGAGCGCCATCTTACAACGGTTGACCGTAGTAATGCTGAAGCGGGTAAATTGAAATACGATATACTTCCCTCCACGGATAACAACCTTGCTATTAAAAAGAACTCTAAATGAATATTTCCATTGACTAGTTATTTAGTAAAAAATACATAACACAAATATATTGTGTGGTTATACGGAACCCTCGATGCGCGAGTCCGACTGGGACTTGACCGATTTTTTACCAGCTTTTATTTAACATGCAATGTATGTTAGTTTGTGTGTTTGTTTAGGTCAAATTTTGCAAGTCAATTTTGAATGACTTCCACGTATTCGATCGATTTGAAATTTTGTACACATATGTATTCCCGATGACAATACATGCATAAATCGTTTATATAAATAAATAAATTCAACCTCTAAGGGGTTCAACGGGGATGTAAGGTTTTTTTGACTAATCAACGCCCAGGCCAAATCGCTGATGCTAGAAACTTGAAATTTGGACAGTTGGTTTCTTTTCTGACGTAATCATCCACCCGGAAAAGTTTTTTCGAAATTTAACCACTACGGGTGTCAAAGGGGGTAAAATTTTGAAAGACTAAAATGAACAAAATAAATATTAGTAAAAAAAAACTTTTTAGAGACAAGCTTTTATTTAAATGCACTATAAAGGAAAAAATAATTTTTAATAATTTAGGTTCATAATTATAAAAGCGTGGGTCGTGACTAATAAACTATCATAGAGTTCACGACCCACGCTTTTATAATTATGAACCTAAATTATTAAAAATTATTTTTTCCTTTATTATACTTAGTGCATTTAAATAAAAGCTTGTCTCATATTTCACTTAAATGTAGTCAGTTGTGAACGAGGCTTCCGTTCAGTAACGTTAGCGGTATGTCTGCGGCAACATAACTCCAAACACACGCCATTTGTGTGTGCAGTGGCGGCATTTTGGTGCACTTAACACATTCGCTATGTCGGGTCAGGTGACGTCACAGTCTCTGGTCTCGTGCGGAATGTAATTGTTCCTGAAGGACGCTTTGTTCCTTCCCGCCGTGCATAACTTCAATCGGCAGACCACCCCTTGCAAATACGTCGTACTCTAAACTAGCGGCTCCCAAACTGTGCATCGCTAAGCCTAGAGTCTAAAAAAGCTGAGTGCAAATAGGGTTACCATACATAAGCGGAGGGATGCCTGTCTAGGGTGCCTGGAATGCCTGATTTTTCAGAAAAATTCCTGTCTAAAATAAAAAAGCTGTAGGAAGGTAATAAAATAATATGTACCAGCGCCGGCCGCACGATTGTCTAGACCTTAAAAGGCCTGTCAAATGCGGCAAACGTCTGTTAGATGGTAACCCTAAGTGCAAGGAGACTCCCACAAAAAGACTTGTTTGCACGAAATGTTATTAAACGTTGTCGCGAGCGAACGTACTCGCTCAAATGCTATTTAGAAATCCTCAAAATGGTCATCCAGCCCTCCTTTCCCTGCCGATTTTTTTCCGGCTGCGGTATTAGTCGTCTATTTGTTCACTAATCTACCTGCATTGCTCAAGTCTGGTAGCCAATAGTCAATAGTGACTAAGTGCGAATAGGACACTATAGACTCAGTTGTTGAGCGTCTATAAGTACCATATCTGTTGTCTACTTTCGACCCCATTCATTATATGCATTGTATCTACTGCACAAGAATTTTCAAAAACTTATTATTCTTATATTATGTGTGCGATAATAGTAACAATGATATCTTGAAAAAGTATGAATTACATACGAAACGTTGCTCATATGAATTAGTAGTGTTTATTATGCAGAGGTCTCCCCACGATCCACCAACTATTATTCAAAAAATATGGACACGATTATCAACTTCATTATTATTAACTTCCCATTGGAAGTTATTGTAATGGGTCCGAAAACCGAAATCAAAATGTATAACAAATTTTTATGTTTCAAGGTCACTACACTATTTTTACACTATTTTTAGAAAGATGTCTGTGTGTGTGTATGTGTGTGTGTACGTACGTATGTGTCCATTTCTTTCTAAGACGAAATCTCGAGAATGAAAAATGATATCGACTACTTTAGGGTGCCAATCGACGCGTGTTAATGTAAATATGATCTGAAAGAAATGTTTTCAAAATCGGTTCAGCCGTTCTTTTTTCTTAACCAAATAGACTCTAAAAAAGTAGATTTTACACAATATCTCGCGAATAAAAAATTATATCGACTTCGTAAGGGTGTTAATCAAGGCGTGTTAACGTCATTTTGATCCGACATAAATTTTATAAAAATTGGTTCAGCCGTTTTTTTTTTAATTATTGTTAAAAATAAATAATAATTATGTTTTAATGATTAAAATGATTACTTTTCTGTGTAATATCTAATTTAATTATTGTTATTAAATATTTATCAAACTTGGAAGTTTGTCGGGTGAACCTCAAGGGTCGCACTTTAGTCCTAATAAACGACGCACCTCACGGCTTGTTAATTGTTAGCTTAAAGTCTAAATAAAAATATAAGGTACAAAATCATCGTTAGATCATCAGTAATCGACTGTATGTTGGCCACACTCTGCTTTAATAGACGCTAATACCCTCAGTTGTCGAGCGTCTATAATTTACAATTCATTCATTCATTCACACTCTGCTTATACTCTCTCTCTAGTTGCCCTACGTGCAGATAGTCTATAATATACTTACTCTATATAGAGTCTATAGTATCTGTCTATACAACTTACCTCTATACTAGCAGGTTTCCTCATTGTCCCGCAGGAGAGTGCTTTTAAAGGCTCTAAACATTTTATTTATTCATCGCGGTTCGAGTAGAATGTCGTTGGCTACCGTCGTATCGTCCGCTCGCTTGTATAAACACTTAGCTCTACCGACTGCCGCCCTACGCCCCTACATACCTACGCTCTGTACAGACGCTTGGAGTATACCGACTGTCGATTTGTATCCTCGTAGGACGTTAATGAAGTTATCCTATACGTTAAGGTATCTATGCTCCCCCGCCGCATGTACTGTAAATTTGTAACTAATGCTTCCAATATCGAAGCATGCTCAATTCCGGAAATGGTTTCAATGGTTTGGTTCTCAGTTCCGAAATTCCGGAACTAGTTCTAATATCGAGAAATGTCTACAAAAATACTACAAGTAGAAGAAACATGTATTTGTAACTTCCTATTAGAAGTTGTTGTAATGGGTCCGATTTTGTGAATGAAAAATTTAAACATAATGTTACAAAACTGTTTTTTGAGTTGGCGGAATAAATATTTATTTAAATTAATTAAGAATACAATAACAATAAATGCAACAACGAAAAGTCAGTTCTAACAATTAACACAAGTAACAATAACTAAACAATGATTAACACTTAACTATATACAATTAACTATATACAATTGACTATATATACAAGGATTATTTATTTGTAATTATTTATTTCACTGTATTTATATCAGATTTATTTCGCTGTTCAACACTGTCACAGTACAATGTACACTGACTGATTCCCGTTGACTGATCAATATTTATTTCACTGTACTGACTGATGGATCTCCGTTGAACTGATTACTTGCGTGACTCACCGTAGACTTGATCGATTCAATAAGACACGCTCCTGTTAATATACCTGCGTGCGGTGTACGCTCAGTGCGTCCTCGTATCCTCTAGCATTGTCTGGCATCTTCGATACCATTCCACGCTTTACTACTGTGACCTTTCTTTCTCGTGGTTTCTTTTGGAGGCAGTGCGTAACATCTTGGGGTTTGCTACAATAATATCTGCACGTTTGGAGGTCACTAAAGTCCGAATTCCTCTCTCTACGTATTGTAAAGGTACTAAAAATGAAATATAAAAAAAAATTTAATAAATAGAACATTCAGAAAAACCACTTAAAAAGAGGAAAATAATAAAATGTTGAGGTCGGTGCCAATTTAATAAAATGAAAGTAGATATATACCTACAAAAACCTACCTAAAAAGTTTTAGCAATTAAATTGGCACCGACCGATTTTATTATTTTTCTCTTTTTTAATTGATTTTTTTGAAGGAGGTTCTATTTTTTTAAATTTTTTTTTTAATGGTGCGAAGTTTGAATGGATGTTTTATACTGAAAATCAGCAAAAAAGACGCGTTTGTTAAAATCTGAAATCTCAGCTTTCTTTTCAAAATGATTGTAGGACTAGGTATTTGTAGAAAAGGCATGCTGCGCTTTCAATGCACACGCTCACTTTTGTATCTCCTTTGGTTTAGAAACGATAATGCATGTTTAAAATTTCTCCTTAAGTGTCGCTCTTACAGAGATTTTCAAGGGAAATCCCTTTCCTAGGTAACGCTTTAGCGAACTTTTTCATGTATCAAATAGTGCAGTGTCGGACTGGGCGATTTTGCCCCCGAAGTTCCATAAATATTTAGGGCCTCATAATACAAACAAAAATAAAGATAGTTACTTCTTACCACAACAGTTTTATTGATGGATGTACATTTCGAACTCTTTCATCTTCAGCAAACACTATACACGATTCATGTATAGTGTTTGCTGAAGATGAAAGCATAGCTTTCGAAATGTACATCCATAAATAATATTGTTGTGGTAAGAAGTAACTATCTTTAATTTTGTTTTTATTCCAACCACAGTGCTCATATATTTTTATTAACCCCATAATACATAAAATTATAATTTAAAAAAACTAAAAAACACGCTTTAATGAACTAAAAAGTAAAAAATAATTAATTTTATTGTAAAAAAGCGTGGGGTGCTTTGTATCATATTTTCATACTACCCCACGCTTTTTTACAATAAAATTAATTATTTTTTACTTTTTAGTTCATTAAAGCATGTTTTTTAGTTTTTTTAAATTATAATTTATTTTTGCTTTTTAGTCCTGGAGATCCCGGTCAGGATAATGGGACAAACTTATGGAATTATTGTATTGTAATCGGTCCTTGATAAGTGTGCAAATTTTCAGTTCAATCTGAAGTTTTTTGCTTTTTTTTTTTTAGTCCTGGAGATCCTGGTCAGGATAATGGGACAAACTTATTGAATTATTGTATTGTCGTCGGTCCTTGATAAGTGTGCAAAGTTTAAACTAAATCTGACCGTTCAAAGTTGGTCAAAATCAAGTTCAAAGAAGTCGGTTACAAACTGACAAACAAGCAAGCAAACATACAAGTGAAGCTAATAATAAAAGCGTGTTAAAAAGCGTGTTAAAAACAGGGTAAGCTGTGTCGTCTAAAGTAGTAGGCGCGCCAACAAATTCAACAGGAATTTATTATGCGTTCGAATGCGACTGCTACTCTTAGCCTACTATTAGAAGTGAAGTTTGCTACACAAATGAAATGTCAAACATTTTAAAAATACTGAAAATGAAGAGAAAAACAGCTATTTTATTGGCAATAGAACAAAAAAATACCATATATAATACGTCTCGGGCGCAATGATTAAATGACACGTGTAACTGTTAAAACTCGCTGGCGCTCGTTTTAACACACTGTCACTACTCGTCAGTAATATACTATTTCCTGTTAGTGCCGCAACCTCTGGACTGGACTGCCGTGGGTTCGAATCCCACCTGCGCTCATGGATGTTTTGTGATGTTATTTAGTTTTAAGATAGTTGTTATTTAGTGTAGTTGAAAGACGCTAATGACCTGAGATGTCGAAGCGCGTATAATTTACAATAAAAAATTAATGAAAAATACTATTTCCTGTGTAAGATGCGTTTCAACATCCGTTATAAAGAAGCTCAGGCGTGCGTCATATCAGGGATGAACTAAAGTTTGCTCGTTTATTAATATTCAGACGCAATGCCTGTTTTATGGACAGTCATTCGCGCATCCTTCTGAACTTTTGACCTCGCTGTAAAGTGTTTCGTCACTTTTTATGACATGTGTCAGAGTATCGAAAACGGTGACAGTATCGACTATAATATAATATACACAACTCGTTCCACAACTGCTTCATAACGCCGAAATGAGTGAAAGCTTCTGTTCATAAAAGTTTGCAAATATACCAGGTCTACAGTGATGCCATGTTAGGGATTTTTCCCTTGTTTTAGAGCTTCCGAATTCGCTGGGTGCAGAGTATTATCAGGGCCAGATTTAGGGGAGGGCAACCGGGGCTATAGCCCCGGGGCCTCCACAAAAGAGAGGCTCCCCACAATAGAGACTTCGGAAACCTATACTTGGTTTCACAATAAATTATTTATTGGAAAACTCGACTGAAAAATATTGTCCACTTTATTTGGAAAATAATTTGGGGCCAGGGGGCCTCCAGACCTCTAAATCTGGCATTGAGTATTATGGTGGCGACAACCGATTCGACTGCAGCGTACGCTATGGACAAAATACGCGTTAAATCAATCTCACGGAAGAAAATTATGAAAACGGAAAATTCGCTCTTCTAGTCCTTAGAACTTTACAATTACAGACTAAGTTACGATTTAGTTTATTTTTATTAAAGTTATTAACGTCTGTATAAATCATTAAAAACATGACTCTCTCATGATGTGGACTTTGTAGGAGCGTTACTATATATACGAACACATCGATCGATATCCAGTAGGGGTTCTATTGTACAAAATGCAGAATTTACCAATTTTATAATATTAGTTTAGATTAGATATAAATGCACTACCTATCTAGCAACGCTACATGTCTGTGGCAACGAACGCTAATGACCTATGTTGTCGAGCGTCTATAATCTACAATTCTGTGGCAACGAAAACGTAGAATGTAGATAATGTAGCTGAAAATGTGTATATTCTAAATATTCGTTTTTAAAGTGGAAAAGAAATATTGAATGTAAATTTCACTATGGGAAAACTCTTGTCATAAAATGTTACTTCATTGGTGTGACATAACTTTTTAGAATGTCATTTTGAATCGACCTTTAAGCGCGGGTGGGGGTGTGAGCAGTTGAATGTGTAGAGAGACTGACGCTTTGCACATTTGACTAAAAGCATAAGAAGCTTATTGAAGTGTCGCTTCCTTAATTTGCATGAAAATAAGTTCAACTTTACATTAAAACAAAGAATTTCTGCTTCAAAATTCGATTTATGAACTTATTTGTATGTATTTTAACTAAAGTTAAAATTGAAGCAGCCATTATTTATATTTCTGTTTGATTTTAAACGCATCAAGTCATAATGAATTTTCGGAAAGTTTTGTTTTCTGAAGCGAATGTGTTTTGACGCAGAATTACGTCTTTCCCGGCGGTATAAAGACGGTTATGATACGTTACAAAAAATGTGTGACGCGAACTACCATAGTTACGCCATAGTTTGTTTGTGTTTTGTTTCATGTATGTCATGTTCATATTTTTTGACAGATATGACGTCATTACATAGAAGTAGTTCTATACGTCTACGGTTGCGGCACAATCGTAATTACTCTGCCCCTTGTCATTTTTTTGGTAAGCATCTTTACTGGCGTTCCCCCCCCCCCAAAACGGGTGTGTGCTTATGACCACACGATAGAAGTGAAAACTTCAGATTTTCTAATTTTTGGTGTCATCTATTATAGTGCATTTATGAACTAAAAATAATTTATTACCAAAATACTAAAATTGTATTTTTAATTAATTCCACCTTGGTTTCAAAAAAATTATAATTATTGTCAAAGAAAAAATATGTCAAAAATTAAAAAATTTATAAATAAATATCATGTAGAATTAAAAAAAAAACGCCAATAATTCTGCGCTGCCATCAGGTCTCGAACCCAGGTTCCTATGCATAGAACGCAAAGACGTTATCAACTGCGCTATGAATGCAAGTCTACTGCGTGCCGTTTTTATGATATAGGTATGTTAGCCGCGTCATATTTATTGCGAACGGTTCTCTTTTTTTAACTATCCAGGAAGAGAGTGCCTAACGCGCCTAAGGAAGTTCTCACTTAAAAAATTCTGCTAGTGTGACGCGCGGTTATGTCACAAGTTGGTGTGCCGCGGAAGTGACATAAAGGTCCGTTGTCAGCTATATTTCATCCTTATCAGTCAGTTGTTACATTATCTAGCTGTTAATTAACTTGAAAAAAATTTGTAAAAGAATTCTCCGAAAATCTCTTTTCAGAAGGATTACTTTTTTATAAATAGAAAAAGCATAAAAACATTTTCTAAAAATTCTCTGATTATTGAATCTATAAAAATTACATTATCAACCGCAATAATCTACAATAAATAAATAAACAAAAAAATTCATGAAAATATTTTCCAGAATTTATTTTTGTCATATTTTTTACGTGAATCATAAAAAATTCTAAAAAAAATTTTTTGAATATTCTCATGTTTAAACCGATTGTCAAATTTTTTTTTTAACTTGAAAAAAATTTGTAAAAGAATTCTCCGAAAATCTCTTTTCAGAAGGATTACTTTTTTTATAAATAGAAAAAAGCATAAAAACATTTTCTAAAAATTCTCTGATTATTGAATCTATAAAAATTGCATTATCAAGCGCAGTTGAAGTGAACTTGTTAGAAGGTGTTAGTAGTAAGTACTGGTGTTTGTAGTGTTCTTTTTAGGTTCGTTTTACAGTGAATTGTGGCCCCCGCGACCCGACGTGTCACCGACTACGGTATATAGTTTCAGTGCATATATACCATAGATATAGAAATCCGGGGATGTAGTATAAAGTGCCACTTTAGACGAGAGAGGAAGCCATTCAGGGGAGGGTGCATTCCTGTCTTATGGACATGTCCATGCAATGCCGTAGCTAGGGGGGGGCATTAAGGGGCAATGCCCTACTTTAAAACATCCAGTGCCCTACTTTAAGGAATTATAAACAAGCCGCAAAGACTGTCACGACAGAATGACAGACTTGATCTATCTGGCATTTGGAAAAACAAGATTAAATTCGTTTGACTAATTGAAGTTCTTCGGAAATTTGATTACATGGCAAGTTCTGTATTTTTTTTTTTTTGAATAAATTGTCATTTACAGTTTTCATGCTTTTGTAATTTGATATTACCAGATAAGGTGGGCAATCCAATTAAAAAATTGTAGTCTTTTGCTTCAGCCCTACTTTAAACTTTCAGAGCCCTATCTTGAATTCAGCTCTAGCTACGGCCCTGTACCCACGTTCTATTGGCCGCGTCTTTGCGCATGCTCAATTGCTCGTACAGCGCTTGCGCAACTGAAGCGACCAATAGAATGCGGGCACACTTGCTTCCTCACCGCCTTCCTTCAACAGCATCCACCCCACTTGTTTGTACTGTATCCCCATATTTCTATATCTATGATATATAGGTACCGGTTGATTGTGCAAACGTCATACATGTCTGTGTCTTCCACTTCCTGATTAACCACTCAATGAGACCGTCCCGGATTTTTTGACGTGAATAACGTCTAATGTCTCATACCTGCATTGTAAGAAATGTGAAGGCCGATTACATAGATTATCTATGGTCCATTTGTAGCCAGCGATTAATCTGGTAATAGGCACACAAAGAGACAATGGCGTCGCAAACAGGTATAAAAACACATTGGGCATGCGTGGTTACTAATTTTACATTATTTGTTTTGTATTCATCCATTTTATATAATGTAACTATACATTTTATTTTGTAATTTTTACACACTTTATTGGAATAATACACAAATAATGTAATTTTAATTTACTCTATGTAAAAATCAAAAATTTGTTTAACTTTACAGTAAAAGTCCAAGTTTTTATGAAGTTTTCTGTGTAAAAATAAATAATAATGTAAAATCACTTAGAAAATCGAGCGAATTCTACCTTAACTTTCAAAGTATTTTTACATCCATTTTTTACAGTGTGGGGTGGAATTTAGAAATGTTAGATGTAACGGAAACAGGAGAAGTGGTTGACATGTGAAAAAAAAACAACGTGTTTAACTATATAAAGTGAAGGTCTCAGAATAGTAAACCAGTACACTAGCTGTATGACAGTATGGTAAAACACTTGAAATATCAAGACTTCACTAAGTCTAAGTCTAGATTAAAAAACTCGTCTTGTCTAATATCAAGACTCTAGATTATTTTCAAAAATCTAGATTAACCGAGTGATTTACTTTACCTACTACTTACTACTTAGTTTAGCTAGACTCTTGAAAATTGTCAGTTTTGGCAAAAGTCTTGATCTAGATAAAGCAAGTCTTGTCTTGTCTTGCAAATTTTGCAAGTCTTGTCTTGAAAATCTAGACAAGACAAGAGTCTAGAAAGTCTAGATCTAGACGACAGCACTAAACCGAGCCGAACATTCATAATGGATTTCCTGCTTTAAACCCTGGTAATGTTTTTCTAGGGTTAATATAATATACTTGCTCTAGATAGGGACGACACAACCTTTCACATTGGCAGCCTTTGCGCCGCATTACGTTGGCTAGACTGAACGTGAACATGGCCTGCTATATACACATTCAATTTAGCCACTTATTTTCTGGTAAAAGCTTTTACCTTATACAATGGACATTTATAACTTTTGTTTGCTGGAAAAAAAAAACCTGTCACGTTTAAAATATAATGAATAAATTGTATAGCTTGTCGGTCGAACGGTTACATTATTTTGCTGGAGAATAACTTTGAAATTGAAATTACGTAAAATTGGAGTTCCTATAGGTAGTATTGCGTGGTGGCGAGCATCCACTGCTCAAACAAAATCCTTACGTCTTCCTTCCGCCGAGTGTCTCAAAAAAAACGTTGCTTCGTGCGATCGCCGCGCGGCTGCCGTTCCGCAAAAATTCTACTCGTGGGAAGTGGGAACCCTGTCTTAGTATAACTCAACGTTCAACAGATTGAAACTAAATTTTAAAATTACAATTTTTAGAGATTCCTCATGTTCTTTTTATTTTTTGCGTTTTCACTCTTCTTCTCCAAATAAGGATACCTAGTTTACCGATGAACGAAAATGGAAAATTGCAATTTTCTCTAAAACGGCTCCAACCATTTTGTTTATGTTTCACAAATGTTTACAATATATGCCACCATTTATTTGTGTCGGAAAAATCTAGAAAGAGTAGTTTATTGATGAACAAAAATCCGCGGCCGATGAAGTAAAGCGAGGAAGTCAGTGCGGTGGAGGCGGTACCATTTATTCATTGAATTTAACTACTTTTCGCGTTTTTTTCTCTTTTTTTTTTGTTAGTTCACGCATGAATAAGCACTGAATGAAATGAAATGTACAAAGTCTAAAAATAGAATTCTCTTCAAAGAATTTTATAGAAAATTCAAATAGGTCACAGAATAACATGTGCAGAACATATTGAACAAACGAATATGGAAATCATTTCAATTAGGAGGTGCGTTCGTATGTAGATACCTGTACATAATTTCAATTACGACTGCTAGATCGAAGCACTGATTTTATAGTGTCAATCGTTCGAGCATTCTCTCTAAAACCGTATTATATTTCAATTGATTTGAATCCTTTTTAACAGACTTCAAAAAAAGGAGGTTTCTCAATTCGACCGTATATATATTTTTTATGTGGTTATGTATGTTCGCGGATAACTTCGTCGTTTATGAACCGATTTTGAAAATTTTTTTTTATTTGAAAGGATATACTTTCAGATTGGTCCCATAGAAATGTCATCAAAATCGGTTCAGTAGTTCGGCTGATTTTTTAATAAAAGTAAAAAATAAAAAACTTTTTAACAAAAAAAAACCTCCTTCAAAAAGGCACTAAAAAGAGGAAAATAATGAAATTTTGAGGTCTGTACCAATTAAAATATGAAGTCGGTTAAAAAGTATAGTATAGTGATTAATATCTTCTTTTTTTTAACCAACTTCATATTTTAATTGGCACAGACCTCAATATTTCATAATTGAAATTGAGCGGCCGGGTGAAAATCAGAGGTAATCTCAAAAATTACTGAACCGATTTTAATGTTTTTTTACTGTTCGATAGGTGATACTTTGCTTTAAGACATAGGCTATAATAACTGGAGCGAACGAGCGAAGCAAGTGAGTAATCTAAATATTATAAAGCTGAAGAGTTTGTGCGTGTTTGTGATTTTGTATGCGCTAAACTCAGGAACTACCAGTCCGATTTGAAATTGTTTTTGTTAGATAGCCCCTTTATTGAGGAACGTTATAGGCTATATTCGAGTTTCTTTAAATTCAATCCCAAAAGGGGTAAAACGGGGTTGTAGGAGATTTTGACTATCTATACTAATATAACGACTTCGCTTCACAGGGGGAGAATTACTCGCGAGTGGGGGGAATAAATTATAAATTCTTATCTCTGGAATTTCATTCACTAATAGAAAGCTACACTATCCCTGAGTGATATAGGCTATATCTTATTTTGATAAATTTCTCGCGTGGGGTGGGGAGAATTCTTGTGGGATAGTAACAAAACATAACTCTGAAAATCTTTTGCATTCTAGTGTATAGGCGGAATCCTACTAATATTATAAACTACACCAGCCCAACTTCGCTTCGCAGGTGGAAAATTTCTCGCGGAGGGGGGATAATAAATCATAAATTCTTAGCACCCGGGTGAAGGCGGACGGGGACCGCTAGTGTATTAATAAATCACAAATTCATAACACCCGGGCGAAGCCGGACCGGAGAAAGTGAATTCGTATTGTGGAAAGAGATAATAATCATTTAATAATATTATATAAACTAACATTTATTGTTGCCTATCCACAAATTACTCCAAATTCTTATTTGATTACATTCAGTATATAGGTAACGTGATAATGAGATCATTTCTATTCGGTAAAAACCAATTCCGTGCTTTAATTGAACAACCTATACCTGTAATAAATTAACACCTGTTACAAATCCATGTTAATGCTTTATTATGCACACGAATATCGATCAGAAAATTAGTTTATTAAATAGGAGAATAAATACTGGCGGAATTCATGGCGTTCACATTAATTCGAATCACAAAGGTTTTTGTTAAATTATAATAGATTGTTACCAATCACAAGATTTCTATGGGAGACACGTGGTACAGTACCCTTCTTTTGAAGTAATTACTCAATAAATCAGCGCGTCCCAATCTATTTTTAAACTAGAAATTATAAATTTTTGTTCAGTTTAATTAGTAATAAAATATAGGCAGCGCTGGATTTACACTAGGGGCACACATTTTTACATGCATTTCAAATACGAATTTATACTTAGCGGACCGACCCCGTCCGTTCAGACACGTATCAATACTTGTATTTGAATTGCATGTAAAAATGTTTGTTTTGCCAGAAACGCTACGTTGCCGCGCCGTGTCTGACCGGATAATATAAATCGAGTTTTCCGCGTTCGGCACGCTCGTCTATTTAGTGACCTTATTGTATGATTGTTGGACGAAGAAAATGAGAGACAAAGAAAGGGTCGATAGATTTATCGTGTTCTTTAACTTCTCTGTGACGCGTCGAGAGCTGCTGACAAATAATGAATAGTGAACGTCAAAGAAAAACGTGTTCAGAGGATTAAAATGGTTCACAGTGAGCATAAAATGCAAATAAATTACACGACAAATGTGTACAGTTATATTATCTGTGACCACAAGCCAAAGTTGCCCATGCCATATTTTTGATAAAATAACAAAGATTTACTTATTTGGACGCGCAGTTTTTTTATTAACTTCCCATTGGAAGTTATTGTAATGGGTCCGAAAATCGAAATCAAAATGTATAACAAATTTTTGTTTCAAGGTCACTACACTATTTTTAGAAAGATGTCTGTGTGTGTGTATGTGTGTGTACGTACGTACGTACGTATGCGTCCATTTCTTTCGAAATCTCGAGAATGAAAAATGATATCAACTACGTTAGAGTGCCAATCGACGCGTATTAACGTAAATATGATCTGAAAGAAATGTTTTGAAATCGGTTTAGCCGTTCTTTTTTCTTAACCAAATAGACTCCAAAAAAGTAGATTTTACACAATATCTCGCGAATAAAAAGTTATATCGACTTCGTAAGGGTGTCAATCGAGGCATGTTAACGTCATTTTGATCCGACATAAATTTTATAAAAATTGGTTCAGCCGTTTTTTTTTTATTAATTATTGTTAAAAATAAATAATAATTATGTTTTAATGATTAAAATGATTACTTTTCTGTGTAATATCTAATTTAATTATTATTATTAAATATTTATCAAACTGGGAAGTTCGTCGTGTGGACCTCAAGGGTCGCACTTTAGTCCTAATAAACGACCCACCTCACGGCTTGTTTTGTCTGAAATGGCAATTTTTTTCAGTCGCTTTTTTGACAATAAAAAATCTTACCGGCCCTTTTAAATTAATTACAAAGATAGCCCAGTCAACGAAGCAAAAATAAATGAAATAAATGCGTTATTTTAAGTGGTAGTGGTGACGCACAGGTATAACATACTAAAAGTCCCCAGCCGGGAGAGGCGAGCTTTGGGCGGGAGTGGGGTGAAAAGGTCCCATTTTTTGGTTTTTCGTAAATATCTCGGAAACTAAGCGTTCGTAAATAATGAAGCTGATTAAATTTCCTACAAAATGGTATATTAATTTTTTTTAGAAGCAATACAAAACCTCCCACTTTAACAAGACGTGAGATATGAACATTTTGCCAAATAACTCTACGCCCCCTTTCGAAAAATCTTTTCTCAGTGGCTTTTACAACAAGCATCACTAGAAAAGTATGATATTTTAACTTGGTTAAGTAGGTACTATAAATTGAACTAAAAAAATTCTCAGATACTTTTAAAAAATTACCAAAGATTTAACACATACCCTACTTTGCCATATGGCCAGATATTATACAATTACTGCGAACGTACATATAATACATAATCAGCGATCGTTATGTAAATGTCTCTGCTCATTTATTTATCAACAAGTGAATTCTACGAACAAAAGAAACTCGACAGTCAGTTTTCTGTGTTCTTCATCTCCACTTAAGTAACTGTGTAAAGGTGCGTTCCCATTGTACAAAGTTGAGTGAATGTAAATTAAAGACGTTGAAAATAGTCATTTTGGAATAAAACAAACAAATATACAACAAATTACGCCATTTAGTGTCTATCACAGGAGCTACGGATAGCGAACAAAAAATAGTATTATGCCAGTTTTCGGGAATTTGTGTGTGTGTGTGTGTGTCTGTTTGTGTCGGCATCACTCGAGAATGGCTGGAGCGATTTTGATGAAACTTGGTATACTATCTACTGGCATCCAGACAGAACATCTCTATGTGCTATTTTTATCCGGCTTAACTTAGGTTAAGATAAAGTTTGTGGAAACCAATATTAACGCGATCGAAACAGCTGGAAAATTATCCGTGACATCCAGTAGTAGACCTCGCGCGGCGAAAGATGAAGCCACCGCGTCATAGTAACGTGAATGCATTGCGCCCGCCTTCTAGCTTGCTATTGGCTGTTTATTGTCATAAATAGCAGTTTGCCAAAATTGTACCTAACGTCATAAAACCCAATGTGCAGTTTTGTGTACACGGCACTGTCTGCGGGCAAGCAGGCGTTCACTAGCATATTATTGATGACGTGCCTGGCTTCATCTCTCACCGCGGGCACTTTAATGTACTGCAATAATGATTCATTAGCTACTTCAGTTAGTGTACCTAGATATAATTTTTAAAGTGAATTTGCAGTGTAGAAGAGCCTCTAAGAGTGTAACAAACCTTTTAAGAAACTTTGTCACAGATTTATTTCAGCTATCCATCTAAACGCATTGCAAGAAACAATATACTTAGGTACGTTAATTTGATTAATTTTTAAAAATCATTTTGTCTCGCTCTTTCATATATCAACAGCGTATGTTTTTATTCTTTCGCACATCAAATTTACCATGCGTTTTTTATTTATTTATTGTAGATTATAGACGCGTCGACAACTTAGGTCATTAGCGTCTTTTAACTAGGTACCTACACTAAATAACAACTTTCTTAAAACATTTTTTAAACACCCTGTAACTTTTTAATCTAAAGATATGGATGATTTTACACATATTTTCACATAGCAACGTCCGGTTACTTGACCACCGGACACATTGTATGAGTGTGAGCTATTTTAACATTGTTTCTATCAAGGAACATGTCAAAAAGATCCATAGTAACCAATTAATTATTATTTATTCAAATTTGAGAATATTTAAATTTAAAACTGGGTTTTTTTGACAAAATTTTTAAGTGTAATTTCCAATGGGGAAATTTAAAATTGTTGCTAAAAAAGATAAATTACGTGGAGTGAAAAAAAATATAGGTGCAAGACATTTTTTTCACAATTTTCGAAAAAAAACTGCGACTGTGGAAAATTTACCTGAGGAGATTATGATACAAATTTTTTGTTACCTTTCGACACAAGATATCTGGAAGAACGTTAGACCAGTTTGTTCCAGATGGTACAGATTATCAAAGGATAGGCAATTGTGGAAAAAAATTAATGTTGTTGGTCGTGATATTCCTATAACAATGATTTTACAGTGGCTCAAAGAAGCACCCCATTTACAGGAACTTAGTATTTCAGATCGTGCAGATGCAACACAAATTATTCATCAAGTTGGTAAAATTTCAGTTACTAACTTTTTTTATTTAAGTTTGAGACAGATGAAAAAAGTGCTTCAAAGTTCGATTGCTGGCCTCGCCAATATAATATGGAATTCTTAGTCAAGGTTGCGTCTTTGTACCTAATATAAAGAAAAAGAACAGGTACCTAATTATCACAAATACACCAGAGAAACCTTATTGGTTTTTCAGGTTCAGCATACCTGAAAGGGAATAATAATTTCATGTTCACATTTAACTACAAAAAAAAGGAAAAACTCGGGTCGCAGTGCCAAACCCTGCCGACAATATAGTGTATTTGCTAATACAGGCCTTGTGGCTTTAATACGTGAACTTAAGTTTGTTTTTGGACAAAATAAAAAATTTAACCCCTTAATACATCCCTTAAAATAATATTTTTTTCTTAATTTCAATATTATTATCAATGCAACCTCTGTACCACATTAAATACACCCTTCCATAAGTAAATCCGTATCAACAAACTAGTGTTTTCATAAAATTTGAAAGTCCGGTCCTGTCGGGCCGATTTTATTAAAATTTTAGCAGCACGTTTTAATCTTTACTAAAGAGTTAAATTTCAATTTTGAAACGATTCTGACAAATTTTTCGGTATTTTTGGGCCCAAAAACTTTTTGGAACCCCTAAATACAACCCTGAAAATGGTCCGATCGGGCCCATTTTAAATAGGCTTCTTGCGGTGATGGGTCCCAATATGTGTACCAAATTTCGTTTCAATCGATTAAGTCTGTCGAGAGTTATCGTGTACACACATTATATATATATAAATATATATATAAATAAATAAATATATATATATATATATATATATATATATATATATATATATATATAAATATATATCATACATATATATATAAACATTTCCAAAAATGGTGCCAAATTGTTCAGGAGCTATGAAACGTCGAGAAATTTTGGTCCGACCCCTAGGTCCCGCCATCCGACCGACGCCAATAGTGTATGTGCCATATTATGGCAAATACACTAAAAAGAAAAAATTAGTTCATTTTTGTACAGAATTATAATCCAAGCCAAACTTTAAAAAATAGTAAAAGTTGAAATATGAATTAGTTTTATAACGATGAAAAATTCATTTTTAAATTGGTTTCGATTCCCCAAAACTTGGACAATTATTGAGAATCGAATTCCACGTTTAGATAAAATATAGTTTTTCCGGCAACCCAAGTGATAACGAACTTTTTTTTAAGATATCGAAATATAACAAGAATATCGTAAAACTTGATATTAATAATTGCTGGGGAACCCGTCAACAAATAAATTTAAAATGGAAACCTATATGTGATGTCTTGACAAAATGCAAGAATTTGCGCCATCTTTCGTTCCTACGAACTCATTTTAAAAGTTGTAAGTTTTATAAACTTCTGGCTATGAGAAATATCACGACCACACCGAATCGCAAAGAAGGAACTATCAAAAAAGCAAGAAACCTGACCAGCACCAACACATTCCTTAATTTTGTTGGTAATGCTACACTAAAACAAAAAAACGCATTCATGTTTGCTCTCCAAAATATAGATCATTCAATTGAACAACGTAATCAAAATGGTAAACTTGTAATGCATATTAGTATTTTTGACAGCAAATAATAGAAAAGCACTTGAAAAATTCTACAAAATAATAATTTATTCAAAAAATTACAAAATTATTAACTTAGCTGTTTTTGATGTGAAACATCTTATGTCGGGCTATGAACAGCCGCGTGAGGGGAAATATGCAACGAAAGATCAATGCAACGAAATGTTTCTCCTTCGCTGCTGTTCTCCCCACCACTGCGGCACTGGCTAGGCGTGCACTGTGGCACACCCGGTCTTACAGTGCAGCATAGAACACGCGGTGTTACAGAGCTGTATATACGTCAGCATAACAATTAGTTGTGCATGTAATAAAATCGTTTGATTAGTACGTCGTTTAATTCAATACCTTCGCGGGGTGACAGTTTCTTGCAGGGTGGAAATTAGGGCCAATTAGAGTAAATTAGGACCAATTAGGGTAAATTAGGATTAATTAGAGTAAATTAAGTAAACTAGGGTAAATTAGGTTAAATTAGAGTAAATTAAGGTACATTACGGCAAAATTAGGGTATTTAGGGTAAATTATTTTAAATTAAGGAAAATGTGGGTAAATTAATGAAAATTTGGGTAAATTAGGGCAAATTAGGGAAAATTGGGGTAACTTAAGGCAAAGGGGGCTAAATAAGAGTAAATTAGGGTATTTAGGGAAAACTAGGGTAAATTCAAGAAATTAGGGTATACTAGAGTAAATTTGGGTAAACGAGGGAAAATTAGGGTAAATTGTGTTAAATTGTAAATTCTTATCTCTCGAACTTCTGAACCGATTCTAAAAATTCTTTCACTTATTATCTTCGCAGGGGGAGAATATCTCGCGGCGTTGTAATAAATCATAAATTATTATTTCTGGAACTATTGAACCGATTTAAAAAATTCTTTTACTAATAGAAAGCGACACTATCCCTAATAGGCTAGATTTTATTTTGATAAATTTGTCAAGTTCAATAAATAAAAGATTCAAGCTATAAAATTGTTTCACATCTGCCAGGCGTCCCACAACGGCTCACATTTTTTTTTAATTATAAAACAGTGGGATTTATGAAATTCATTGCTCTGATTGTGACGCCTTTATGGCTTATACATAGGCCAGACAGGACGTACATTTAAATTTCCAATATAAACATTTGATTACAAAAATATATATGAGCACTGTGGTTGGAATAAAAACAAAATAAAATATAGTTACTTCTTATACCACAACAGTTTTATTGATGGATGTAGATTTCGAAAGCTTAGCTTCGAAATGTACATCCATCAATAAAACTGTTGTGGTAAGAAGTAACTATATTTTATTTTGATTTGATTACAATACTGGCTTTAGTAGTAAGTCCTCATTGTATAGAAAATAATCATGATTTTAACTAAAATAATTTTAAACAATTGCATATTTGTAATAAATGCAAAAAATTCAAACTAACCATCTGAAAACTTGTTGTAATTTTGTTGCTATACCCACTACAAAATATTTACTTTCGAAGTGTGTATAGCGGTCTTTAATGAGTTATTTAACATGCCGAAAGTATTTTACTTTCAAAGTAACAGTGACCTAAGTTGTCGACGCGTCTATAATTTACAATAAAATAAAATCAAAGTAACGGTTTCCGTACCAACTTCTGTTTATTCGCTCTATGTTCATACCTGTATTCTTCAGTTTTATAAATTAATCAAAAAAAGTATTATTATACGCCTGCGTGCGCCTGTCATTACTTACTTGCACGAACGTCACGGTACACTGTGGAAGGAAAGATGACGACGTAAATGAACTGTCAGAATTTTTTGAAAATGAAGTGAAAAGTAGGTATTTTGTAGTGGGTATGGCAAAAATACCATATATGTCTTGTACGTAATGGTATTACGGCTCTTGTGACTATAAAAACTCGCTATCGCTCGTTTTTACATACTGTCATCACTCGTCGTAATGTTGTCCATTACGTATTTAGACATACAATCTAGTATAATGATTCATTTTATTTGCATTTTATCTTACAAAAATACATTTTAGTATACACAAAGGTGTCAGTTATTTATGGCACGCCGTTTTACTATTTAATCGTAAAATATTTTTACAAAATATATGAAAATATTTAACACTTACAATTTCAGAAAAAAAATTTTGAGTGAATATTTTTTATGTACTGACATAATAATAATACAATTTTATTATGTCCTGACATAAAATTAAATGCTTAAATAATATTATGTACATAATATTATTTCTTGAATTTTCTCCATCTCTTTCTACAGTATGTTACATTATGCTGTAGCACGAGATCATTGACTAAGTAATATGGGTAAGACATCTAATGTCTGTTGTTTGAAACGTGGAGCCTCCAATTCATAAAGAACCGACAGCCTAACTATGTGCATCTCTCTCAAGAGCTTTATTTACTAATCATGCATCTCTATTTGAGTTGAGGCTTGACCGGTGCTGCCACAAAAATCAGCGGTAAAAAAATGACTCATTCCGATTAAAAATATTTTCAAACCTCCTTGTTGCAATGGTTTCGACTTTCGTGCAAATCGCGAATGTGCTAACCTCCATGGTGCTAACCTTGGCGAATGTGCAGTAGCTTTGGAATTATATTTGAATTTATGACATTATTTTTTGATGTTCATAGGGGACTGGATTAATTAAATATTTTTCAAAAAAAAGACATCGCGTATTGGGCACAAAAGAATTTTGTCACCATTTGTGGGCTCCGTTTTTTACCATTTTAGTACGGAATTATTTTCAGTAAAATAAAAAATTATCAAAATATGCTGTTTTTTATAAAAAAAAACTGAAACTGAACATTTCTATTTATTCTAAAAAAATATTATATTGCTTGTTTCAAAATTTCACGAGTTTTATCACAATCATTCAGAATCGTAATTTGAGACTATGCAGGTAAGAATATATAAAAGTGGACAAAATACCCCAAAAATAATAACTGTTCTTGAAATTCAAAATACATTCGAAAAAGTATTTCAGCATTTAATATAATATAATATATAGTGCAACTGCAACCTCCTTACTCCGAATGCGAAAATTGCGAGGTAATTTGGACGTGTTTGAAATATTAATAGAAAGTAATTTGTCAGAAATTTTAAAATGCAAAATATTACACAAATTGAGAAAAAACAGTATCAACTCAATAACATGATTTAACAAAGAAAACGTTACCACGGTTATTCAAAATTATGTTAAAAATTTCAGAGCCAAGAGATCATAGACACTATAGCCAAGATCTTGAAATGCAGGACGCCGAAAAAATAGGGAACGAGCCTCTAGACTGTCACGCCAACTGGTGATAGAAAGTGTAAACTTATGGGCAAAAATATTAACCTGTAGTATGTGATTAATTGTTTATTTACTTTTATTGAAATAAATTTTGAAATTATTCACGATGTCTTTATCAATAAAATCGTCGCAGAGAGCGGCATATAAATTTACCTGTGAAATTTTATCGTTTTCCGTTAACTACTATTGGTGTCTCGTGGAAAGATGACAAGCGTATGAAATGGATAAATGCAGTAAAAAATTATGTGTAAGTAATGAATAATTATAGTAAATAATTAATATTTCTGTTAAAACAGTAGGTATAGAAAAGATCTGTTGAATTTTAGTTAATATGAAGTAGAGAAAAATCAATAAATAAATATAAATTGAATTACATAAATCTAACCTTTAACTTTTTCTATTTCAGCAAAAATCCGAAAGACTAGGACCCTACTATAAATACAAGAATTTGTAGTGCTCATTTTATAAATAATACAAAATCTGAGCATCCACTTCATCCATCATTCCTTCTATTCATTCAAATAAACTTTGGGAATATGATTCTGTTCTGGTAAGTACGTATATTATAAAAATGTAGTTAATAATCAAATGATAAATAGTTTTTCAGATCGAATACCACAGTCGGCGTACATCAGCAAACATTAAAATTTACAGTCATGTCAATAAACCAAACCGTATGGAGTGTCATTTACACAAAATTTGAATAAAAAACAAAGTGTTGGCAGGTGAAATATTATCGAGTTCAAGCATACAAAAATACGATAAATATATAATATTATAATGTGTGAACGAAGTTGTAAGTAAAAAAATCACAAACTGAAACGGTCGTACGTATAATAATTATAAAATAATTAGAAATACACAAGGTCAGTCATAATATATTATTCCATATTACAGAATGTACAATTTTTGATATTGTTGTAATTGACGTTGAGATGGTTTACCCCATTCCTGGCTACGACTAGTTTTAGAAGACGCTGTGAATTGACATCATGAACAACAGCACAAATGTGTTTACATTTACCGGCTAATCCAGCTTTACAGCTACAGTCAGCCTGACTTACGTTGCGATTGTCATCTAGCTAAAAAAATAAGAAATAAATTGAATTGTAAACAGAATTTTTTTTTATATCTAATTTAAGTTTTAATTTTGTACAAAAAAGAGTAAGAATAAAAAATAAATTAAAACTTACAATCATTTTAACATTATATGCTTTTGACACACTGGTCTGGGCAACAACATTAACGGTAATGGTTATAAGACCATTTAATGATTTTTTTTCGACCACATCAAAAACATGCCCAGATTCATATATTTTTTTACCTTTTATGTCGTTTTGACCTTGAATACGCGTATTAGTTATTGGTTGAAAACCATATTTTATTATTTTTTCCATTAATTATTTATTAAAAAATACATAAGCTGTCAAGCTGTTGTTATATTTTTGCCCGTTTCTTGCTTTAATTAAACACCAGGACGCAGCACTTTCGGCAAAAGTGCTGCCTCTATAGTTACTGCTCGGTCCCTATAGCTTTTTTATATATTTTAATTTTTTCAAGGTCTCGTATTTATTTCGTAATTAATTGTTGTGTAACCATGGTAAACGAGAAATTAAATAAAGTCCAAGGAGGTGTTATAAAGTCTATTTTTTTACCGTAGAAATGTATTTGTTTGACTCAAGTTGGTACCACAAACATTTAGTTATATTTTAAGGTTTAAAATTTTACAAAATAAAAATTGGAAACTAACCATGGTAACAGAAAACTAATATAATTTTTTTTATAACCAATTCTTAATTTGAGTTTTCAAAAATTAAATAATATAATAAAGAAACCGTGCTAATTTTTTGACGACAAATTTGCTTTAGAAAATAGTTATAAAGAACTATGAAAATCATTGTAACAGAAACCATTTTTATACCTACAAGTTTTCAAAATCGTATCTAAACGTGACAAATGTCAATATACAATATTAAGAATTATTATCACAATATTAAACTTTCGTAGCTGTTCATTATTTTAAATAAATTAATTCTTGCGGTTATTTATTATCTAATATGAATTGTTCGCTTATGGTTCGCTCAAAAATGGACATACAAAAAAGAACTATGACAATGACTTGCTGTAATTTTTTTTATAAGCTATAAATTCTTCTTTTTATTGTGTAGTTTCACAAATCATTTATTCAATATGTTGAAGTAAAACTCTATATTTAATAATAAAAATAGGTATCTACAATGAAACGAATATAATACACACGCACAAAAAGATTTACTTATAAAAAAATGCACATAATGTCAATTATATTAATTCTTCAAACTTCATAATATACAACATATTATAAAACAGCTATAAAACATTTAAATTATTATAGGTACCAGAAATTTCTAAAATTTAGTCAAAAAAATATAATGAAAAACACAATTCTGGAAATTTTTAAACAATTTAGCTTTTTTCAGATTTTTGACATTTTAAATATTAATTGACAGTCATTTATTAAATAAATTTAAATAAACAGTTTATGGATTGACCGCTGGAATCGCATGATCGTTGCGCTCTACACTAGCGACACCCTTATTTCTGTCCATAAACTAAACTGCCAAACCCCTAGAAACAGAGAAGTA
This sequence comes from Mongoloraphidia duomilia, assembly GCA_039654895.1. Lineage (NCBI taxonomy): Eukaryota > Metazoa > Arthropoda > Insecta > Raphidioptera > Raphidiidae > Mongoloraphidia > Mongoloraphidia duomilia. Next base: position 2,004,082 of record CM077520.1, on the reverse strand, counting down.
TGGTAGCTTTAATATTTTTCTTAACCTATGGGGTTTGGCAGTTTAGTTCATGGATAGAAATAGGGGTGTCGCTAGTGTAGAGCGATCATGCGATCCTAATAGTCTCTCCAAAAACTGCTCACGTATTACGTCATAAGGAAAGGTATCTTCCTCAATGATTACTTGATCTATGACGAGATGCAGAATTAAAATTATGTAGGTACATAATTTTAATTCAACAATAAAAATTCAAGAAATAATATTATGTACATAATATTATTTAAGCATTTAATTTTATGTCAGGACATAATAAAATTGTATTTTTATTATGTCAGTACATAAAAAATATTCACTCAAAATATTTTTCTGAAATTGAAAGTGTTAAATATTTTCATATATTTTGTAAAAATATTTTACGATTAAATAGTAAAACGGCGTGCCATAGTTATTGCTGCTTTTATACCGTTGAATTTTTTTTAATTTGTTAATCTTGACATCACATGTATGTATTGTACTATGTGTTAAATAAATCAAATCTATATTCTAATTTAAGTTTTGTTTCACTACATTATAGCTTACGTGAAAAAGCACCAAACTTTGTTCGAAAACTTCGTTGCTCACTAATCAACAGACTGACATAACGCTCTCATGTCTACAATGGCAGCCATTTTCCATCCACTATATTGAAAGTGTCTGTTTTTTTACGGATATCATTCTAGGTGTATAATCAATATTGTAACAAAACTGTTTTCTGAGTTGGCGGAATAAATATTTATTTACAATAATTAAAAACACAATAATAATGAACGCAACAACGAAAAGTTAATTCTAACAATCAACACAAGTAAACAATAACTAAACAGTAATTACAAAACAAAACAACTATATACAATAATTCGTAATTATTATCACTACACTAGTATTTATTTTATTAATTTGGTTATTTATATCACGGCACTATTTATATTACTGCTCCACCGTAGACTTGAAAGCATGACTCACCGTTGACTGCTTCCTCACTCACTCGTACTGGCTGTTTATATATGCTGCGTGGCGTAAGCCTAGTGTGTTCTCGCTTTCTCTGTAACTTTCGCGCAGGTACCGGTTGTTCAGTAAGCAGACCCCGTTTCTCAAAACTCTTGCCTGCCGTTTATATACAGGGTGATCCGTAACAATATCCATTTTTGAGCTGGGCGTAGCACCAATTAATATTTTCAATTTATAATTTTTTAATAATAAAATTGAAAATCAAAATAAAGCCTGGGAACTTGTAATAGAGGAACAATGGAAACGCCATAAACAAAGGCACCGCTACACTCGGCTATTCTCAAGCCCCGGGAAATATTTAATAAATAAATAAATATTACTCAACAAACCTTTTAACTCCATACAGAAACTTACATCGTTTTTAATGTTGCTTACATTTTTAAAAATGCATTCTAGCGGATATGTTTCGTTTATTAACACATATTTCAAATAGAAAACAGCGGCCAAGGCGCAAGATAATATGCACTAGCAAAAGCATAGCATTGCTAGTATAATATAACAAATTATAACACATTCTACAACGCATTGACTTCAAGAATGGACTGCGTAACAGGTCAAAAAAAGTATTGCGTCGTTCTCCATTTGAGAATCTGTAAGTCTGGCAGCCTCTCGCCCTCGCGTTTAAGGTGGCAAGTAGAAATTTTTCATGTAACACTATTTTTTAACTTCCCATTGGAAGTTATTGTAATGGGTCCGAAAATCGAAATCAAAATGTATAACAAATTTTTATGTTTCAAGGTCACTACACTATTTTTAGAAAGATGTCTTTGTGTGTGTGTGTGTGTACGTACGTATGTGTCCATTTCTTTCTAAGACGAAATCTCGAGAATGAAAAATGATATCGACTACGTTAGGGTGCGTATATGATCTGAAAGAAATTTTTTCAAAATCGGTTCAGCCGTTCTTTTTTCTTAACCAAATAAACTCCAAAAAAGTAAATTTTACCCAATATCTCGCGAATAAAAAATTATATCGACTTCGTAAGAGTGTCAATCGAGGCGTGTTAACGTCATTTTGATCCGACATAAATTTTATAAAAATCGGTTCAGCCGTTTTTTTTAATTATTGTTAAAAATAAATAATAATTATGTTTTAATGATTAAAATGATTACTTTTCTGTGTAATATCTAATTTAATGATTGTTATTAAATATTTATCAAACTGGGAAGTTCGTCGTGTGGACCTCAAGGGTCGCACTTTAGTCCTAATAAACGACCCGCCTCACGGCTTGTTAATATTAGTTTGCCTTACGTAGACACTTGAGAAAAAACGTCGCCAGCTCTCCGTCTATATTAAGGGAGCTTTTCAGCGCATTGCTGAGATACGGAAGGCGTGGTCTATTCTCTAAGTCCATGGTTTAGCGTAGTGCAGTAAAGTATAGAAAGGCGTCTAGAGCTAGAACTGTATATTGCTATATAGCATATATACAGTCGTTCCTCTGGGTGCGATAACTTATACCCGACCCGAACTAACTGCTTTCTGTCTCATTAAGGAAATAATCTAACTTCACACCGAATGTACCGACTATATATACCGACAGAACAACTGACTCTATCGATAAGTCTCGATTCACAACAGCATCTATAAGTTGTGACTGTTCGTTAGACAAATACCCCCTGCACTCTTCATCTCAAATCCTTTCCCCTTGCCTATATAGAGTTAGAGTTTATTTGGTTTTAAATTATAGATACATATAGGTATGTTAAAAAACAAGTCAAAAAAGTAATTATAGAAACGGTTATGGTTCTCCCGACGCTATTTTTAAAGCTATAATATATATATATTAAATTTCTTTGGTTCCTTTAGGAACGGCTTCTACAAATGCTCTGAAACGAGGTCTATCGACAACGAGTCTCTTAACTTCTTGCCAGGTGACGCCATATTCTCTCATTTCGGCCGCCATAGTGCGCCGCCAAGTATTTTTTGGACGTCCTTGTTGTCTGCTTCCTTGCAGGTTCCACTCTAGTGCGCTACGAGTAATATCAGTTTCTTCTTTTCTAAGGGAATGTCCTATCCATTTCCATTTCCTTTTTAGGGCGAAACGTTTAATGTAAATATAACTCGTTCAAATAAATAAATTGGCTGCAAAAAATTTTTCAAAAAAACCCTATAATATCCTCAACCGTACTAAACTCACTACGCAAAGTTTTATTATTTACTCTCATAATCATGTTTTTTTTTCAATTTTTTTTTTATAATTAAAAATATTTTTGGAATTTGTTAAAATCACATACCTACCTAATTTTTTTAAATAGTATCTAAGTACTTTAAATTGTGTAGTTTGTATTTTATTAGTTTTTTCGTAACCCTCCGGCAAAAATGTTCTGTCCTATAAAGAAAACCGCATCAAAATCGGTCCACCTATTGAAGAGATATGCTGCCACACATAGAGAGCCAAAAACATACGATCCAAACACATGACGCCCCTCTTTTGTAGATCGGAAGTTAAGAACGATATAGAATGTAGATCGTGCTTAGCAGAGCGGTAATCTGTTTATTCCTGAAGTAATTTAAATGTGCAGCCTCAGTTCGTTTATCATTCAACTTGAAACTAAACAACTTATTTGTTAAAACGTTCTCACAACTGCATCTCACTTCAAATGTTATAAAGTCACTAGAAATTAACTCACTTAATATGAACCAGTTATGCTGTGTTACTCTAATAACGATATTTCACTGCTCTGAGCCAACAAAGGATATACAGGGTGTTTCATAATATATGCGCAGGACTTCAGGATGTGATAGCTCGTTCAAAAATATGAAAAAAAGTTTCTATTAACTTACCCTCTAAAATGCACCATTTTAGAGATACAGGGTGTTGAAATTGAAAAAGAATTTCGTTTTTTGCGAATATCTCCGGAACCGTTTATCGTACAGAAAACATCTTTTGTAAGCATTTTCTACTCATAATAAGCTATGTTTTGTGCGGAATTTTTTTTTTAAGTCATAATTGGTGAAGGTTTTGAAGGGGTAGTGGGTGTTTTTCTCCCCAACTTCTACGCTACTGGAAAAAGTACGGTTTTGAGACGCCCACTTGAACCGCCAATGTTTTCTACACAAAAAAGGTACTATTGGTCATAAGCTCTAAAGTCGATCGTTTTCGAGAAAAATCAACTTTTATGTTGAAAAACATGGTCGATTTTTTTAAATAAAATTTTTTTCTTACTAATTAAACAAAATTTATTTAAACGTTAGAACAAGTAACAAAACCAAACGTTAACTTCATAATTGCAAAATTAAAAAAAAATGAAAAAATGATACAAAAGTTGTCCTTTCAAAATTCCCCAAACACCCTGTATCTCTAAAATGATGCATTTTAGAGGGTAAGTTAATAGAAACTTTTTTCATATTTTTGGACGAGCTATCACATCCTGAAGTCCTGCGCATATATTATGAAACACCCTGTATATTATAGAGTCGCCATGCAACGTAAAAAATCTAGACTAGAGCAGAACTATATAAGCGATCGTGCCGTTAATGAGGCTTTTTCCTGAGAGTAGTCCATTCAATTGTCCACGAGAGGCAGCACTTGTGGGGGGTACAGACATTATTCATTCTCCATTTGTGTCGTGTCATTTTAGTGGTATAACTTTATTGCTTAAAATTATTAAACAAAAAAATGTTTTTATATAACCACAATGCCAACAAAATATTGTAGTTTTGCTAATTATACTTCGGATATAATCGATATTCAGATGAAAACATGTTTTTTATACAATTCCTAAAACGTCACATTGACGGTCGTTAGATGTGATGAATTGAGAATGGATTTGACAAAAGAAAAAATTCACAGATTTCGCAATCCTTGCAATCATCGAGGACATTGGAAATGATAACAGCATATATGAAACATAATTAACTGTTTATTATACACACAATATTTATCAATGCACTGTTTAGTTTTGTCAGGAATAACCCTATTATTCTTCTGTTATATACGCGTTCACTTTTGCTTGATTACTTAACTTTTAAATGGATTTTTCTACAGTATTTATTAACATTTGCTCAAAAATAACACCGCAGATCGTCGCAAATACCTCTCAATTAACTAGACATGATATAAAACACATTTCGAAAAAATTGCACTTGTTCAATTTTGCATGATTGCTTCTCACTTGATCGCGACACCGTTGTCTTTTGGCCTTGAACGAAAACTCGTAACTCTGCCTCCATATACGAACATAAACATTTCCAATATTAAAATAACAAAATTTACATATAAAACGGTCAGTAAATGATAAACTAATAACTTAAAATAACAATTTATATAGGTACTTAACTAACTTAATAAATGTATATTGATTGAAAAATATAACTTTAATTTGTTGCACAATAAAATTCATTAATTATTATTAATTGAATTGTTTAATATTGCCAAGTTAGTATATTTGATTCATTTTCGTTCTGAAATAAGTTTTAAACTTATTATTATTTCTAACGTCTGTTATATGAGTTCGAAAATACAACTATAAAATCAATATAACCTAGCATTCTGACCTGTCAATTAATTCATTTTTTTCCTGAATTTTTTAAATCACGGCAAGATAGCCAACGTTTTAATGTTGCTACACTATTATCCTTGTCATTTGGAAATTTTAATTTTGCCTCTAGCTCGTCGTCTTCTGCCAAAAATATTTTTTTACTTCCCACCTCTACTATGGTAGGGAAGTAATGGATTTAGTCCGAAAAAAATATTTCGAGATTTTAACAGATTTTCACGTTTTGAGACCCTAGCAATCTTTTAAGATCATTTTCTGACTGATGTCTGTATGTGTGTGTGTGTGTATGTGTGTGTGTATGTGTGTGTGTATGTGTGTGTGTGTGTGTGTGTGTATGTGTGTGGTCAATTTTTCGCCTTCGATATCTTAAGAACGGAACAACATACGGGCATGCCGATTGTTCTATTGTGTTTATCAGCCTTTAACTTAGATCTGATTAGATTTTGAGTCAAATCGGTTCAGTGGATCCTGAGATATTCAAAAAAACGTCTTCAATGTCACGTATTAACATAGGTAAAAAAAAATATAAATGAATTCTAGATGTTATAATATGAAAAAAATGTAAATATTTTTTTTCTCTAAAATGTATAGTTTTCGAGAAAAAAAATATTTTACTAAAAAAAATAAAAATTGTACGTAAATCAAGGTAACCATGATTTTTGCTATATTAAGCTAGCCATCAGTGATCACCAAACAAAAAAGAGGGCCATGCTTTTTTCAAAGAATAAAAATTAAATTGTGTTTTAAAGACCACCAACAGCTAAGGTTATTTGGGCCTAGTCAAAGAATAAAAAAAAAAGTGTTTATTTTTTGCAAATATTTACTAGGTGGGAAGTATAGGACTGGTCATCAGTCGAATTTTTTGATACTGTTTTTACATGTATGATACAGTACGTAAATGGACATTCATACAGAGAACAGTACCTACCGTACCACTAGCGCCGCTAATGAGAAAACTTTCGTACTTCATGAAAAAGTGTCATTAATAAAGGACCGTCTTTGCGCATGGGCCTGGTGAGCTCAAGCCCAGGGCACCGAGTTTAAGGAGGGCCCCTTGTCAACTCAAAACATTAGTAGAAATTTTCTAGCGGCTCTTTAATCGAATTAAAACTAGCTTTCGCCATTTTTATCGAGGAAAATGATTGAACTGACTATAATAGCATAGTATAAGACCATACTTCAAAGATAGCCCCAGAGTATAAAAGTACCAGGGCCCACAACACATTGTGGGATGGACCTGCAACAAAAATTAATAAATTGAAAATATGAATTGGTACTAGCCCCAAGTAATCCTGGCTGTTGGTGGCGTTAAAAAAACACAAACAATTAAATACAAATTCTATAGAATTATCGCTAGGCACTTGGTAGAACATGATTGAATAAAAATTAATAAATAAACACTTGAAAAATTCTACACATTTATTCATCTCAACGATCGTTTCGGGTTTCTAACCCATCATCAGGAGTTTAAAGTAAACTCCTGATGATGGGTTAGAAACCCGAAACGATCGTTGAGATGAATAAAAGTATAGAATTTTTCAAGTGTTTGTTTATTAATTTTTAATTAAATACAAACTACCGATTCTTAATATTGATCTTAAATTATTTTTTTAAAATACGTCCACAAAAATCAATTTGTAAAAAAATGTCAAAAACATTTTAACGACGAACAAACAGGCTGTATAGTGTATATCATATTACGGAAAAAAAGTGCACACCCCAATTTCTGGCTACGCCCTTGATCAGGACAGACGTTGTTTGAACGGAGAACAAAAGCCAACTGCGTATCCAGACAGACCCGTCTGTCCACCACTTATACCCGTACTTCCACCACGTCTACAGTCAGACTATGTCAACATCGTATGTGTTTTTTCTGTTTGCATTATAGATATAGGAGGTTTAATTATTGGTTTTATATAGGTTTGAGTAAAAAGACAATGACTTAAGAATATAGCCAAGCAAGTAGGGATGCCGCTGTTTAAGTGTGTGTTTTTTCAATGACTCAGGTACTAATATAAGAACTAGTGAAAGCATCAATAAGATTATCGATTTGTTATAATATAAAAAATTCGACTGATGACCAGTCCTATACTTCCCACCTAGTAAATATTTGCAAAAAATAAACACTTTTTTTTTTATTCTTTGACTAGGCCCAAATAACCTTAGCTGTTGGTGGTCTTTAAAACACAATTTAATTTTTATTCTTTGAAAAAAGCATGGCCCTCTTTTTTGTTTGGTGATCTACTGATGGCTAACTTAATATAGCAAAAATCATGGTTACCTTGATTTACGTACAATTTTTATTTTTTTTTGTAAAATATTTTTTTTCTCGAAAACTATACATTTTAGAGAAAAAAATATTTACATTTTTTTCATATTATAACATCTAGAATTCATTTATATTTTTTTTTTACCTATGTTAATACGTGACATTGAGGACGTTTTTTTGAATATCTTAGGATCCACTGAACCGATTTGACTCAAAATCTAATCAGATCTAAGTTAAAGGCTGATAAACACAATAGAACAATCGGCATGCCCGTATGTTGTTCCGTTCTTAAGATATCGAAGGCGAAAAATTGACCACACACATACACACACACACACACATACACACACACACACACACACACACACACACATACACACACACACACATACAGACATCATTCAGAAAATGATCTTAAACGATTGCTAGGGTCTCAAAACGTGAAAATCTGTTAAAATCTCGAAATATTTTTTTCGGACTAAATCCATTACTTCCCTACCATAGTAGAGGTGGGAAGTAAAAAATTAGTATGTTAAATTGTTACTACGCCCTGATAACCGTGGTAATTGGTGCCATAAAAAGTGTAAATAGGAAAATTGTTGAATATTTAATAGGTACCGTGGTGTGAGTATAGCATGGTGTGCTCTTGCGCAGCGAGTGAGTGAGTTACGTCCATCTCGCTTTTGCAGTGTGACGTCACGTAGGGAACTGTACCTATAGTGATTATTTGTTATTTTTGGCGTTTTTTAGGAAATAATAATGGGAATTTCGATAAAATTTGTTTACTAATTGTTTTTTTACAACGCCTGCTCTGGAAGTTGACTTTTCGAGCGCTGTATGTCATCTCAGAAATACTCAATAATCGCATACTTGACTATATGTGTTTCATAAACGCACATGTTCGGTTATATATCACATAACTGCACGGATTTCGCCTAAACTATACTACTATAGAAATATAACCTCACGAACACAATCTGTACTTAACTCACTCTATCTTTTTCACTTTACTAGAGACCAGGGTTGTTACGGATTCAAAAATTTAGACATCCGCGGATGCAGATGCGGATTATTAGAAGTTCACATCCGCGGATGCGGATTTGATGCGGATGCGATGCGGATGCGGATGCGATGCGGATTATTAGAAGTTCACATCCGCGGATGCGGATTCGATGCGGATGCGGATTATTAGAAGTTCACATCCGCGGATGCGGATGCGATGCGGATGCGGATTATTAGAAGGTCACATCCGCGGATGCGGATGCGATGCGGATGCGGATTATTAGAAGTTCACATCCGCGGATGCGGATTTGATGCGGATGCGATGCGGATTTTGGGATTTTAAAAGGATTATTATTTAAATTTTAAGTGCATAAATAACTGAAAATCAATTTAATTTTAACTTTTTATTTATTTAATCATATTTTTAGAACAAAATTACACAAGTTTTTAGTTTTACTTATGACAGAACAGAATTTTAAGCTTCGAGTTTCATAATCAAAAATCCGTAAAAACTCCGCATTGATTGATGCGGATGTGAATGCGGATGCAGATGTCTGAATTAATGCGAATATTCCGCATTTATGGATGCGGATGCGAATATTCGTAACACCCCTGCTAGAGACTACTGAAACGCCATCTAATGTCGCGATAATAATTTACTTTTTATCGTTCATGTATAGTAATTAATTTAGGTGTAAAAAAATGAAAATTCAATAAAAAATCATTTTAATATTGCAATTTTTTATAAATTAACTCAAATTTAAACTGTCCAAAAACGGTGCAAAGGTGGCCAAAAACGGTACTTCTACCCTATTTCTCTCAAAGTCAACTTCCAGAGCAGTAGTTGTAAAAAGTATTGTATGCTACAGGTGGGATAAGTAGCAAATATGACAGTCGTGATTACGACATTCGCTGTAAGGTTTATGGGGCATTCGTATGAAGACTCGTGTGATTGTCGCAACTCGCCTAACGGCTCGTTGCGACAAACCACACTCGTCTTCATACGAATGCCCCATAAACCGTACGCTCATGTCGCAAAACACGACTGTCAGATTATTTGCTACTTATCCCACATGTAGCATAAATTACTATTAAAGGCTTATGATAAGTTGCTATAGAAGTATTGTATATCCATTTTCAATAGTCATGTTTTCTAATAGGCCTGCAACGTACCCCTTAAAAGTCTTCTAGAAATCGAGTAACTGGTAACTTTATGCTAATGACCTCAGTTGTCGGGCGTCTATAATTTACAATTCATTACAACTGGTAACTTCGAGATAACTCGTTCTTTCGCAAAATTATCGAAAGTGTATCAGGTCAGGATACTCTGGACCAAAATTTCTCAAAATTACTGCGGTGGAATCTCCCCAAATACCGTTCTCAAAGTGAAAAAATTGTTAAAAATGTGTTTTTTCAACTTTCACTCAAATTTGTGTGGGAACCATGCTAGATGGGACAAAACTGCATACTAGTAATTTTGTAGAGCATAAAATTTTTGAAATTTAGAAAAAATTATAAGTTATTTTTTTGTTTCAGGTAAGCTTGATCCATAATTTATTAACGAATTCGATGTGTTGATAAGGTAAGAACTTTATTAGAATAAGTTTATTGTCATTCGTATAGGTACTTATATCATACGTGACAGTCAAGAAATTCATCTACATGTCCTTTTTTGTCATAATTCATGTACGGTCAGTCGGCAGGGCCGTAGCTAGAGCTGAATTCAAGATAGGGCACTGAAAGTTTAAAGTAGGGCTGAAGCAAAAGACTACAATTTTTTGATTGGATTGCCCACCTCATCTGGTGATATCAAATTACAAAAGCAAGAAAACGGTAAATGACAATTTAATCAAAAAAAAAATAATACAGAACTTGCCATGTTATCAAATTTCCGAAGTACTTCATTTAGTCCAACGAATTTAATCTTGTTTTTCCAAATGCCAGATAGATCAAGTCTGTCATTCTGTCGTGACAGGCTTGTTTATAATTCCTTAAAGTAGGGTACTGGATATTTTAAGGTAGGGCATTGCCCCTTAATGCCCCCCTAGCTACGGCCCTGTCAGTCGGTTATTGTCAGGTAAAGTCGCAATTGTCGGAATGAAGGCAATACATTTTGTTTTCGAAGTGTTAACATTCAGCAGATTTTTGTCAAGTAGAGATTTAAGTTTTTGTATTTCTTGCTGACATCCTAACATAAACTTCATCCCATGTATATTACTTTCAAATATTCAATTACGATATCGTCAGCATGTGATATGACCGTCCCGTCAATTTATATTGATACTTTAAGCAGGTTTCAAAATTAGAAATTTCCTGTAGTTAAATAATTTATATTTAACTCGCATGTAGTGTGTTTTCAACGTGAAATTGCTATATATAAGAAGAGATCGGTTTCCACTCTCGGGCACTGTGGAGAAATCGGTAACTCACCTAACCGGAAACTGGGGGTTTCGGGTTCAAGTCCCGACAGTGGTCATTTGATTTTTTCTTAGATATAGCTCAAAAATCATGGCAGCCTAGCTGTCTGAGATATTTATTATTTTCACCTCTAATTGTTATGTGAATAATATGGTGTGGATATAAGGGGTTTTAAATCGATTGATTTTATCATATACCATTTATATTTAAAAGATAAACTAATGCTTTTTTCTTTGAAAATTTTCAAAAAAAAGAGCTTCAATCAGGCACTAGATTAACTATTAAACTAATGTAAAATGTTTTTTTTTTTTTTTGTTTGATTGATTTTAAATGAACCAGTAAAATGTTATGATGGTCACCGCTAAGCACGACTTGTGGGTTGTGGGACTGTCCAGGGAGGGGCAGCGCCCCCCCTCGGTACGCCCATGGCCCCAAGCCTGTTGCAACTCGAGAACGGTATAACAACGCACTTTTTTTAGAAAAGTGATACAAATATTTTAAATTATTTTTCGTTAAATTATCTATCAAAACAGTCTACATTACAATGCTATAAGGGCTTGAGAATAGCCGAGAGTATAGCAATGCTGTTGTTTACACGGCGTTGCTATGGTTCCTCTATTACAAGTCCCCAGTTCCCGGGTTCTAGCCCGAGAGCTGGTAAAAGTGTCAATTGAATTTTCAATTTATTTTTAAAAATAGTACATTGTGCCACAAGGGAGGAAAGTGCTACATTTCCTCCCGCGTATAAAATTGCCACCCGAGCCGAAGACGAGGATGGCAAATACGCGGGAGGAGATGCAGTAATTTCCTCCCGTGTTGCGCATACTATTTTTTCTCCTGCCAGGCCGAAAGTTCGCAAAATTGAAAAAAAAATTATTAAAATTATTATTTTTATTTTATTTTATTATTAATATTATTAAAAAATAATTTTAAAGGAAATAATTTTAATGTGTAGGAGACAGAAGTAGGTGCGTGAGAGCCGGGAAAGTACTATTGCGCACGCGCACTTGTCCGTACCACGGGAATAAAGAGCGACTTTGTTCCCGCTTGGCAGGGACGAAAGTACGAACTTTCGGTCTAGGTAGGAGAAAAAATAATGAATTGAAAATATGAATTGGTGCTAGGCCCAAATAACCTTAGCTGTTGGTGGTCTTTGCTATAAGATTTTACAATATAATCGTTTTACTTAAAAAGTTACCCCCTTCTCCCCTACTTAAAATTTGTCTCTTCCCGTCAACATGGAAATTAACCCGAGGGCAGGCCGCTGTATAAAAGCTATATAATTTATTTAAATAAACAGAAACAAAACAAATATGGTGTTTACAGACTCTGTACAACACATAATGCAGGAAATGTCCTCCTCCCTATGGGAGGAAGTTGCTTTATTCATGTATCGACGCCTCGTGAATATAGAAAGGGGAATAAATCCATTGCGACATGAGACGGTAACGCTGTCTCATTCAATCACTTGTCGGAATGGCACAGTCTCAGTGGCGCCGCGTCACCCAAAATCGTTTAATTAAAAACAAAAAAATAAACATGAGGTGCGTTGATATTTTTGGAGACGTCGCAGACTAGTATTAAGTATTTAACATAGTCGGGGGTGGCTTAGTCATCAGCCAAAGCATGCATGTCAGCTAGAACTCATTTCTTTTTAACGAATCGATTACTTCAGAACAAACCAGCTCTCTGATAAGTATTTTATTTTCAAATTTTACAAAATGTACCGTTTGCCCGCGAGAAGAGTTCAAAGTTTACATAAAATTTTGTATTACAATTTTAAAAAACTTGTACTAGGAATATCTGTTAGTATTATTTAAGAAAACATTTTTTTCCTTCGGAACTATGCGGAATACGAATTTTTTACAAGAGTAACAAAATGAAGATAATTAATCAGTCTTCTCGCTAAAAAAATTTGAGAACCGTATTACCAGCCCTAAGAAAGTTCTGAAAAAAAAGTCAGGGGGTGAGGGTGGTTTTAACCCTTCTACAATTTCTTTTGGGTTTCTTTGATTACCGAAAGGAGAGTCAAATTTCATTCAATTTGTTTCACTCATTTCTGAACAGCGTACAAAAATGTGTTTTTTTATGTAAACTTTGAACTCTTCTCACGGGCAAACGGTACATTTTGGTATATATATATAAATTGGGTCCAATCGACTTATTTTGACCTCTACTACACGTGGTCTAGCTCTGTGTCCCAGCAATTTTAGGACACCCTGTACCTATAATTAATAGTATAGAAAAAACAAAGCGATTTTAATGCCGATTATATCAAATCACGATGATAAAAAATTTCCTGTTTGAATCCCGGTACAAAGTTTGGATATTTATATCATAATCAGGTAAAAATAAAACTGTTTTAGCCGTTATAATAGATCCCTTAGGACTTTGATGAAAAATTTCAAATTTTAAAGTCGGACGTACGCCACTGATCTCAGTTGATCCCGGTTTATGTTCTGCTTGCCACAAGACACAGCGCTTGCAAATATTCAATATGACTGACTTAAAGCACCGCATTAGTCGAAATGGCGTCGTCGTAGCTCCCATCGTAGGGTGATCTGCCATGGGGATAAAGTATTGCAGAATCTCCTCACGTTATCAATATATTTATTGTTGACATTGGAAATACAGCAAGTCTCTCTTAAAACGAACTTTGCCCGCGGGGTCGGGGGTGCTACCGAAGGGAACTTTTGAGATTTAATTCAAACCATAAAAATAAAAGTCCACACAAAAATCGAGCTTGTTAATAATTTTTTACAAGCTTTTATTTAACTTGCAATGTATGTTAGTTAGTTTTTTGTTTGTGTGTTTGTTTGTTTGTTTGTGTGATTGTTTGTTTAGGTCAAAACTTGCAAGTCAATTTTGAACGACTTCCACGTATCCGATCGATTTGAAATTTTGTACACATATGTATTCCCGATGATAATACATAAATAAATCGTTTTTAGAAATTAATTCAACCCCTAAGGAGTTCAAACGGCCAAATCGCTGAAGCTAGAAACTTGAAATTTGGACAGTAGTTTCCTTTTCTGACGTAAGATCTACTAAGAAGAGATTTCTCGAAATTCAGCCTCGAGGGGGACCAAAAGGGTCTAAAATTTAGAAAAACTAAAAAGAACAAAATAAAATATTAGTAAAAAAAAAACTTTTTAGAAACAAGCTTTTATTGAAATGTACTCAAAAGAAAGAATAATATTTAATAATTTTGGTTCATAATTATTGTAAAAGCGGGGGTTGCGACTAATAAACTATCATAGAGATTACAACCCCCGCTTTTAAATTATGAGCCAAAATTATTAAATATTATTTTTTCCTTTTTAGTACATTTCAATAAAAGCTTGTCTCTAAAAAGTTTTTTTTTCTAATATTTTTTTTTACTAATATTTTTTATAAATAGTCAAAATCTAATTTTACTGGACTACTATTTATGCACAGACGGAAATAGATATAGTTTTCTACATATGGAAATTATAGTTTTATTACTAAGTTTTATTACTAAGCCTACGATGTCTACCCGTACGTCTGTCACAAGGCTCTATCTCAGAAACGATAAGAGATATAGCTAGTTGAAATTTTCACAGATTGCGTGTTTACACCGGTAATTTTAGATATTAAAATCACCCACCTGCAGAAAAATTCCCAGTTAGCTGATTTTTTTTTATTTACCTTCGTTATGGTGTTTTAAAAAACGTGTAAAAAGTCCCCATCGATATCGTGCCGGCGTTGCCAGATATTCGAGGTTCAAGTTCACGATAGACGGTTTTTTGCGAATTTCTCGGTTCCGTTCCATTTTTTGTAAAAAATGGTTATTATATCAATCTTGTAGAGGACGACATTATCTACAACTTTTGTATAAACATTTTTTGTCTACGATTTATAGTTTGCCTTATTAAAGTACCCGCGGCTTCCTCCCCCTCGATTTTACATAACGGGATTATGCTGCTTCCCGAGGGCCTAACATAATGATTTGTACCATTATTTTAAGTTGAACTTAAAGCTAACGATCAATTATAATTTTATCGAAATTAATGCAGTAGTTCTCTACTTATAAGCAACCAAACATACAAATCGACAGCGCTCAAACAGACAGACAGACCGACATTTTTTTTCGAAAATACGATATTTATACTTGACATCAATTATAAAGACCATTCGTAAAGTAATTTCGTAAAAAAAATTTACAAGGGTTGAGAGAGTGCGGATAAAGTACGAGTATGCATTTGCATACCGTATAACGCACTCTAGTAATAATAATCACATTTTTAATTTTTTTTACAAAATTTCTTTACGAATAGTCTTTATAACAATTATAAGGAGTATTCGTAAAGGAATTTTGAAAAAAAAATTAAAAGTATGGTTACTCCGAGCTATTCTTAGTAGAGTGCGTTATACGGTATGCAAATGCATACTCGTACTTTATCCGCACTCTCTCAACCCTTGTAAATTTTTTTTTACGAAATTACTTTACAAATGGTCTTTATAATAGATGTCAAGTATAAATATCGTATTTTCGAAAAAAATTGTCGGTCTGTCTGTCTGTTTGAGCGCTGTCGATTTGTATGTTTGGTTGCTTATAAGTAGAGAACTACTGCATTAATTTCGATAAAATTATAATTGATCGTTAGCTTTAAGTTCAACTTAAAATAATGGTACAAATCATTATGTTAGGCCCTCGGGAAGCAGCATAATCCCGTTATGTAAAATCGAGGGGGAGGAAGCCGCGGGTACTTTAATAAGACAAACTATAAATCGTAGACAAAAAATGTTTATACAAAAGTTGTAGATACTGTCGTCCTCTACAAGATTGATAATAACCATTTTTTACAAAAAATGGAACGGAACCGAGAAATTCGCAAAAAACCGTCTATCGTGAACTTGAACCTCGAATATCTGGCAACGCCGGCACGATATCGATGGGGACTTTTTACACGTTTTTTAAAACACCATAACGAAGGTAAA
Organism: Mongoloraphidia duomilia; assembly: GCA_039654895.1. Taxonomy (NCBI): domain Eukaryota; kingdom Metazoa; phylum Arthropoda; class Insecta; order Raphidioptera; family Raphidiidae; genus Mongoloraphidia; species Mongoloraphidia duomilia. The sequence continues at coordinate 1,987,906 of CM077520.1, read as the reverse complement.
GAAAAAAAAATCAGCTAACTGGGAATTTTTCTGCAGTGGAAATCTAAAATTACTAGACTAGTTGTTATGGCATAAATCCTTGCAAATAATAATTAGAATTAAATACCTACTCAATTAATTTTAATAAATTAATGTTTTTTATTTTACGATGATGTTCAACGCTCTATATGAGTCTATAGTACAAGATAGCAGTACGGTTGGAGTATCCGTACTACTATACTGTACTATAAACTCAGCGTTCGACTAAAGATCTAAACTCTAAAGGTACCTGGTTCGATGCCAGGTTTCGGATCGCAATATGTTTGTTTTTTAAATTATCAAATATTCTGTTTATAAAATTAAGAAAAATCGCAGGATAGTGGACAAAATATTTGATTTATTAAATGTACAACGTTTCGTCTATAGATTTAGACTTTTACATACATAAAAATAACAATATTTATGAAAATTAATATTAATTACTAACCATAGCAATTAACTTAAGATAGGGTACATAAGACAAAAACATCTATAGACGAAACGTTGTACATTTAATAAATCAAATATTTTGTCCACTATCCTGCGATTTTTCTTAATTTTATTATAATCACGATGGACACGATTTCTAATATAAATTCTGTTAATATATTTTTTTTTTACTTTAAAAATTAATTTAATTAAATTTGTTACGATAAAATTTTGAAACACTAAAAAGAACAAAGAAAAAAAATGTAAAACATAAATATGTTAATTTTTACCCCGACCCAACTCCTTATTTTTATTATTGTACGGAACCTTCGGTGCGCGAGTTTGACTCGCACTTGGCCGGTTTTTCTATCTCAATATGTTGGTGACATTTTCAAAATAGAATGCGCCATACCGAACTTTATAGATATATGGTAATATAAACAGTTCGTAAGATGTCTGTATTTTGGCAACGTATTACACAATAGTGTTAGCTGTTGAGATATTCCAACGCAACGCAATCTTGCGCACGTACGACGACAAACAACAATTACAACTTTGCTAACGGAGTTAAAGTTGTTCAAACATTATATGAACAAACGCTGTATTGTTGTTCCCGAGCGACTTGATCACTCATATCATGTTAAAACACCAGTCCAATGGTTTTGTTTAAAGAATAGCAGCTGTGCTGCCATTGTTAGATAACTATATTATTGCCATCTGGGAGCCATGGTTGAAAGTTAGTATTTATCTAATTCATTAATTGATAATACGAAATAATTCCATTATTGAACACTAGCTTTCTGGTCCGGCTTCGTCCGGGTAGATTTTGGCTTGGCAGCGTAACAAAAAACAAAATGTGAGCCGTCGTGGGACGCCTGGCAGATGTGAAACATTTTCATAGCTCTTCCCCTGCAAAGACAATTAGTGAAAGAATTTTTAGAATCGGTTCAGTAGTTCCAGAGATAAGAATTTATGATTTATTACCGCACAATCCCCGCGAGAAATTCCCCCCTGCGAAGATAACTAGTGAGCGTGACGATAATATTACGGTTTTCAGAGTGGTTGGAATAAAGCTATAGATATATCATATGCACAAAACATTATAGTCCAATCAAATGGTCGAAAAAATAGGTATGAAATTGCGTTAATTAGAAGTTTGATGAAATTTTAATGGTAGATAGGGGGTGCCAATAGGACACTCCCGCCAAGTTTCCCCCTTCGGATTCCGCAAGGGGTGGCCGCCATCTTGAATTTTAGGAATGAAATCATGTATCTTGGTAATTACTGCTTGTACGTGAAAAACGGTGAAAAATTACTAGGAGCATGTATCCAACAACTTTTGTTTGGAAAATTTTTTGAAACTTCTTATTATTCAAAAGTTATAAGTTCTCAAAAATGACACTGTGGAAACGGTTTTTTTTAAATTCTTAAATGTGAAAAAAATCGAAACTTGTGTAGAGTTCCGATGGCACGCCGTCTAGATAAAGAACTTTTATTATAAAAGTTTTTTTGTAAATTGATTTTAACGCAGGTACGGGCTCTTATACAAATTTGCAAAAATCAAAATTTTTCAAAAAAGTCAAAATCTATGTAGTTCCGTTGGCACGCCGTCTAGATGAACTTTTCTCATTATCTCGTCAGAGTTTCGATAGCACGCGCAATAGTTGTACATTTTTTCATAATAAGTAAATTTTTTTGATTGCAGTTAAGGCTTGGCTTAAGTGCGAGACTTTGAAGTTTTGAAATTGTGAACTTAGCACAGCATTTTTTGATTTCGTTTTTTAGGGTTAAATTTACGGAACTTTTTTTAAAACTTAGTGAGTACTCTAGAACTATTTGGCGTGCTATAGGAACTCTTAAAATTTTTATATTTTTTCAACTTTGCTGTGCCAAGTTCACACACGCACTCGAACTCTATCGTTTTTTTAATATAATATAATAATAAAAAGAAAAATATAGTGATAACACATCTGTAAACAAAAGAGCTTCAATAAAAAAAAATTGAATCGATTGAGTAGGGACCGCTAACGGACTATCTACTTAAATCTATAAAACTAGCATGAAAAAACAGACAAAGATGAAAGAATTACTCGTAAATTGAATTGATATTATCAAATTCATTGATATTTTGATTTGAATGGCACCTTTAAAACAATCTCATAAGGACACAAGCTATTCTGCCACCCCGAAGATACATAGAAGTGGCTTTAGTTTTATTGCGCTGTTTTATATACACGAATATCTAATATCTAAATGGCTATAAAACTCGGCTTTAGTGATTCGTGCGACGCGAGATGAATTTCGTATGTAAAAATGGACAAATTCAACAGCGCCTTTTATAATTTTCACAGTCAACTGTTTAACAGACTCATCCTGTATATCACAAGGCGAACATTCTGTATAGTCATAATATTAAAGCAGGGATCTCTAGATGTATTTCTCTAAAAAATGTGTAGAATATTTTTATAGAGAATTTTTGTTATTAAATGTTTTTGCTGTAGAATTGAGGAGTAAAGTAATTAAATCAGGTCAAGTGCGAGTCAGACTCGCGCACAGACGGTTCCATACAATTAACAAGCCGTGAGGTGGGTCGTTTATTAGGGCTAAAGTGCGACCCTTGAGGTTCACACGACGAATTTCCCAGTTTGATAAATTTTTAATAATAACAAGCCGTGAGGTGGGTCGTTTATTAGGACTAAAGTGCGACCCTTGAGGTCCACACGACGAACTTCCCAGTTTGATAAATATTTAATAATAATAATTAAATTAGATATTACACAGAAAAGTAATCATTTCAATCATTAAAACATCAATAATTAAAAAAAAAAAAAAAAAAAAAAAAACGGCTGAACCGATTTTTATAAAATTTATGTCGGATCAAAATGACGTTAACACGCCTCGATTGACACCCTTACAAAGTAGATATAATTTTTTATTCGCGAGATATTGTGTAAAATCTACTTTTTTGGAGGTTATTTGGTTAAGAGAAAAGAACGGCTGAACCGATTTTGAAAAAATTTCTTTCAGATCATATTTACGTTAATACGCGTCGATTGGCACCCTAACGTAGTCGATATCATTTTTCGTTCTCGAGATTTCGTCTTTGAAAGAAATGTACACATACGTACGTACGTACGTACACACACACACACACAGACATCTTTCTAAAAGTAGTGTAAAAATAGTGTAGTGACCTTGAAACATAAAAATTTTTTTTCCTTTTTGATTTCGATTTTCGGACCCATTACAATAACTTCCAGTGGGAAGTTAACAATTAAATTAGATAATACACAGAAAAGTAATCATTAAAACATAATTATTATTTATTTTTAACAATAATTAAAAAAAAAATGGCTGAACCGATTTTTATAAAATTTATTTCGGATTAAAATGACGTTATCACGCCTCGATTGACACCCTTACGAAGTCGATATAATTTTTTATTCGCGAGATATTGTGTAAAATCTACTTTTTTGGAGTCTATTTGGTTAAGAAAAAAGAACGGCTGAACCGATTTTGAAAAAATTTCTTTCAGATCATATTTACGTTAATACGCGTCGATTGGCACCCTAACGTAGTCGATATCATTTTTCATTCTCGACATTTCGTCTTAGAAATAACGGTATCGCTAGATGCTCGGCTATTCTCAAGCACGACACTCTGTAAATGAGATACAGAGTTATTATTGTGATTCATCGGTGACCGCTAATCCTGTTTGAATATAGGATTGTATGCACACAGCGTTTTCATCAACCTACATTTACCGAATGTGTTTTCTGTTTTTCTTTGCTATTTGATTTATTGCTTTTATGTATATATTGACACAAATATGACAGCTTTTATAATGAATGCGTTGGTTCGTTTACTCGATTCATATGAATAAATCGTCGCTCTAAAAGCTTAAAGGCCTATCTGATTTTCTGAACAATATTTATTTTATGTGTTTACCTGTTTCTATATTCCAAAAATGTACTTAATACGAGAATTTGATGGCCTAACCAGAATCGTGTGACAGTGTCGATTTGAAATAAATACAGCATATAAATTGTTTCAGTTCGTTTAAGAATTACTGTTCGTGTTATTATTATATAAACAGTGTTGTCTGTTAGAATTGAGATATAATTGTTACATCTTATTGTTATCTATTTTTGTTACATTTTTAGTTGTTGTAAATAAATAATTTATTCCACCCACGTAAGAAAACAGTTTTGTTACAATATGTAATATGTGTGATATGTTTAATTTATTAAGTTATATAGAATAAATTCGATGTATATTATTAAATATACAATAAATTGAATATTCATCAAAGAACTTAACTAAAGTTATATCAATCCGTCGACACTTCATCATAATTCCAAGAATTATCTCTTGTTTTTCCACATGGACTTTTTTCATCGTCTTTAGCTAGAGCTTTGTAAGCTCACGAAAAGTTTGTTTTTCATTTGGTTCAATTTAATCAGAAGCACGCGAACTTTCTTCTTGAAACTAATTTGTTTTGTATTTAAATTAAGTTTTATATGGAGAATTGGTATTGAAGAAGAACCTTCAGCAGTTTAGGCTTTAATGTTTTAAATGCTTTTGTATTTGTTTTAATGAAATAAACTGTGTTTGTGTAAAACACATCGTCAAACTTTCTGCTAAATCTTATAACAAGACGGCTTAGAAGGTGTTCACTGTTCGACATTTTCCATGTTTTCAAAACGAGGGACGTTGCAAATTGCAATTTTAATTAATGTTGCCACCGACACGAGATCAACAATTTTTTTGTGTATCCTCCCTCCATTAGCGTAACTACTTGGGTGGGTTACGCATGGATCTACTTAGAATACTGGGGCCCATTCCAAAAATTCCCACTTAGAATTTTTGTACATATAACTTGTATGGCGAATGACTGATAACTGTACAGTGTACATAACTCAGCCGCCGCAACAGTGGCTTTGGGTTTGAATCCCGATGGTGACATTTAGTGTTCCTGTCTAGATCTAGCCCTTTGACTGCTCCAGACATATATATACGATTACCTGGGTTACTGCTCCAGCCGTATATTTACGTTCGGACTGAAAAAAATACTTACAGCGATAAACTGCTACCGTCGTATATATACGAGCAACGCCTACCAGATCATACTGGCCATTCCGGAAGTTTTTTGCGATTAACCGCAGATTTTTTTTACAGCGATAAACTGCTACCGCCGTATATATACACACAACGCCTATTAGAACACCAATTCTGAACTTTGTTGTGATTTTTTTCTTTTAAAGTCAATGCGTGTGTACACGTGTTTTACACGTGTATACATGCACTGACTGTTCTGTTTTTGATAAAAATATATGTTTTGAACAAAAAAGGCAAAAAAAAACAATTTGATATGATTTGACGGGATTTAGCTTCATTATTTTACCCCACTGATAACAACAGTGGACTGCTCCAGACGTATCTATACGGAACAGCCGAAAAAATTGCGCACACACCATGCACTCTCGTAAAATAAATGCGCAGTGAATAGGCTAGACTTTCTAGACTCTTGTCTTGTCTTGTCTAGATTTTCAAGACAAGACTTGCAAAAGTATTGTCTAGAAATTTTCAAGACAAGACAAGACTCTTGCCAAAACTCTAAACAATTTTCAAGAGTCTATATAAACTAAGTAGTAGTATGTAAAGGTTTACTTTACCTACTACTACTAATCTAGACTCTTGAAAATAATCTAGATTCTTGATATTAGACGAGACAAGAGTTTGTTAATCTAGACTTAGACTTAGTGAAGTCTTGATATTTCAAGACAAGACTTAGTGAAGTTTTGTCTTGATATTTCAAGACAAGACAAGACTTTGAAAGTTTCCCTGTACGGAGAGCCACTAAACGGCTAATGTGTCGGAGATTAAAATAATATGCGTCCAGTCCTGTACGTCGATGTATTTTGGTACACATCGTATGTAATGTGTAGATGATATAGTTGACAGTTTTAGCCAAGCGAACTGTATTTTGACATGTCCTACGCGTTTGTCAAAACGGATGTGTCACTGTCGTTGGATTACGAAACGTGTATATCTCACCTCACCTTATTCCGGCTTGCTATACTACGGAGTACTGCTGTATAGTACGGGCTGTACTATCACCGCCGCCCCGTTAGTATTAGTGTTGTACTGACACTAACGTACATGGATCGTTGAAGAGGCCACTTGCCTCAGTAGCGCATCATATTGACACAACGATCACTTCCCCATCAAGTTATACGCGACCACCAGAAGATGGCTTAAGCCTTTTTGACAGCTCCATCTATCGCCAGTCGCGTCAATAAACCTTTTCATTATCAATGAATAGTTAAGTTAAAAAAAACTAGGGGCAGTATAGCTTAGTGGTTAGCATGCTTGGTGCCGCAACCTCTAGACTGGACTGCCGTGGGAATTCGAATTCCACCTGCGCTCATGGATGTTTTGTGATGTTATTTAGTTTTAAGTTAGTTGTCATTTAGTCTAGTTAAAAGACGCTAATGACCTTAGATGTCGACGCGTCTATAATCTACAATAAATAAAAATAAAAAAAAACTAAAATTTTGAATTGTTGCAAGGCCTAGATAATAGTGGCAATTAATATTTAGGATTATTGATAGAAACCATGGGAAATATCAGTCAAAATGGCCGATATATGAATCAAGAATCTCGACGCGTACTATTTCTATGCCGCGTATTTTGTCTCTATAAAAATAAAATCTTATAGGCATTCGGTATTTTTATTTTCACGTACGCTACAGACAGCACACGTGGATCAACTATTTCTTTTTTCTTATAGCCTTGGATTCACCCTTCAGAAAGTATCTTTACCGTGAGATATATTTTAAAATTATTAATGTATAAAACAAATACTTCTGAAACCTCGTGTGGAATCGGAATTACGTGTATAAAACAAATACAACGCAAATCAAAATGAAAATCTTTTAAAGAAATAAGATCGAATTACTGCAATTTTGAAGAAACATAAAAATTCAACTCTTATTTTAAAAAGGTGAACACATATTTTTTATGGCGAGATCTAACAGGTTCCGGTCATGTTGAATGGTTATGAATTTTAGAGTTAATAAAAATTAAAGTTAAAAAAACTAAAACCCGGCTACGTAAAAGAAGAAAATAATGTTTCCAGTATGAAAAATAATCGGACAAAAAGATATATTACCTAAAGTTTTAGTAGCCTAGCACTAAAACTAACATCTTTTACCCGACTACGTTTCATATGTTTCTTCTTTTACGTAGTTGCAGGGTTTTAGTTTATTTAACTTTTGTTTTTATTAAGTCTTTTTAGTTTTTAATATTTGGATGACCGAGCTTTGCTCGGATGAGTTCAAAAAAATAGTACTTAAAGTTCCCATTTCATCATTATTGTTGTTATTTTTTTACTTTTCAAATAATTACTGATTATTTTAATAAGTTAAAGATTGACTATCAGAGTAATTTGACATAAATAATGAAAATAGTTTGTTTTTTCCAAAACCTACTCACCATACGACACTGTTTTATAACGTTAAAAAAAGTGTTTTTTAAAATGATAAAATCGATAAGAAAACGAATTTTTCCAGGGATGAGACCTAGCTAGATCGATTTTTTGCCCCCCGAAACCCCTTTTCGGTAAATTTGATCAAAATCGTTAGGGCCGTTTTCGAGAAAATATTTATATAGGTACATATATACAAGATTTGCTCGTTTAATAATATAAGGATATTACCTATTTATTATATATATAACAAAAACCATGCAAAGTATATATTTTTGGAATCGCCACAAAATTTTCTTTCATTTGACACCCCCACTCGATCGATTTCGTCGGAAAAAGCAATTTCTTGACCAACCTCGGCGTGATTAAGACAAATCAAATGAAACCTCGATTATGAAAATCGGTCCAGTAGATTTGGCCCTACGAGGTAACGAACTTAATACATAAATAGAGTGCTAAAAAAATCCTCGATATTATTTTTTGGGACATCCTATATAAACCGGTATTGAAATGTACAATTTAAATGAGTCTATTGTTAAAGTGCCTATCAGCATTTGTAAATGGAAAAGGCCCGAAGTACAATTGGCAGGGCGGCGTTCGGGGGGAGGGGGGAGACCGAGGCACGTCTCCGACAGTCCTCTTTCAAACCGATGCACTAATTAGCGCAGTTTTCACATACAACAAGCATCCAGAACAAGCTTTACGCTTCAGTGAAAAGCCCGCATGATAATACGTTATCAACAACAATGCATCTAGCGTTGTGCTTTCAAAGCACTCATTCTCTCCGGCTCCTGTTGTCTTTTTTGAAGTGCAACTTCTCATCCGAGTTCGGTCCGCTTAACGTTCGCGTTAAATATTTAACGCTGACAGTTCAAGTCAGACGAAATGTTGTTTTCTTATTGACAATAAAATATTCTATTTTATTCTATTCTATTCTATTTATGACGAAAAACAACGATGAGTGTCAAGTTGTATGGATCAACTTAAATTTTTTCAACTTTTTCAACGCCAATCGTTTGTTCTACGTTTGTTCCGGACCCCTACAAAATTTCAGCGTTTGTTCCGAAAAAATAAAAAAGTTATTAGCAATAATAGGTGGCCAGCCAACTTGACGTCAAGTTGTATGGACCACGTCTAAATAACAACATTTTGAGAACTTTTATTATGCCAATCGTTTGTTCTCGGTTTGTTCCGGACAGCTACAAAATTTCAGCGTTTGTTCCGAAAAAATAAAAAAGTTATCAGCAAAAATAAGAGACCAACGACTAGTATATTTACACTACTGGTCAAAAGTAAAGTGATTTACGTTAGTTACTTTTGACTAGTAGTGTAAATATAATGTAGAAATTGTCGGAAGTGAGCACTTCCTTGGCACATAGGATCAATAAAAGCAATACTGATTAATTCAAAATTTGCATTTAATAACTAACGTTTCGGTATTCTTCATACCATCTTCAGAGTCTACAAGAAAAATTATAATGTTGATACAATGGTTGTAATTTTTCTTGTAGACTCTGAAGATGGTATGAAGAATACCGAAACGTTAGTTATTAAATGCAAATTTTGAATTAATCAGTATTGCTTTTATTGATCCTATGTGCCAAGGAAGTGCTCACTTCCGACAATTTCTACACTGTTTTCAAGGATCACACTGCTCTATTTAATTATAGCAACTTCAAATTGTAAATATAATACTGGTTGGTCTTTTATTTTTGCTAATAACTTTTTTATTTTTTCGGAACAAACGCTGAAATTTTGTAGCTGTCCGGAACAAACCGAGAACAAACGATTGGCATAATAAAAGTTCTCAAAATGTTGTTATTTAGACGTGGTCCATACAACTTGACGTCAAGTTGGCTGGCCACCTATTATTGCTAATAACTTTTTTATTTTTTCGGAACAAACGCTGAAATTTTGTAGGGGTCCGGAACAAACGTAGAACAAACGATTGGCGTTGAAAAAGTTGAAAAAATTTAAGTTGGTCCATACAACTTGACACACATAAAACAACGCAATATACAATGACAACCTTTGAGTATTGCATAAGAAGTTACACTACCTCCAAGTGTTGCGACGCGTACAGTTTTTTTTACTTACCCAAGCCCCTGAAACATTTAGAACTAATTTCATTATGAAATGTTGTTTTATACAGAAATCGTTCACTTTTCTGTCCGCCATTTACATAAGATAAAAAACCTGCAGTTGTCTGCGATAATTTAACACCTCACCTCTTAACACCGTATTAAAGTACAGTAGAATTCCCATAGACTATGTGCACGGTTGCATGCGGTGACACCACGCGGCCACTAGTCGCACTGATCGACTTATTTTGTTTTCATTAAACGTCGTACATTTAATTTAATAAATCAAATATTTTGTCCACTATGCTGCGATTTTTCTTAATTTTATTATAATCACGATGGACACGATTTCTAATATAAACTAACAAAAATATTTGAAATGTGTAGATATAGTTATTGTGTAATACATATGATGTCAGAATGCAACTAATTATCTCTGTGTTTCTTGTATTATAGGAGGGGCGCGACAATTTCCGGGGCCTATAGGGGATAATTTCAGTTAAATCTGCCTCTGCCTGCAATACAGACATGCAAATTTTTTTAGATGTAGCTGCATAGCAAAATCTTAGAAGTAAAACGTGAAACAAATGGAAAAAAAACAAGTTCAGTTTTTATGTTTATACTGCACATGCGCACCACGATATATTATAGTACGTACGTAAATATCAAATCGAATGAGAGTATTTTGAGAGACAAAAGGTTATATTTGGTGTTGTATTGCTGCCTTAATGATTGCTGAGAAACATTTTCTGCTGAATTTTTTATATTTTCCATCAATTTTATGCGACCCAAACGTGTTGTTTGAACTCACAGAACATACGTAGTTGATGTTGCATGTGTACCCATACACGCACAACTGCGGTCCGGTGCGGAACTAACGCCCGGCTGAACTCAATCAATAAAAATTCGGGTCGCAGTGCCAAACCCTGCCGACAATATAGTGTATTTGCTAATACAGGCCTTGTGGCTTTAATACGTGAACTTAAGTTTGTTTTTGAACAAAATAAAAAATTTAACCCCTTAATACATCCCTTAAAATAATATTTTTTTTCTTAATTTCAATAATATTATCAATGCAACCTCTGTACCAAATTAAATACACCCTTCAGTAAGTAAATCACTATCCGCATTCCGCAAACCAGTGTTTTCATAAAATTTATAAGTCCGGGCCTGTCGGGCCGATTTTATTAAAATTTTAGCATTTTAATCTTTACTAAACGATTCTGAAATTTTTTTCGGCATTTTTGGACCCAAAAACTTTTTTCAACTCCTAAAAACTACCCTTAAAATGGTCCGATCGGGTCCATTTTAAATAGGCTTCGTGCGGTAATGGGTTCCAATGTGTGTACCAAATTTCGTTTAAATCGATTAAGTCTGTCGAGAGTTATCGTGTACACACACACACACAATAGTGATTTAATAATCTCTAAAAATGGCGTTATGACAGTGTACAGTGACATAACGCCATTTTTAGAGATTATTAAATATAGACTATTATGCAAAGTCGCTGGCATTCTTACTTTTATATCTCAAGTCAATTTTAAAAATTATAAGAAATGATTAGATAGTTCCAAAATAATATTCAAGCTATAACAAGATCAATTAAATATTATTCTGACCAGCCGTCGCCAGATTAAAAATAATAGATCTTGTAATATAACTCTTACATTTTTTTTTTTATTAACCTTCACCTATGGCTTCAGGGTTTACCCACCACTCTTACAATTAAAAGTTAACATTTGGTGCAAATATTACAACTATACTTATTTTATAACTAGCGACCCCGTCCGGCTTCGCCCGTGTGCTAAGAAAGCCCGGTGCAATACACTACTCACTCGCTTCGCTCGTTCGCTTGAATATTATAAATACACTACTCGCGCTTCGCTCGTTCGCTTGAATATTATAATTACATTACTCACTCGCTTCGCTCATTCGCTATATATATAAACCTTCCGTGAAAAATTATCTAACGCATCAAAATCCGTTGCGTGGTTTAGGAATTACATTACTCACTCGCTACGGTCGTTCGCTATATATATATATAAACCTTCCGGGAACAACTCCGTCATACATGATTTTTGCGTAACTAACCGTTTACGCAGCGCACGCAACGGAAGCTCTCAAAAGGAATAATTTTTCCCGTTTTTGCAAACATTTTTCATTAATGCTCCGCTCCTATTGGTCGTAGCGTGATATTATATAGCCTATAGCCTTCCTCGATAAATGGGCTATCTAACAAAAAAAATGTTTTTCAAATCGGACTGGTAGTTCCTGTGATTAGCGCGTTCAACCAAACAAATAGATATAGATAGATTGAAATTTGAAAAACAGGAAAAAAATTATGAAAACGGAAAATTCGCTCTTCTAGTTCTTAGAACTTTACAATTACGGACTAAGTTACGATTTAGTTTATTTTTATTAAAGTTATTAACTTCTGTATAAATCATTAAAAACATGACTCTCTCATGATGTGGACTTTGTATGCGCGTTACTATATATACGAACATATCGATCGATACTCAGTAGTGCTTCTATTGTACAAAGTGCAGAATTTACCAATTTTATAATATTATTTTATAATATTATAGTTTAGATAAACCATTTTTTTAAAATGTAATACAAATTTCAATTCATCACAAACAACAACAAAAATTCCACTGCGTTACAACTTAATCGCACAATCGTGCTACAAAAAGTAGCATCTGTGCGCTGGTCCTTATAGAGCGCTCGGATCGATCTGAGCGCAAAACCGAACGTACCCTGCATATGATACCGGCATATATATATATACAGCGTTCAGAGCGGAGCAAATCTCAACGACGGAACATATAATAACAATTATGTGGTGGCTTAATCACGTTTGTTGGTTAAAATGTTTGTTGTGGGATTAGTTCAACCCGTTCCCTCCCCGCCCCCTCCGCGCTCTTCTCAGTCCTGTCGTGTCCAATCCACGGTCACGTGGTACACCGGTGACCCGGCCGCGCGTTGCTTGGGACAGCCTCGTGTGCGTTTTATCAAGCCATGTTTGCAATTACGTAATACACATTGAGGTCATCTTCTGAAGTAAATATAGTGTACAGGTGACTTCAACATATACCTCGTGGGGAATAAAATTAAATAAAACTCGGGTTGCAGTGTATAGCTAGTGCTATGTAGGTAATACAGTGCACTGTATGAATTTAAATTTGATAAAATAAAGAACCCGGTAAAGTGCGTCGAGGGTTTCGTAAAATAACAAAAATAATGAGTTAGGTAGATGTAAAAAATTAACAGATTTTTTATTTGAGCTTGTTTTTAAAAAGTGTTTTTTACTTATATTTTATTTTTTCTTTTTAGTGTTTCAAATTTTTTCCGTATCAAATTTAATTAAATTAATTTTTAAAGTAAAAAAACATATTAACAGAATATTAATTGATGAGTAATAACAAAAATATTGCAATCCGAAACCCGGGATCGAACTGAGTACCTTTAGATCTTTAGTCGAACACTTTACCAACTGAGTTAGTCGAACGATGTTTAACGTCATTGTTCGACTTGCTCACTTTGGATTGAATTTGTTTTGGTTTCGCCTCCACTTAGGCTTCTGACGTTTTGCACATACATTATGTTCCACGTGAACAATAAGTACGCAAAGTGGCAGCCTTGCACACATCACTCAGTTAAAAAAAGTCAAGAGGTGTCGTGGGACACCCGACAGAAGCTATGCTTTTTACGCATTGTATATAAAACCGAATTTATCAAAGCTATAGACAATACAACTGAAAAGTTATTATTTGACCACCATTTTGAAATCTGATGCAATTTTATTTGTTTGTGTCCTATAAAACTCATAAATATCAATTTTCAAAAAGATCGGATAATTTTTACAAAAGTACATATGGCCGCCATTTTGAAATCTGATGCCATTTAATTTTTTGTGTCCTATAAAACTCTTAAATATCAATTTTCAAAAAGATCGGATAATTTTTACAAAAGTACATATGGCCGCCATTTTGAAATCTGACGCCATTTTATTTTTTTGTGTCCTATAAAATTCTTAAATATCAATTTTCAAAAGATCGGATAATTTTTACAAAAGTACATATGGCCGCCATTTTGAAATCTGACGCCATTTTATTTTTTTGTGTCCTATAAAACTCTTAAATATCAATTTTCAAAAAGATCGGATAATTTTTACAAAAGTACATATGGCCGCCATTTTGAAATCTGACGCCATTTTATTTTTTTGTGTCCTATAAAACTCTTAAATATCAATTTTTAAAAAGATCGGATAATTTTTACAAAAGTACATATGGTGGCAATTTTGAAATCTGACGCCATTTTGAAATCTGACACCATTTTATTTGTTTGTGTCCTATAAAACTCTTAAATATCAATTTTCAAAAAGATCGGATAATTTTTACAAAAGTACATATGGCCGCCATTTTGAAATCTGACGCCATTTTATTTTTTTGTTTCCTATAAAACTCTCAAATATTAATTTTCAAAAGGATCGGTTTATTAGCATGAGCGTGACGGCTTACACCGTGACGCGAACACATAAATTTTTCCCCTCCCAGAAATCGTCAAACGCGCCTATAGAAGCATAACTTCAAAAATGCGTAGCCAGCTCTTGGTCTATTATCAATTACATAAGTGTACTATTGTATTTAGTTACGTAATTACAGATTTTTGGTTGACTTTATAATAATATAATATAATATAATATAATATAATATAATATAATAATATAAAGTACAGTTGTAAGTTAATGACCATTAATTGCGAATTATATATAGAATAGAATAGAATAAATTTTATTGTACTTAAAAACATAGTTGTATATACATAGTCAGAATGGTTTGGTACTAACGATTAAAAAATTCATTGAAGTTGTACAATGGTTTATCGCACAAATATTCTTTTAATTTTTTTTTAAATTTATTAAACGGTTCAATAAGTTTTATGGACTCAGGGAGTGCATTATAGTAATGAGAAGATGTACAGTGCGGACATTTTTCGTACCTCACGTGATTGTGACGAATCAAATAAATATTGTCTCTATTGCGTGTGTTTCGGCAGTGTATTATATTATGCGTAAATTCATATTTATTCAGACTTTGCTTAAGAAAAATAATGTTACTGTAAGTGAAAATTGTTTGGACAGTAAGAATTTTGTATTTAAAAAAGTACGGTCTGACTGATTCTCGAAAAGGTAATTTTGTTCTCTTATCAAATTGAGTTTATTTTCTTATTACAAATTATACGTTGTGTATGTAATTTATTTAATCGTAATACACAACATTTTCGAACGTCTATAATCTACAAGAGGAAGGCGCAGTTGAAAGTTGAAATCAATACTATCTTTCAAGAAACAATGGGTGCATTCTAAACAGTGAGGGTAAGTCAGATAAATATCGTAAATGTGTAACAAAACAAGCAAACTGTTTGTATCAGTGCTTTTAAAAATTTTTAATCCAAAGATTTACGTAATTGACTTAGATTTAGATTTTAGAGCCTAATCAAACACGGTTTTAATGGTTTTGTGTGTGTGTTTTAAAGACCACCAACAGCTAAGGTTATTTGGGCCTAACACCAATTTATATTTTCAATTCATTATTTATTTTTTAATAATAAATTGAAAATCCAATTGACACTTTTACCAGCTTTCGGGCTAGAACCCGGGAACTGGGGACTTGGCATAGCAACGCCATATAAACGACAGCATTGCTACACGCTCGGCTATTCTCAAGCCCATTTTAATGGTTTTAAAGTCACCAACTATCGAGATTATCTGAGCCAAGCACCAATTTATGTTTTCAATTTATTAATTTACTTTTAATAATTAATCTATTTGATATTTTTACCAGTTCTTAAAGTAAAACTTGAAAACTTGAAGCCTAAACTGTATATCGTTTTCTATAGGTAAAACTGATTTTGAAAAGAGGCGACGAATTCGAAAAAGATCTGAAATATTTTCCAAAATTGAAATTAAAAAAAATACTCGGGGCTATGGAATATTGTGTGTATTTGTTGAATGAGCCATTTTCTTGAGAGTAATTCTTTCAATTATCCACGAGAGGCAGCACTTCTGGTAGGTACAAACATTATTTATTCCCCATTACTGTCATGTCATTTTAGAGGTATATAACTTAATTATTAAATTATTATTATTATGAAATTAATTAGATAATTAAGTTATACCTCTAAAATGACACGACACTGATGGGGAATAAATTATGTTTGTACCTACCACAAGTGCTGCCTCTCGTGGATAATTGAAGAAACTACTCTCAGGAAAATGGTTCATTCAGAATACCGTCTTGTATAAAGCATTTTGAATTTAAAAAAGATATTTTGAAATATTTTTAAAAAATGTAAAAAAATACTTAATAGGTAATCTCTCGGATTTTTCCCAGTGTCTCTCGATTTGGAAATTGTAGAGCCCAAAAAATATTAAATGCCTGTAGCTTGTTTAAAATAAGTGGTGATGTTTTCTATCAGTACCTGTGTCATACATTTTGAAAGATTTTTCAAAAAAGTGAAAAAATACAAGGCTATATACTTTCTGCACACTGCCCTCAAAGGAACGGCGTTTCACAGTTTGAAAAACACTGGGTTTCATATTATATATGACCCAGTGGCCGCAGTTACACTACCAGTTCATATCTTTTCCAGTATTATACAGCATGGTTAAAAAAACCATATTCATATTAAAAATTTAAATATACTAAAAGCGTCTAGGGACAGACCCCGTCGTTTGATTAAAGCTGCAGGCTAGCCGATACATGGTATAGCATGAAAACAGGTGTACAACAAGCGGCTACGATAGCTTTGTACGCAGTAGGTCACTGGTTCAAATCCCGTTGGTGCCATAGTATTTTTTGTTTTGTTTTTGACATGAAACCTCTTATGTCGCGAGTGTGATTTCGTTTGAGTGGAGCGACGCGTCTTTACATATCTATACTAGTGATGTGCCGGATATCCGTATCCGCGGATATCCGAGGGAAAAGAAAGATCCGTATCCGTTAGTTTTTTGGCGGATCTTTTACCTTATCAATTTTCAATTCATAGATAAAATTTTATATATATAGGTGATTAGGTAATAATGAAAAACAGTTAAATTCCATTCAGATTATTTTTTATTTTTTAATATCGTGGTTAATAACTTTTTCCCATAACAGATAGTCTCTTTCCAAAGGTCGATGTGCAATATTTAGTATTTACCGCCGCGTACTCTAAGAAAGTTAAGATCCGTATCCGTATTCGCGGATCTTGAGACCAAATATTCGTATTCAGATCCGTATCCGCGGATATACATTTTTAACGATCCGGCACATCACTAATCTATATGTATACTGTTAACACAGTTTACGTGTACGTGTGTGTAGCTGTTACGCGCGTGTGTGTGTGTGTGTGTGTGTGAGAATTGCCGTCATTTCGGAGGTTGGGGGAGGGAGTAATAAATACAAAATACTCGTTATTTTACGTCTCGCTATAATATGTGTTCAAAAAGGTTATGGAGAAAATACCATTTAAAATTCCATGGCTGAAACTATATGTGGATGATACAATTCTACCAATCCCACAGGACATGGAAGATGTACTACTAGAATGCTGTAATAGTATTCATGACAGAATCAAATTCACATTGGAGGTTGAACATGAATCTACATTACCATTCCTAGATGTATTAGTGATCAGAAAACAAGATGGGAGTTTAAAATCTAGATGGTATGTTAAACCAACAAATGCAGGGAGATTGCTTAACTATCAGTCCAATCATCCTATTACTCAGAAGATTGGAGTCGTAAAAGGTTTGATACACAGAGTAATGAAATTAAGCTCAGTGGATTTTCATCATGACAATAAAAATTTGGTGTTACAATTATTAATGAAGAATAATTACCCAAGATCACTCGTTGGAAGATGTCTGACAGATTTTAATAACAGTCAAATAGACGAGGATAGAACCAAGAAACTGGATGGTATCAAGTATTTTCGATTTCCATATATACCTCACTTATCATACAGTATAAATAGATTATTAGTTGGCACTAATGTTAGATTGGCATTTTATAACATACATCGGATAGGTGATGTGTACACGACACTAAAAGACAAAATTGATAAGGAAGACCAGTCATGTGTAGTATATAAAATCCCGTGTACATGTGGGAAGAGTTATATAGGTCAAACGAAACAAAAACTTAAAACAAGATTATGTCAACATCGTTATGACTGTAAACTGATAAACATCACGAAGGAGGTGAAAACAGCGTTGGCCACACATCATTTTAACACAGGACATAATTTTGATTTTAATAATTGTGAAATTTTAGATAAAGAGGTACATTGGATGAAGCGGAACATTAGTGAAATGATTAATATATTTCTAAACGATACTATTAATTCACGATCGGATACGCAGGGACTGAGTAAATTATACATGAAATATATTGTCAGAATGTAAATTGAAAGTAAAGTGACTTGGTTACATTTACTATCGGTAAGGAAAGAAGATTTTTAGAGTCACTGATTAGATTATGTTACGCATAATTAGTGATTATGTCACTTAATTATTTTAATAGTTGGATTTTGTATTAAATAGCCATGTTGTTTTTTAAAAAAAGAAAAAATTGTGTCTGTTGAACAAATGAATTTTAATGAAATTATTATGATCAATTCTTTCAAAAGAATTTTGAATATTATATTATCGCTGTAAATGAATGATGACTACAGATTATTACTGACATACTCGTGTTATGTTTTAAGGTTTGTAATAAGATATATTATAAGTTTGTATGAGTTGTACAGTAATGTATGTGGTTATTATTCACAGAGCCTGAAGAAGTCTAAAATATAGACGAAACGTTGCGAATTAAAACTTTAACTGAGTTTCAATCAACCCACGGTCCAAGTTCCCATTAATCTCTTATATATAGTTACGATGGACATGACAACTAATTACATATGTGTAAACATTTGTGTATTGCTGTTTCAATACTTTCAAATGGAGAGAGTTTCTCGCGGGACAGGAGGTAATAAATCATAAATTCTTATCTCTGGAACTACTGAACCGATTCTAAAAATTCTTTCACTAATTGTCTTCGCAGGGCGAGAGCTATAAAAATGTTTCACATCTGCCAGGCGTCCCACGACGGCTCACATTTTTTTACAATTAATGTATCTTCCACTTGATTTTAATTACAATAAATTACAATTAAACTAGGCGGGGTGTGCACTTTCCGAGTTTCTGGCTGGGGGGGGGGGGGTGTTGTTGCGATGGCGTTTTTTCGGGGTGAAAAGGAGGGTGGTGCAGGGTGAGAGTTCTCTAAAAAATCTACGCGGGGGATACACGTATGCAGGATATACCTAGTTCTAACCCAGCGTACATGCCCGTATAAGCTTTAATCAAAAGACAGGGTCTACACCTAGACGCTAGTAAAAATACTATGAATCCACTAACATGAATCACCTGACACCTCTATATGTGGGTAAAACTAAAACCACACTTCCCATTGGGTGTCCTTAGAGATTAGGAACAAAAAACGCTAAATGAAATTTTCTGCAAACCTAATCAGGTGTTCATTATGTAAATATGTGTCGATTGAAATTGCTCCGGAGTCAATATCATTATTTGTTCACGAGATATGCGAGCCGAAAAAAAAGTTCACCAACGTACGAACGAACACACACACACAGAGAGATCACTAAAAACAGTAGATTCGGACTCTAGGGACCTCAAAACGTCCAGATATGTCAACATTTTTCATTCGCAAAATCGAACTCATTACAAAAACTTCCAATGGGAAGTTAATAATGCAAATATAGAATCGAACACATATAATCTTTTTAATTTCGTTTTTGTAAAAATCTTATTAAAACTTGAAGATGCATGTCCTCTTAATGCTCCAGACAGGAGCGTGTTTGCATACAGTTTATTTGCTTCACAGTCGGGTGCTTCCAAAATGTTTAATTTGTCTTTAAAATACAATTATATAAACCAACGACTTTTCAAACAGCCTGTATATAACTGTATGATAACTGTAGTATAAGGTGCAAGCAGGAGAGTTGTCTGGAATACGTGCAAGTCTTGAAAACCACGTAGTTATGTCCGTCTGGACTCAGGATCACATGGATATATACCTGATGCCCCAACTCCGATATCGCTACCTTACATAAGTTATACACAGCTAGTCCCAACTTTAACTTCTGCACATACGAAGATTGTCGTGATTGCAATTGAATAGACTATGTTACAATAACTTTTTACTCGACTACGGCAAAACTAATAGGCGAGCAAGTCACCCTCTAAAAGATGCGTAGAAAATTAGCGAATCGATAAATTTATTCTAAACAGAATTGCACGTTTGTGAAGTGAATTTATAAATATAAAGGTCATTTTCAATTTTATAAATTGAGGACAATGTGGCACAGTGGTTAGCGTCGCGGCCTCCGGATCAGACTGTCGTGGGTTCGAATCCCGTCTCCGCTCATGGATGTTTTGTGATGTCATTTAGTTTTAAGTGAATTGTTAACTTCCCATTGGAAGTTATTGTATAATGGGTCCGAAAATCGAAATCAAAATGTATAACAAATTTTTATGTTTCAAGGTCACTACACTATTTTTAGAAAGATGTCTCTCTCTCTCTCTCTCTCTCTCTCTCTCTGTGTGTGTGTGTGTACGTATGTGTCCATTTCTTTCTAAGACGAAATTTCGAGAATGAAAAATGATATCGACTACGTTAGGGTGCCAATCGACACGTATTAACGTAAATATGATCTGAAAAAAAAATTTTCAAAATCGATTCAGCCGTTCTTTTTTCTTAACCAAATAGACTCCAAAAAAGTAGATTTTACACAATATCTCGCGAATAAAAAATTATATCGACTTCGTAAGGGTGTCAATCGAGGCGTGTTAACGTCATTTGGATCCGACATAAATTTTATAAAAGTCGGTTCAGCCGTTTTTTTTTTTTAATTGTTAAAAATAATAATAATTATGTTTTAATGATTAAAATGATTACTTTTCTGTGTAATATCTAATTTAATTATTGTTATTAAATATTTATCAAACTGGGAAGTTCGTCGTGTGGACCTCAAGGGTCGCACTTTAGTCCTAATAAACGACCCACCTCACGGCTTGTTTTTTTTTAAATCTGAGGTACGGAATCCTAAAAAATCTAATTGTTTACCTAGATACACCGAATATTGAAATTAGGGATGTCAGGTGAATCGCCCTGTCTTTATATGCGTCATGCACCCGTGGTATAGATCGATAATTATCTTATATCTGGCAACCCTGTATATACCCGTATAGTGCTTTGCATCCTTGCAGATGGAATCATCAGGAGTGTATTTCTAAAGATTATTATCGATTTATAGGAGCTACACGGTGCACTTTCTGGCAGTACGGTCGTTCTCTTATAATGTAGGTAGTTACCTATATACAGGATGTTCCTTAATGACGTGCTAATATTTCAGGGTGTGATTCCTCAGGTCATTTTATAAAGAAAAGTTCATATGAACATATGTCCGCCGCGGCTTAAATTTTTTGCTACAGGATGTTGAATTTTTTTTGTTGTTTTTCTAACTAAAATATGTGGTTTTATATCTTATTAACACATACAAAATTTGAAAATAATATCTGAAGTACTTTCAAAGATATTAAAAAATAAAGCTTTAAAAAAACAAAATTCAGCACCCTGTAGCCAAAAATTTAAGCCGTTCGCGTTACGGACATATGTTCATATGGAGGAGGGCAGTATAGCCTAGATGGTAGCGTGCTTGGCGCCGCAACCTATAGACTGGACTGCCGTGGGTTCGAATCCCACCTGCGCTCATGGATGTTTTGTGATGTTATTTAGTTTTAAGTTAGTTGTTATTTAGTGTAGTTGAAAGACGCTAATGACCTTAGATGTCGACGCGTCTATAATCTACAATAAATAAAATGTTCATATGGACTTTTTTTCATAAAAAGACCTGATATTACCCTATATAAATAAGTACATTATGAGTTATGGCTTATTCTGATCCGATCATTTTTTCCCAATGCTAAATGTCCTATACCTTACTGGTATGCATAGTATAGTGTATATTGATTAATCAGAAATAGTAGCATTTTAAATTATAAAACAAATGAAAAAATTATAGAATTCGTTATTATTTTCATTCTAGCGTCGCCCGTATATGCATTATGTATGAATGACAAAATTAATCATTTAAATTTTAAAGCAATTATTCTGTACATAAATGATTGGACATCGCCATTTGTTGTGCCACATTTCCTGCACTTTGTAGCGAGAGGGAAGAAACCTGGCGGATCGGGAGATGGGAAAGAAAAACGTACAAACAAAATTGTAATTGAGTTTCAATCACAGTCTGATTTATGGAAGGATTTAGTCCCGGGCCTCTGAGTATAATTGAATTTATACAACGGTATTTACAGTACATATCCCCAGTACACCTGCCAAATGAAACACGGCACGTAGATAGCTTGCTCGACTATTGTGTCACCGGTGCAGATTGGGGTAGAATTGCCTGCTCCGCTACTCAAACTTATACAGTAATACCACTCTTCAAAACCTATAGGGTACCTAATTCCCGTTGACCTAGAATCATAAAATTTGGCAAAAAGCAAGGTCGTGCAGCACAAGTAAAGGAAAAAATCTAAAAATCACAAAAAAAATTAAAGGGTGTCCCCACACAAAAATAAAAGTCGGGTCGCAGTGCCAAAACTTTGCCGACAATATAGTGTATTTGCTAATACAGGCCTTGTGGCTTTATTATGTGAACTTAAGTTTGTTTTTGGACAAAATGAAAAATTTAATCCCTTAATACATCCCTTAAAATAATATTTTTTTTCCTAATTTCAATATTATTATCAATGCAACCTCTGTACCAAATTAAATACACTCGTCAGCAAATAAATCACTATCCGTAAACTAGTGTTTTCATAAAATTTGTAAGTCCGGTCCTGTCGTGCCGATTTTGTTAAAATTTTAGCAACATATTTTAATCTCTACTAAAGGGTTAAATTCCAATTTTGAAACAATTCTGAGATTTTTTTCGGTATTTTTGGGCCCAAAAACTTTTTTCAACCCCTAAAAACTACCCTTAAAATGGTCCGATTGGGCCCATTTTAAATAGGTTCCGTGCGGTGATGGATTCCAACGTGTCTACCAAATTTCGTTCAAATCAATTAAGTCTTTCGAGAGTTATGCCGCGAACACACATATATATATATAAACATTTTTAAAAATGGTGCCAAATTGTTCAGGAGGCTATGAAACGTCAAGAAATTTTTGTCCGACCCCTAGGTCCCACCATCCGACCGACGCCAATAGTGTATGTGCCATATGGCAAATACACTAAAAACGGAAAAACCTTTTAAAGGCTGTATTTTTGGAACCGTAACAGAATATGTCTACCTAATTTAATTGTTGTAACGGTGCGGAACCCTCGTAGCGCGAGTTCCACACGCACTTGACCGCTTTTTTTTTTTGTAAGTTGATCGACAAAGGTATTTCAGCCATGTAATTGGATGTACTAGGATATCTATAGCTCCAAAAATGTTAATACCCCACGGATATCTATAGCTCCAAAAATGTTAATACCCCACGTCTATAATATACAAAGCTGCAAACATCCAGTCTACTTATTGGGCATGCAAGTCATATCGTTGAATGAGCTTGTAATTAGTGATCTCTCTGTAAGCTAT
This sequence comes from Mongoloraphidia duomilia, assembly GCA_039654895.1. NCBI lineage: Eukaryota > Metazoa > Arthropoda > Insecta > Raphidioptera > Raphidiidae > Mongoloraphidia > Mongoloraphidia duomilia. The sequence goes on along the minus strand of CM077520.1, from coordinate 1,964,187 downwards.
TTAAATAAATATATAAGTAATCAATGAGTCAAACCACAAGGGTCCATGTTGAATTAAACCAACTGTACACACCTGAATAATAATATAGCGTTGACTATTGACTATTGGTCTTCTGTGTAAATTCTGAAGTCACTATAATATTATATAGTATAGATTAAGCACAGATAAAGAACAACGAATGCAGAATTGAAACGTATCAGCTGAAACCCAAACTTAAAAGAACGGTGGTCCAGTGGTTAACGTCGCGGTCTCTGGATCAGAGTGTCGTGGGTTCGAATCCCACCTTCTCTCATGCCTGTTTTGTGATGTCATTTAGTTTTAAGTAAGTTGTTATTTAATGTAATCAAATGACCTAAGTTGTCGACGCGTCTATAATATTTACAATAAATAAAAAAAATAATTGTCTTTTTATCTAGCTCTATATACGCTCCAATCAAAACCAACATTAATGCGAATAATTCGACGGACGAGATCTAAAAATTAAATTCGTTACAGTTTAGACATTTTTGTTTTGGCAACTATTTATTGAAGTTATAACTTCTTAAGGCACGTGCAGTACGCAGCTGGGATTCTAGATGGTAGCATGTATGGTAGATGGTGGCTGAAATTATAAGCGCTTATAGGTTTGCACAAGAAAGCTTTGATACATTGATACAAGCTTAAAACGCGTTTGAAATGTCAGATAGCGAAGACGAATATTTGTGTTCTTCTGCTACAAAGTGGTATATTTTAAATGCAAATTTGGATAGGAGCTATCATGTCCACCCTATTAATAGGAAACGATCTAAACATGACGAATTTCATCATTTATACCAAAAATTAAAATTTTACCCAAACCGTTTTTTTGAATATTTACATATGGAACCTAATACTTTTAAATATGTCTTATAAAAAAATCAAAACAAATTAAATAAAAATTGGCAAAATTTCACATATTAAACTAGTCACATCCATTGCGAAACTTGTAACGGCCATTTGACATTTGTCACACGTTGATTGTAGTAGTCAGCGCGCTGAAAGAATGGTGAGATACATTCTTGTATCTAGCAGCTCTTGTAACAGAGCTTATACCTGCTACACTCATGCTTCGTTGTGTACGCTCGCATATATAACAATGCATTAATTTAAGCAAGCCCTGCTATGATCTACGCTACCATCTAGAATCCCAGCTCCATACTGCACGTACCTTTATGCAACTGCAGAAAGGTTTGCACAAAGCGTTAAACGACGTCGCTCGATGTCACTACAAACTCATTTGAAACTAATTTCTCAACTTTTTACTAGATTCTGCTGCTAGTCACGTGAGTTATTTATTTATTTATTTTTGATAGAAAAAACAACTAATTTTGCGTAAAAAGTATAAGTTATAACTTCAGCCGTGTGTATTGGCACACACAGCATTTTTTTCATTAGGTCAATATTTGAACTGCATTTTTTGTGAAAATTTTATTTATTTATTGTATATTATAGACGCGTCGACATCTAAGGTCATTAGCGTCTTTCAACTACACTAAATAACAATTAACTTAAAACTAAATAACATCACAAAACATCCATGAGCGCAGGTGAGATTCGAACCCACTGCAGTCCAGTCTAGAGGTTGCGGCGCCAAGCATGCTAACCACTAGGCTATACTGCCCCCTTTTTTGTGAAAATTTATTTGAAATTTTTATTCATTGAAATACTGATACCCTTTTAAGTTAATAAAAAAAGGAGCGACTGAGTGCTTAAGACCGCACTTTAGAAGTGAAACTACTCCACCATAGATGGCAGTGCCAACCAAACGCGTTGATGTATAATTTATAAATAGTGCGTCAGTAGTGAACCTCCCCTCTACTAGACGACGGTTGTATTCTTTTCTCCTTACCCCCACCATTACTTCCGTTACGTTTTTCGTCACACTGCTCGATCGGAATAACTCCTACCTATATTTACCGCGCCTAAAGAACTTTTAAACTTAATCCTCTTTGACACAACACCATAGAGAAACAGCGCTGTTAATTAATATTGAATTGCCCAATTGTAGAGCAGCTTAAGAAGCGTCATTTTAAAAATATAAAATAATTAATTAGAACAAAGTTTGTCGTCCAAATTGTAAACATTCTGTGCTGGGAATAAGGCGTAAGTTGGCGTGAAAGAAGGTGGTGTGAGGTGATGCGGAGGGGTTCTATCATGAATGCCACAGTCGGACAGCAAGGCGAGGCACAAGGGATGAAGGAGAACGGGTAGTGGTAGTATAGTCGGTCGGTGTGTAACTGTTTAGCATATTTATACATTATTCATAATCCAGAATGGAAGAACACGATCCAGACTACACACGTTGACGGAAAATCGAGACACTGGATCGTACTCTTCACATAAGAGAATTGATAGCGCGTTATAGAGCCGTTTCACAGCTCCGTGTGTCGCCGATCGCAACCGGTATATGGTATCATGCGGCGTGTTTTATAACGACACGTATGGCCGGCGAATCGGCCGAGACACATCCGACCGGTCGAAATCCCAATCGGTTCCCGCGTGCACCGGTCGACAGTGTGTGCGTGTGTCGACTCGACACACGCACACAGTGCAGAGTTCAGTACAGCTGATAGGACGAAAATCACGTATTAAGGACGATCAAGGTGCAAGCATATATTTGTCTTTTTTCGCGATAACAGCTCAAGTTCTAAGAATATATATCCACATACATTTGATTCCATGTTCGGCAGATGTCTACGAAAGCGATCTGCCCAAGTCAATTTTTTTTTTATTTTGTTGGCACTGAAAAAACTCAGAAACGCGGGAAATCTTAAACCGAGAAGTGTATACCGGGTGTCCGGTCTCAAAGTCGAACATAGGGAATTAACGTTGTGTGCCATTTTTTAGTATTTTGGTTTTTACTTCTACTCGTATAGCCTAATAATAAGAAAACAGACAGGTATCTATCTAAGTAATTTTAATTATTGTAAAAATGCTTACGTGCACCAATTACGAATACAAAAGTTTTTTTACAATTTTTTTGCAGCACACTTCTTTCAGTATTTTGTTTTTCGCCTACTTAATTTAAACTCATTACTGCAAAATCGGTAAATTTCTAATTGGTATTTTAAAGTAAAAATTTCATTTTTTATTTTATTTTTAGAATCATTTGATGCGCAATAATTTTATCTTTCGATAGGTACCATTGCCTTTCTTGTACGTTGAATTGGCGAACACGAATCAGCAAAAATGAACAATACCATGTTAAATCCCTATGTTCACCTTTGAGACCGGGCACGGGGTGTATCTCCTTATGTTTTTAAAATATAAAAAAAGGGTGTGGGTCTCGGGACCCCCGACAGATGTGAAACATCAAAGAAAACGTTATTGAACTCGGTGGTATTCTCTATGTAGTAGTATATATTTTTTCAAAAGCAGCAACTAACTGTTATGCTGACGTAATCCTATATACTGCACTGTAACACCGCGTGTGTTACAGTGCACGCCTGAGCCAAGAGAGAGAGAGAGAGAGAGTGCCGCAGTGGTGGGGAGAACAGCAGCGAAGGATCGGACCAAACATTTCGTTGCATATTTCCCCTCACGCGGCTGTTCACAGCCCGACATAAGATATTTCACATCAAAAATGTCCCGTTTACTTTTGAAAACGAAAATGACGTCGCATTTTAATGTCGACGGGCACATATTCAGCACACGTATGAAAGAACCGGCGTCGGTCGCCGGCTCCAAGGAGGATAGAAGTAGGGGATGCGATGACGATCCCACGGACGCACCGGTAACGTTGCGTGTCATCAAACCAGAGACCTGCTCCTTTTTGCCGTACTTCTTCTACTTTTATATATTATTTTATCTAAGCAAATGAAAGGAAAAAAATCGCGTGCTCATTTCAAATGAATTCGTTTGATGAAATATGACCGCCTTCCATCGTTGCATTATTTATTGATGACTCTATTTAGCTGGGTTTCCCGGTCGCCATTTTTCATCGCAATTCATATAGCGATCGTAATAATCGCTTGTGACTGATTTATTATAAATATTGTGTTGTAAATTTCAGCAATTTTTGATTTATTTTTATCTGCATTCTGTTGCATGTCAGCATCATCAAAAAATGATTAGTGACTAGACTTATTGATTATTTTGTAATTGCTCCACTACACGATTCTATAAATCTTATTCTCATGGGCGTCATTTGAAGCGGAGGTATTACCGGGGGGTCTGGAGTTTAAAAAATCACGTTTAAAATGGGATTCCGCGATCCTAGCACCTCATATATGGAACTAAAAAAATCCAATTATACCATCTGAAAGGTCAGAAAATGGTCATAAAAGGTCAATTAATCCCATTAATTGGTCAGCGTTAGAACATTTTGTATCGATTGTTTAAGTTTTTCAAGGTCATTGACAAATGTTAGCACCCCATTTCTTATGAAAAAAGAAAATAAATTAAGCTATATATAGATAATTATCTGCTGATAAATAATAATATATGAGTTAGGTAATTGTGGACAACAATATAATAATTATTAATTAATTCAACAATGAATTTAATCCACAAGGCATCCACTAGGTAGTGAGTAAGTGGCAACTCAACCAGCCGGAAACTGGGAATTTCGGGTTCAAGTCCCGACAGTGGCTTCTGATTTTTTCATTATATATCTTATAACAATCGTTTGACGTTTAACAATCATGATGGCATAATATGCTGACAGATATGTTAAGAAATACTATTCACTACCTAGTGGATGCCTTGTGGATTAAATTCATTGTTGAATTAATTAATAATATTATATCTGCTGATAATTGGTCAGATCAATTTTATTGAAAAAAAAATTAATTATGTTTTGTCAACAATTAATTGTACTCTCTGACGTCACAATGTATATTATTTTGTATACAAATCGAACTTTAAATTATTTACGAGATTCACAAAGCATTTTAGCAGTTTTAATTTTTATCTATCTATAATACATCTATCTCATTGTTATCAGAAATAATAGCTCGGTTTTCATCCTAGATTACTATGATTTCAGTTGGTCATATAAGTAGATCAATATTAACACGAAGCCACGACTATTTCAGTCAGTTCCTGCTAGATGTCAAGAATAATTTAACGCTTATTTTTAAGGTAGTCTGATAGATGTAATCGCTACGTTGAGGTAAAATCAAAAAGCTGACATTAATGTGAGCGAAGCCATTGGCAAAGCTTAGTATATCATTGACGCGTTACTTCGTGTGAGATATTTTTGTTTGTTAATTTCGTAGAAAGGATTTTTATGTTGTTCGGTGTTTTTTTATAACCGTACGGTGCATAAAATGGACTGATTGGGGTTGATTCAGTCCCACGGGCCAGCACTTGTTTATCATCCATTATCGCACTAATTGCCCGTTCGCTTTAACCTCAAAAAATTATTATATTTGTACTTCAAAACCGACCTTACTGGGTTTCATTGAAGTATACACCCAGTCATTAATTAAATTTCTCTGCAACTAAAACATCCCATTAAAAATTTACATATTGAAAATATATTATAATTCGTGTTTAAAACATTCCCAACTTAATTATGAATGGACAGTAAATTATTTCTTACATTAGCACGTTGACCACGGAAGCTATTTTTCTAAAACATATGTTTTGTACGGTTCTTGTCTCTGGGGTCAAGTGACGAAATATGTTTGAATGATACCTCTTGACTCCGGCGTCAAGAATGCATTCCAATACTAAAGTGACGGTTGCATAAACTAAACAGATGTAATGTTGGTTTTGTTTGGGGAGCTACAAAAAATATATTTGTCATTTTTGTAATGTAACAATACTTACTGCGTTCTACAGAACAAAGGCCAATAAAATCTATAATAAAACAAGCCATGAGGTGGGTCGTTTATTAGGACTAAAGTGCGACCCTTGAGGTCCACACGACGAACTTCCCAGTTTGATAAATATTTAATAATAACAATTAAATTAGATATTACACAGAAAAGTAATCATTTTAATCATTAAAACATAATTATTATTTATTTTTAACAATAATTCAAAAAAAAAAAACGGCTGAACCGATTTTTATAAAATTTATTTATTTAACACGCCTCGATTGACACCCTTATGAAGTCGATATAATTTTGTATTCGCGAGATATTGTGTAAAATCTACTTTTTTGGAGTTTATTTGGTTAAGAAAAAAGAACGGCTGAACCGATTTTGAAAAAATTTCTTTCAGATCATATTTACGTTAATACGCGTCGATTGGCACCCTAAAGTAGTCGATATCATTTTTCATTCTCGAGATTTCATCTTAGAAAGAAATGAACACATACGTACGTACACACACACAGAGAGAGAGAGAGAGAGAGATCTTTCTAAAAATAGTGTAAAAATAGTTTAGTGACCTTGAAACATAAAAATTTGTTATATACATTTTGATTTCGATTTTCGGACCCATTACAATAACTTCCAATGGGAAGTTAAAAATCTAAGAAACAAAAAGATACTTGTAACGTTATTATAACACAAAATATGGTATGAAAATTACGGGTACCGTACAGAACTAATATTATACGAAAATAAGCCCCGTGTATAAAAAATGGACGGTTACTTGACCCCGGGGGTAAGAACCGTAGTCAACGTGTTAATGCTGGGTTACAGAAAGCATTGTCGGAAAATCTGATTTGACAATGACCGTAGGTTGTGACCACACAAATTTATCAATAAGAATTTTAAATCGAATCTACTTGAAAAATAATTGAACGATGGGTACGATTTTTTTAAACTATGTGTATTCACATCTATTTAAGATAGTTTTTTGTACGATTTCCACTTCGAAACAACATTTTTCTACGCATATTGACCAAAATTTAGCTTGAAAAGTGATCTTTTTCTATGTAGATCAATTATTAATCTAATTTTCTACAATGCAGAAAGTTTCATAACGACAATAGTCTACACTGTAAGAAATGAAAAGGCCGATTACATAGATTATCGATGGTCCATTGACCATTTGTAGCTAGAGATTAATCTGGTAATAGGCACACAAAGAGACAATGGCGTCGCAAACAGGTATCGCCTTCACATCGCGTAGATTCCATAAAAACACATTGCGCATGCGTGGTTATTAATTTGTTTTGTATTCATCCATTTTATATATGTAACTATACATTTTATTTTGTAATTTTTACACACTTTATTGGAATATTACACAAATTATGTAATTTTAATTTACTTTATGTAAAAATCACAAATTTGTTTAACTTTACAGTAAAAGTCCAAGTTTTTATGAAGTTTTCTGTGTAAAAATAAATAATAATGTAAACACTTAAAAAATCGCGCGAATTCTATCTTAATTTTCAAAGTATTTTTACATCCACTTTTACAGTGTAGTTCTGCATGTATAAAAACCATTTATTTGATCACAATCTAAGGTAATTCTCAAATCAAATTTTTTGACAATGCTTTCTGCAGCCCAGCATAATTGTGGGACAACAAAAATTTACCGACGCAATGGTTAATGGTTACGACAATTATAATGGCGATAAATCTCTGTGGCGCCAGAAACGGCTGAAGTCTGAACTCTGAAACAATTTAGTATGCACATTGGGTAAAGTGCTGTAAACATTTTCAACATAAATTAATTTTTAAGTGTTCAATTTCTATACAGGGTTTCCCCAATAATATTTTCAAAACTACAGTCAAAAACCCCAGGAATTTCGCTTACAGTCCCGGCCAAATTATTTTTGAAGTGAAAACTTCCTTAGGCGCACTTTGCCTGAGTAGTGAACGAAAGTGAACCGTCACGCTTCGGGTCGGTGACGCTGAATCGGGTTTACTCGGCTCAAACACGAAAACGTATTTGTAGTATGCTGGTAAATACTGACATCTGGGTACTGACTGTGTCCAGCTGACAGGTACTTATATCATAAAAATGGCACGCCATACAGTTGCACCAATAGCGATGTAAGCAGCGTCTTTGCGTTGTATGCATAGGATCCTCGATTCGAAACCTGATGGCACCGTAGAATTTTTGACGTATTTTTTTTCTAAATTCTACATGATATTTATTTATATATTTTTTAATCTTTGTTATATTCTTTCTTTCACAATAATTATAATTTTTTTAAATAAAAACAAATCATAAAAAACATTTAATATTTCATAAAAAATTCATGGGGTGCAAAATGATAAAAGCATACACAGAATATACTTATTTATCAAAAAAAAAGTGGGTGTGGTTATGAGTTATGACCACTCGACAGAAGTGAAAACTTATATATACATTTTAAAATTAGAAAATCAGAAGTTTTCACTTCTGTCGTGTGGTCATAAGCATACACCCACTTTTTTTTTAATTGATTAAATTTCGTTTTCATATAATATTGATTCGTGCGATGTAATTTATAACCCAGTCACGCTTACAAAAATGTGAAAAGAGAAAGACTAGAGTAATATTTAACAATAAGTATGAATTTAGGAACCTCCGATACATTCCAAAAATCTCGCCGGGGCCAGGACTTATGATTACAAACTTATTAAAGACCTGTAACTAAATAACCAGTTATTTAAAACCTGTTACTAAATAATCGATATTTAATACCTGTTAATAAATAAACGATTTTTAAGAGCGGTTACTAAATAACCGATTATTACAAACGTGTTTCTAAATAAATATTTAAGACCAAATATTAACTATTTACAGACTGTTATTTTTAACCGTTATTTATAATAGATTATTTTCAAAAACCGTAACGTCTAAAAATGACAGTTTTTTATAACAGTATGTATCGTGGATTCCGTTCTAGGCATAGTTCAGAGTTTAAGAAAAAGGACTTTCTGAAGGCCGGCTTACGAAAGCATCGGCAGCCAGGCGTGAAGGTTCTGATTGAAGCATACAGATCGTCGATCGAATGTTTGTTTTAGTAAGTAAAAAACGTTGCCCGCGTAAACACGCTGGCGCTGTATATGCGTCATCGCACTAGTGAAGCAGGGGCTTGAGAATAGCAGAGCGTGTAGCGATGCCGTTGTTTTTAAATATCGTTTCCATGGTTCAGCTATTACAAGCCCCCTCGGTACTCACAAGAGTTGATGTGTAAACATGTGAGCTCATATTGGTTTCATTCGGAAATAAGTGTGACACCAAGACAGAAGGACAAAATTCCAATTTCAATAAAACGCATCTAAACAAAGCATCAAAAAATATTAGTAAAAAAAAACTTTTTAGAGGCAAGCTTTTATTGAAATGTAAGTAGATACTAAAAAGGAACAAATATTATTTAATAATTTTGGTTCATAATTATTATAAAAGCGGGGGTTGTAATCTCTATGATAGTTTATTAGTCGCAACCCCCGCTTTTATAATAATTATGAACCAAAATTATTAAATATTATTTTTTCCTTTTTAGTACATTTCAATAAAAGCTTGTCTCAAAAAAGTTTTTTTTTACTAGATAATATTTTATTTTGTTAATTTTAGTCTTTCAAAATTTGACACCCGTAGGGGTTGAATTTCGAGAAATCCTTTCTTAGTGAATGCTTACGTCAGAAAAGAAACCAACTGTCCAAATTTCAAGTCTCTAGCTGCAATGATTTGGCCTGGGCGTTGATTTGTCAAAAAAACCCTACATCCCCATTTGAACCCCCTTAGGGGTTGAATTTATTTCTAAAAACGGTTTATTCATGTATTGTCATCGGGGATACACATGTGTACAAAATTTCAAATCGATTGGATACGTGGAAGTCGTTCAAAATTGACTTGCAAGATTTGACCTAAACAAACATACAAACGAACATACATTGCAATTTAAATAAAGGCTTGTAAAAAATATGGACGTGTACTAATTTTAATAATAATCAAGAAATAATAAGATGTTTACACATCACCTGGTAAAAGTATCAATTGAATTTTCAATCTATTATAACAAATATAAATTGGTATAAGGCCCAAATATTTCCAGCTGTTGGTGGTCTAACTAGTGAAACAGAGACGAATGCGTGTACCTATAACGCGAAAGAACGATAGGACTTGGCCAATGTAGGTACCTACACATTATTGTCACTAATTTTTCAAATTAAATAATTAATTTCTTATTTACTTCCCACTTTTGAACTAAACTCTATATCTAAAAACCATCTCGCAATCATACTCTTTCAAATAAAAACAAACCGCATCAAAATCGGGCCACCCGCTAATAGACTACAATGCCACAGATACATACACTCACACAAACACTGCGTCACACCCATACCACCCCGTTGCGTCGGGGATTAAAAATGATTCGACGTGTCCGCTATACTTGCAAACTCGACTTGCCTAATCAGGTCGTACGCTGAATCGACTCAGTCGATCCGAAACTTTTAGAAAACTCGAAAATGAGCAAAACGCACTGCATTTAATTTACGCCTTTCGTTATATCCGTTCTATTTATCTTTTTTCTTTGTTGTCATCATTTTTCTAAGTTTCTTGTCCTTTTTTCTCTTTTCTATAAAGAGGATGAATCGTGTAGAGCAGGAGTATGGACTTGTGAGGTCGAAAGCAGTAAAATGCAGGAGGGAAAGCAGGCGCGGATCCAGCCTTCAAAAAAGGTTGTGGTCACGGCCACCCGAAAATCGGCCAAGTGCGAGTCGGACTACGGACTCGCTCACGAAACGTCAAACAGTACAAACTACTAGACTAGTAGCCAAAATAAAAAAGTCACTCGCGTTCTTACCCGCACTGTTTGTTTTTTTTTTAAATTTTATTAAGGCAGTGCAGATATAACATCAGCCTATCGATCTCAATTAGGGTTGTGGGCATGCCCACCTTGCCCACAACGGTGGATCCGCGCTTGAGGGGAAGTGTGGAAAGCATGAAGGTGGTTACTGTAAAGTTTTCTAAAATCAAATGTACGAAACTAGAACAAAAACCAAGTTTCCAGTTGTGCCAACCCTAACGGAAGAGCTATATGTATGTACAATATATAAGCTTCACTTGGCCGATCACAGATCTCGTTACGGCGAACGATTGACCACCACATGTCTACTATAGACGTGTCAGTATAGTAGATATCTATCTATCTATAGGCTATGGATATCTATGTATGTCCGAATGCCGTGTTTGGTGCTTTGGATTTGGCCCCAAATCTCATTTTGTGTATGCGTATCCAAGGACTGAACCAACCCTCTCTGCTTTAGCCGATATCCATCTATATTTAGCTCGCACCGACACACCCACACACTATGTTCATCTATAATACTTTAATCCTCCAGTGAACTCGTGATTCAGTTGTCAATTTTTAATTGTATTGAAAAGAGACTGCACTGCCGATTACATGTCTCGAGGCACTTTTCTACTCCATAAAAACATTTACATCACACTGTCGTGGGTTCGAATCCCACCTCCGCTCATGGATGTTTTGTGATGTCATTTAGTTTTAAGGAAGTTGTTATTTAATGTAATTAAGACGCTCTTGACCTAACTTGTCGACTCGTCTATAATCTATAATAAAAATAAATCCATAAAAACAATATAGAAGAAACTGTTAAATAAACAAACAGTCTCAGGTACACCTACTGCAAATTAATAGATCTTTTCAAAAAGAAAATGTGGAAACCGGTTAATCCTGCGAGCCAACCCGAAAACTTCCCGATGTTTTCGAGCTAAATGAGCTCGATACCGCGTTATTATACAGGGTGAGTTCGACCACCCGTATCAGTCGTTTTTTTCGAAAACGGTTAGTCGTAGAAAGTTGTGTCAAAAATTTGTATTATAAAAGCCCTAATAAAGAATCGAATGGTGATAATTTTTTTCCCCGGGAAGGTCGGCTTCCCTATTAGTTTGCTCCAGAATGTCCAGAACTCCGGAATTATAAATGTAACGATAGGTCGAAAGTGGTATTGTTGAAAAGATCTTTAAAAAATAAGCAAGTTTTGTAGGAAAATTTTTTTTATTACTGCCACCCCTTGTAAATTTCTATAAGTATAAATATAAATTATTATATGTTCAAAACTCCGGAATTTTAGAAAGCACGATAGGTTGAAAGTGGTGCTGTTGAAAAGCTCTTTAAAAAATAGGGAAGTTTTGTAGGAAATTTTTTTTAATTACTGCCACCCCTGTTAAGTAACAATCGTTTTAAATTATTAAATCAAAATTTCATAATAACGATCGAAGTCGGCATTAAAAATCTAGCAACCTTAGACATTGTCACAAGTGTTCAAACTGTCTTCCATTTACTCTTTAATACATACTACTGAGCTCTTCTGGTTATACTGTGAGTGTACTTCTTCAGTGTTTAATGATCGATAGATAAGTAACTAGATTTTAAATGCGGACTTTTAAAAAGTTCGTTATGATGACATTTTAATTTTGTAATTTCAAACAAATATTACTTAACAGGGGTGGCAGTAATAAAAAAAAAATCCGTACAAAACTTGCTAATTTTTTAAAGATCTTTTCAACAATACCACTTTCGACCTATCGTTACATTTATAATTCCGGAGTTCTGGACATTCTGGAGCAAATTAATAGGGAAGCCAACCTTCCCGGAAAAAAAATTATCACCATTCGATTCTTTATTAGGGCTTTTATAATACAAATTTTTGACACAACTCTCTACGACTAACCGTTTTCGAAAAAAACGACTGATACGGGTGGTCGAACTCACCCTGTATATTTTTGAGCTTTTCGAGCTCGATATTGATAATGCTATTTCTTTTTTATATAAATAAATAAAAAAACGTAAAAAAATAATTTACAGAAAATTGTTCGTGCGAATTAAAGTCCCGACGGTAAGATAGGTTTGAAAAATGAATTTTTCCATTGTTGCATCATATTGTTACGTTATTTCGATGGGTGTTTTTAACACAAATGCAAACTTTGCATTCATTTGTTTGTAAAAAAATAATATTTTGAGCTCAAAACTATTATTTTCTTTATTAATTATGAGAAAGCAAAATTTTATTAAAAAAATTTACCAATTGACCTATTTTAATGAATCTTGCGGCAATTGAAAGAGCTATTCACGACTTAGATCTGATTAAATTTGGTGTCCAATCGCTCGAGTAATTTTTAAGTTATTCAAAATAAAAAAATCGATTTTTTTACGTTTTTGATGTTTAACCATCAAAACCATTCGTGCGATTGTCCTCAAAATTTTAATCGGATCTAAGTTTTGATATAAACGTCCAAATCGGTCGTTTCGTCCTATAGATATCTTATGTTTACACCCCCCCCCCCCACACACACGTCCATCCCAAAATGGCCAGAATAGTTTCCTAGGACCTCAAAACGTCAAAATCTGTTGAAAACTGGATTTTCGAAAATTTGATTGAAACCAATAACTTCCCGAATTTTTGAAAATCTTCAATTTTTAATAGCGGGAAGTTAAAAAAGGATGCAGACGCGAATGAGCATACAGTAGTAGGTCTCTTTTAATTTAGATGTTACGACAGTTTAAATTTTCTCAAAAAAGAACACCTTAAAACGCCTTTATGTCGCCATAGCTTCTCTATTACAAGCCCCCAGTTCCCAGGTTCTAACCCGAGAGCTGGTCAAAGTGTCAAATTTGTTATAAAAAAATAATAAATTGAAAACACGAATTGTTGCTAACGCTTTTATCTCAACTAAAAGTGATACAAAGCTGCGCATGTGCGCGTTGAATTCGGCCCTTTTTTTTCAAGTGTTACAGAAAAGTTAGCCACCTCTGGTATATTTTGATATAGGTACATGTATAATATAATGTAAGGGACGACGTTAAAGGGTAGACGCGTCGAGGAGTGAACGGGGGTGGGCGGGATGCGATTGGATAGGGTGGTAGATTTCATTAAGGCGATAGCGTCAATGGATCTTCGGACGGGGTGGGGGGGGTTGCTCCGTTCTCTCAGGCCGCACATGTGATTCGACTACTCAAACAGATGGGGGAACTATGTTTCGGAATTTACAAACTGTATATCTGATTTTGACACCTCGAAGCTATCGTACATCATACAGATAGGTTCGGTCATGAATATGTATTACTTGTCAGCAAGGAATCGGTTTCGTCTATTTTATTCTCTTGGATTAGTCCTGATTTGCGTCAGCGTGCATTTTAAATCATAATTATAATTAATATACAGATTGTATCAAATTAAACCTGTGCATAGGGCATTCTGTGTGTAAGACAAAGATCGATACATAAAGCAATAAGTAAGAATGAGATAAATGATCGCTAATAGAATGTTACGTGGTTACTGTAAATAAATAATATTTATACAACCTAATAGCGTCATCTTTGTTTTTTAGCTCCTTCTATGCTATTTTCAAAGGCAGCTACAAATAATTTTATTATGTCGGCGGTTGAATTACCACCATAAAACCATTTAATTATTTGAATTTTTTCCCGAACAGTATAAATTGCCATTTTATCAATAATTTCAGTAGTGACTATTTTTACTGTAGAAAACAACGATGACAGTTGTTCGGTATTAAATGGATCTTTCATCTTTGATTCACCTGTTTGTGTTTAACTCTCGCATGTGAGATGTTTCTGTAATCTAGCACCTGTGTTAAAATATCGACTCTCGCATGTGATGGTTTTTCAGTGACAGAATGCTTTAAATGGAAAGAGTTGGTCGTTTGAAAATATGTCACTGTGTGAGTAATTGTCAACTCAGTCCGCCGCGGTTGTGGAAAGTTTAGGGTTAGAATCCCTACGGTGATACACGTTTGAAATAATGATTTTTTCCTGACTACAGCATTATGTTACGTCATTGTCGAAATGGGTGTTTCATATATACTGATGCAGTCGTTATGCATTCATTTAATTATAATTAATGCATTAGAGGAAAGCGTTTCACTTAAAAGGCAACATCCACTAAACAAAAACGTCTATCTTGACATTATATTGAAATTGTCAAACAAGGTGAAAAATTCTTCCGGGCTGTTGAGCCGTGGTCAACTGGAGTTTTTCCAAACGTTTCGTCTCTAACTGTGAGAGACATCTTCAGTGGCACAGTTACGGCGACGTGAGCTTCGACGTTGACATAAAGAAGTCTCAGGTACAACTGACAATGATTGTGTCGAAAAGCGTCTACAGACAGACACGTTCAGCTCGCCTTCTAGTGCTCTCTCTCTAGTGTTCTCTGTTCTAGGGTTGCACAGTGCACACGCGCGCTTTCTGGGGTTTTAAACGTGGCTTAAGCTCTTAAATACAATATGCCTGACGATCCGTACGATTTAAATCGGACCATGCCCATATTTATAGTAAAAAATTCACAGATTTCGCAATCCTTGCAACCATCGAGGACATTGGAAATGATAACAGCATATATGAAACATAATGAACTGTTTATTATACACACAATATTTATCAATGCACTGTTTAGTTTTGTCAGGAATAACCCTATTATTCTTCTGTTATATACGCGTTCACTTTTGCTTGGTTACTTAACTTTTAAATGGATTTTTCTACAATATTTATTAACATTTGCTCAAAAATAACACCGCAGATCGTCGCAAATACCTCTCAATTAACTAGACATGATATAAAACACATTTCGAAAAAATTGCACTTGTTCAATTTTGCATGATTGCTCCTCACTTGATCGCGACACCGTTGTCTTTTGGCCTTGAACGAAAACTCGTAACTCTGCCCCCATATACGAACATAAACATTTCCAATGTTAAAAAAATGACAACAGTATAACAGTTCTCCTTTGAAGCACAATGTATGAGGTATTTTATAAAGTTTATAAACTTCAAACTGAATGCAACGCCGAACAAAGAATTGTTGCACTGCACCAACTGACATCTGTCCCTTTCTCTATGCCCCTTCTTCATCCGCTTTGTATCAAGTTATTGCTTTTTACTTCAGCTTTAGTGAACTGTTTCCTTTTAAGATACCGTGTTTGAGAAAGTCGTTTTCGATGTATTGGTAGACCAAAAGCTTTAAAGCCGAAGAACTTAACTGCCATCTAACGACGGTAAGATGGAATGTTTTTAAAAACAAATTTGAATGTTTTTTTTAAGTAAAGCTTCTTAGGCGGCACTGCCTCGACGGTTTGCAGAGTAAAATGCTGGCTCGATGAAACGAAAATGAGTGACAAAAATGGTGTGACACGAATTACCATAACAATAAATCAGTAACTAATTGCTCATTCTGATCCATTCATTTTACAATATTATTCCTCAGAACAGAAGTAGCCTATAGAAGTGGCATATCACACCGGACCGGACAATTTTATAATTTAATATTGCATTGTCATCCAGTTCTGAGCTATGTTTAAAGTTTCAAGTCTCTAGCTCATCGAGAAGTTAGTTTAAAATCGATTGTAAAATTTGTATCCAGCAGACAAACAAACAAACAATCAGACATGAAATGCATGTGAAAATGTTTGTCTTGCCTGAAACGCTACGTTCCCGCGCCGTGCCTGACCGGATAATATAAATCGAACTTTACTTCTATTCGCAATCCAAAGATGTCAGCACTTCGGACGAAATGATGGTTTGAATGGTTTTGTAAGTTAATGAGGTTAGATTTTTATGTCAACAATGTCAGATCGAATATTTAACATACATCGATATTTATAAATTAAAATACATTGGAGATGTGAAATTTTGAAGAAGATATCTTCTTGGCATAACGATCAAAAAGAACGGTGAAACTGCAGATGTTAAATTTGCATTTATTGCTTACTTTTCGGAAGATTTTCTCCCATCTTCAGACCCTGGTGAAGAACAATAGAATTCACTATAAGAATAGGTAAAAAACAAGAATCATCAAAATCGGACTACTCTGTAAAAAGTTATGCGTAGTCATATATATATATATATATATATATATATATATATATATATATATATATATATATATATATATATATATATATATATACGCGTTGACTTGAGAACCTTTCTCCTTTTTTGAAGTCGGTTAAAAAGATTATTATACTATCTAACTATTAAAAAAACTTTTTAACAAAAAAAAACCTCCTTCAAAAAGGCACTAAAAAGAAGAAAATAATGAAATTTTGAGGTCTGTGCCAATTAATATATGAAATTGGTTAAAAAGAAGATATTAATCACTATACTATACTTTTTAACCGACTTCATATTTTAATTGGCACAGACCTCAAAATTTCATTATTTTCCTCTTTTTAGTGCCTTTTTGAAGAAGGTTTTTTTTTGTTAAAAAGTTTTTATTTTTTACTTTTTAGTGTCAAAAAGTAACATTTACCTTAAAGAATCACACGCCGTTACTTACTTTTTTATTAAAATCAGCCGAACTACTGAACCGATTTTGATAAAATTTCTATGGGACTAATCTGAAAATATATCCTTTCAAATAAAAAAAAAATTTTCAAAATCGGTTCATAAACGACGAAGTTATCCGCGAACATACATAAAACATAAAAAATATATACGGTCGAATTGAGTAACCTGTTTTTTTTTGAAGTCGGTTAAAAAATAGAACCATACACCAGAGCTCTGGAGATGGGAGAAAATCTCCCGAAACGTAAGCAATAAATGTATCGTCTTGTCTTTTTGATTCTTATGCCTAGAAGATATCCTCTTCAAAACTTCACATCTGCATTACCTCCAGGACCGCACCTGTCTACTGTCTACATTAATTTGTAACAATTCATATATTATGATAAATACGTTGGTTTGAGTTAAGTAGACTTAAATGAAGAAATAAGAATAAGGCGTATTGAAGAGGGAATGACAGTGACATTACGGAAGCTGCCATTTTTTCCTCCTCGTAGACCCCACATACGACTACTTCGGATTCCAACACCAGATGCGAATTCTATTACATATCGCTTCGCAAATATAAAAACACGCTTATGACGTCGCAGACGAAGGTGACTTTGTTGAAAGCTAGTTTTGTGTGCAGACGCCACATCTGTAGACTGAAACAACAAGCCTTCTAGTCTTCTATGCATGCGTCACTTTGAATCATTTCTCTCATCCCTCAGGATACGTCCTGCTGTAACTACAACGGAGAAAAGGATTTTCGCTACATTAAATGTACAACGGAAAAAGAAAACACTGCCAACTATAGTTTTATGTACTTGACGACAAAACCAGCTAACGGACTGACAGCACATGCGATGACAGTTCTTGTAATTGTATAGATATATCTTTATCGTAAATATGTCCTAAAGTTCTAAACAAACACTAATCAATATACACTGTAAAGAATGGATGTAAAAATACTTTAAAAGTTAAGGTAGAATTCGCTCGATTTTCTAAGTGATTTTACATTATTATTTATTTTTACACAGAAAACTTCATAAAAACTTGGACTTTTACTGTAAATTTATATTAGAAATCGTGTCCATCGTGATTATAATAAAATTAAGAAAAATCGCAGGATAGTGGACAAAATATTTGATTTAAATATTTACATTTTATTTTGTAATTTTTACACACTTTATTGGAATATTACACAAATTATGTAATTTCAATTTACTTTATGTAAAAATCACAAATTTGTTTAACTTTACAGTAAAATAAAATTAAGAAAAATCGCAGGATAGTGGACAAAATATTTGATTTAAATATTTAAATCAAATATTTTGTCCACTATCCTGCGATTTTTCTTAATTTTATTTTACTGTAAAGTTAAACAAATTTGTGATTTTTACATAAAGTAAATTAAAATTACATAATTTATGTAATATTCCAATAAAGTGTGTAAAAATTACAAAATAAAATGTATAATTACATATATAAAATGGATGAATACAAAACAAATTAATGTAAAATTAGTAACCACGCATGCGCAATGTGTTTTTATGGAATCTACGCGATGTGCAGGCGATACAGTTGTTTGCGACGCCATTGTCTCTTTGTGTGCCTATTACCTTCTCTCTCGGCTTCCGCGCGCTCGGGCACGGGAAGAGAGAGAGAGTATACATACGAACGTACTGTAAAGCAAAAGTATATGTATACACGTATAGGTATGTAATATAGATACTTCGCTGTGTATTTAGTTGCGTTTCTGGCTCAGGCGTGCACTGTAACATACGCGGTGTTACAGTGCAGTATATAGGATTACGTCAGCATAACAGTTAGTTGCTGCTTTTGAAAAAATATATACTACTACATAGAGAATACCACCGACTTCAATAACGTTTTCTTTGATGTTTCCCATCTGTCGGGGGTCCCGAGACCCACACCCTTTTTTTTATTTTTGAAGGTTTGTTTTTTGCGTCGGGTTTTTTTTTAAATTTTTAGTGTATTTGCCATAATATGGCACATACACTATTGGCGTCGGTCGGATGGCGGAACCTAGGGGTCGGACCAAAATTTCTCGACGTTTCATAGCCTCCTGAACAATTTGGCACCATTTTTGAAAATGTTTATATATATATATATGTGTGTGTGTGTGTACACGATAACTCTCGACAGACTTAATCGATTGAAACGAAATTTGGTACACACATTGGAACCCATCACCGCACGAAGCCTATTTAAAATGGGCCCGATCGGACCATTTTCAGGGTTGTATTTAGGGGTTCCAAAAAGTTTTTTTGTAACTAATACCTAAGTACTTACAATTAAAGTAATCACATTTTTAGAAATATCATCCATTATTTAGAATTTCATTGTAGGAATATTAATTTTGCTAGATTACCTCTGCAGCGAGTCGTACCTATATTTTGTATTTTCATTTTTTTTTTATTAATTAACGACCATTTTCATGTAAAACTTTTATTAATGAAAGTTGAAACCTTTCAATGAGCCATTGATGTTCGCTTGAAAGCGCTGTGAAGCTTTTATGAGTAGTTTTTGTCATAATATATTAAAGAGCGTATTTTTTTATACTCGTGCTTTTATCGAGTGCTGTCATCTACTACAGCAGTATCCAAACTTTTATATTAATAAAAGTTGAACTCGTTCAATATTCAATAATCTATTGATGTTTGCTTGAAAGCATTGTACATAAGTAGTTTTTTTCATAATATATTAAAGAACATAAATTTTTATTTTTGATGTGAAACATCTTATGTCGGACAGTGAACAGCCGCGTGAGAGGAAATATGCAACGAAATTTCTGGTCCGCTCCTTCGCTGCTGTTCTCCCCACCACTGCGGCACTTCTCTCTCGGCTTCCGCGCGCTCGGACACGGGAAGAGAGAGAGAGTAGTATACATACGAACGTACTGTAAAGCAAAAGTATATGTATACACGTGTAGGTATGTAATCTAGATACTTCGCTGTGTATTTAGTTGCGTTTCTGGCTCAGGCGTGCTCAAACGCCGCAACCGCGTGTGTTACAGTGCAGTATATAGGATTAAGTACGTCAGCATAACAGTTAGTTGCTGCTTTTAAAAAATATATACTACTACATGAGAATACCCCGAGTTCAAAACGTTTTCTTTGATGTTTCACATCTGTCAGGGGTCCCGAGACCCACATCCTTTTTTTACTTTTGTTTTTATCGTAGTTGTCATCTACTGTAGCGGTATCCAAACTGTAACATAAAACTAGTCGTTCTCAGTATGGATCCAAGAATCGGTTGAAATACAGTATGGCGGGAATTTCAAACACATTTGTCACTGTCAGGCTGCAGTTGTTTTATATGTAACGGCGCTGTGAACCTGCGGGTGGCGTGCGAAGCTCAAACCTGCGTTATCACGGAGGTATAATTTTTATGGAGATTCCTTGTATTTTACTGTGATAAAGAAATCGCAATAATTGAAGGCTAGCAGTACAAGTTTAGTATTATTATATATTCTGCCCTTTGTATATATTGTAATTGGGCTAGGGGAAAACCTATAAGTCAGTTGTCTAGTAAATATTAACTTAATATCCCCTTTTGCCTGGGTGCCACAGATTTGAATGATAAAAGATGATGCAATATATTTTTACAACTTGCCTAATTTACTCGCGGCTTCGCTCACATTAATGTTCAACATTTCATCGTTTTATTTTAACTAGTATCAAAAACTAGAAAATAATTAGGACATAAACAAAGGGGCACTTTGTGTCGTTGCGTCAGTGGAATAAATAAAAAAAAACGTGGGGCGCATAAAAATCTGTATAATTCGACTGTATAATTATTAAATAAGAACGGCTTGTCTAGAAAAATGTGTTTCCAAGCCCATCAACAGAAATATTTCAAATGCGCCCTACGTTTTTATTACTTATTCCGCTGACGCAGCGACACAAAGTGCCCTTTGGTTTGTGTCCTAATTATTTTCTAGTTTTTGGTACAGCTGATGATTTAAAATAAAAGCGTTTAACTTAATAGTTTTTTTTACCTATTTTTTTAACACGCTTATATTAGCTTAACTGTAGTGTTTGCTTCGTCAGTTTGTAACGGACTTCTTTGAACTTGATTTTGACCAACTTTGAACGGTCAGATTTAGTTTAAACGTTGTAGACTTATCAAGGACCGACGACACTACAATAATTCAATAAGTTTGTCCCATTATCCTGACCAGGATCTCCAGGACTAAAAAAAAAAAGCAAAAAACTTCAGATTGAACTGAAACTTCGCACACTTATCAAGGACCGATTACAATACAATAATTCCATAAGTTTGTCCCATTATCCTGACCAGGATCTCCAGGACTAAAAAGCAAAAATAAATTATAATTTAAAAAAACTAAAAAACACGCTTTAATGAACTAAAAGTAAAAAATAATTAATTTTATTGTAAAAAAGCGTGGGGTAGTATGAAAATATGATACAAAGCACCCCACGCTTTTTTACAATAAAATTAATTATTTTTTACTTTTTAGTTCATTAAAGCGTGTTTTTTATTTTTTTAAATCATAATTTTTATATTACGAGAAATTATTATTGTTTTGCTGGCAAAATGTTCAGTTACGGGCGATTGTTTACTATAGGTGGGAAGTCTGGGACTGACTATCCAGTTGAATTTTTTATATTTTATTGTATACTGATGTATTCATATATAATGAATGCATTTTAATAATATTCTAAGAAAATAGGAAAAACCACCTTAAATATTTCGCCAGTGTCTGCTCTGTAAAACTTTCTATTATCTCTATGTGTGTTCTATATAGTAGCATATACCGCAATAATATTATAGAGGCTCCAGTGTTGCCGCCATTTGAATGAAAAGGACTGACGCAATGATTATTAACGAGCACGCGCTTGTTTAAACACCACTCGCGCTCTCGCGGCTCATTTGTTCACCTCTATAATCTATTCCGCTCTCTATCCATCTCTCTTCTATCCCTATCTATCTATCATTATTAGATATGGTTTGTAGCTCACGTTTTGAGGGACGCACTCAAGAATTTGCGTACAAAAATTATCGAAAAAGTACTTTTTAAAATAAAACTTTACGCATCACTGTGTTAGAGAACTGAAATCGAGAATTTAAAAAGTGCACGCCCCGCTAAGTTCGCCGCTGTATGATAAAAAAAAACTCGGGTCGCAGTGCCAAAACCCTGCCGACAATATAGTGTATTTGCTAATACAGGCCTTGTGGCTTTATTATGTGAACTTAAGTTTGTTTTTGGACAAAATGAAAAATTTAACCCCTTAATACATGCCTTAAAATAATATTTTTTTTCCTAATTTCAATATTATTATCAATGCAACCTCTGTACCAAATTAAATACACCCGTTAGCAAATAAATCACTATTCGTAAACTAGTGTTTTCATAAAATTTGTAAGTCCGGTCCTGTCGTGCCGATTTTGTTAAAATTTTAGCAACACATTTTAATCTCTACTAAAGGGTTAAATTCCAATTTTGAAACAATTCTGAGATTTTTTTCGGTATTTTTGGGCCCAAAAACTTTTTTCAACCCCTAAAAACTACCCTTAAAATGGTCCGATTGGGCCCATTTTAAATAGGTTCCGTGCGGTGATGGATTCCAACGTGTCTACCAAATTTCGTTCAAATCAATTAAGTCTTTCGAGAGTTATGCCGCGAACACACACACACACATATACAGTGTGTCCACAAACTCATCCTCAACATGGGGATCTCCGTTGTTATGGGAGATAGAGATTTGGTTAAATGAGACAAAATGTGCAGAATCTCCAGTACTTCTACCCTGCGTAGTCAAACTTTCCATATTTTGCTTGGTTCGCGACCGACAGTTGAAAAACGAGATTTACCCAATTTTGTTTTTTGTTTATAACTCGCTTATTAAGTAAGTTAGAAAAAAAATATTTTCACTTCCTTAAGGCCCTTTTTTATGAAGATTTCAAATCTCTTTTCATATTTTTATTTACTTTTATAGTTTTAGAGATACTTGTATAAACTTTGTTTTTTTAAATACACGTCAAAGATGGCCATGACACCATTCGAAAGAGATTTTTTTTCTCTTTAATTTGATATGAGGGTTGATGGATTTATTTTCAAAAATAACAGAGTTATACGTAAAACACTGATTTTTAATAGTAGGCTATGCTAAATTAACTGATAAAACAAAAGAAGGCTTTGCAAACAGTTGAGATTCGCGTTGGCTTAGTAAACGGCTGTTTTGTTTTAGCTGTCAAAGTGTAGTTTGTTGCTAATTTGTCAGTTTACTAAGTGATTTATTAAATTTGTTTTTGTTATCATGGAACCATTTTGTAACAATGAAACATTTGATATGTTGTCTTGTTACATTCTATGTCACAAAAATTCGACCAGAGCTGCAGAAATGTACTTCGATCAGTATCCAGAACGAAGACAACCTCATTCGTCTATTACTCTATTTACAGAAACTTACGAGTAAATTTTATAAACTATGGATCATTTAAAAAGCCGTTTACTAAGTCAACGCGAATAAGTGAAGAAGACAAAACTACTGTTTTACGATCAATTGTTGAAAATCGTTTATTTTTCTTTGTTACAAAGTGGTTCCATGATAACAAAAGTAAATTTAATAAATCACTTAAACTGACAAATTAGCAATAAACTACACTTTGACAGCTAAAACAAAACAACCGTTTACTAAGCCAACGCGAATTTCAACTATTTGCTAAGCCTTCTGTTGTTTTATCAATTAATTTTGCATAGCCTACTATTAAAAATCAGTGTTTTACGTATAACTCTGTTATTTTTGAAAATAAATCCATCAACCCTCATATCAAATTAAAGAGAAAAAAAATCTCTTTCGAATGGTGTCATGGCCATCTTTGACGTGTATTTAAAAAAACAAAGTTCATACAAGTATCTCTAAAACTATAAAAGTAAATAAAAATATGAAAAGAGATTTGAAATCTTCATAAAAAAGGGCCTTAAGGAAGTGAAAATATTTTTTTTCTAACTTACTTAATAAGCGAGTTATAAACAAAAAACGAAATTGGGTAAATCTCGTTTTTCAACTGTCGGTCGCGAACCAAGCAAAATATGGAAAGTTTGACTACGCAGGGTAGAAGTACTGGAGATTCTGCACATTTTGTCTCATTTAACCAAATCTCTATCTCCCATAACAACGGAGATCCCCATGTTGAGGATGAGTCTGTGGACACACTGTATACTGTGTGTGTGTGTGTGTGTGTGTGTGTGTGTGTGTGTGTTCGCGGCATAACTCTCGAAAGACTTAATTGATTTGAACGAAATTTGGTAGACACATTTCCAAAAATGGTGCCAAAGTGTTCAGGAGGCTATGAAACGTCGAGAAATTTTGGTCCCGCCATCCGACCGACGCCAATAGTGTATGTGCCATATGGCAAATACACTAATAATAATTTTTTTACAGCAGATTTTTGTTTATTAATGCATTTCAATAGGGTTCTATTCTGATATACTGTAAATAAAGCGAATGAAAAAGAAACCAAGTCGATCCGTCAAGAATTGCGACCTGTAGAGATCGGACGTACGTACAGACCAACCGACAACTGCTGATCGCGATTTTCAATTTTTGGGAGTTATTATAATGAACTCGAATCAATAAAAAAACGGTTCCATTTTGTCGAACAGAATCTCCCTTTTTCGAAAAACTACAATTTGCATGATTTCTTGCGAAATTAACCTATAGCAGCAGTCACCTACTTTTAGTCGGTAGCAAATATCCGACAATCCGAGTCCGACATAACTTTGACGTCACAGGTCTCCATAAAGATGGCGGCAAAATATGGGATGGATTGGGACAAGCGACTAGGCCTTGCAGTCAGGGTCCATTCTGATTGGTCAAATACCCCATATTGATGTCGTTTGACACACGCACACATACCTAAACGAACGTAACAACTAACAAGTGAACTCTGTATACTATATAATATGGATAGTTGATAGCGATTAAAAAATGGGTTTTGTATGTGGAGAATTTTCAAACACATATTCTTTAAGACAGGCATTAATGTTCACAAAATTAGGATGAAAACTTCAGGTAAGGCTTGTAATCTAATTCTGTCTACAAAAGTCGATCAATTTTCTGACATTTCAAAATAAAACTTAATTAAAATTTATTTTTCCATACCAAATTCTCAAGAACACTGTTACTGTATAAATACATCCTATAATATCTCAAATAATAATATTAAATTAGGTTTTATTTTGAAATGTCAAAAAATTGATCGATTTTTTTAGAAATAATTAGATTACAAGTCTTAGCTGAAGTTTTTATTCTAATTTTGTGAACATTAATGCTTGTCTTGAAGAATATGTATTTGAACATTATCCACATACAAAACCCATTTTTTAATAATAATAATTTTATTGCTCCAAAGACATAATATACATGTATAGGAGAAGTCAGTACAACAGCGTGTATCATATTATTATCCTAGATAATTTTTTAGGTCATAATTTGTTTCTTTGACTAAGAGTTCTTTTAATTTCTTTTTCAGATTAAACCCTGCTTTTATATTTTCAGGTACTTTATTATGTATCCGAATCATAGCGTTGCGGACACCTCTCTGAACTACAGTCAGCCAAGATGCTACCGTTTTAAAATTATTTTTGTTTCTTGTCGAGTAGTTATGATCAAAATTATTCTCGTTAAAAAGAGATGAATTGTTTTCTACAAAAAGTACGCATTCTAAAATAAAAATGTCGTAAACGGTGAGAATTTTGAATTTTTTAAATAACTCTCGACAGCTATGTCGAGGTGCCACACCCGCTATGATTCGGATACATTTCTTTTGAAGTAAGAATACTTTTTTTGAGAGCGTGGAATTGCCCCAAAATATAATGGCAAACTGTAAGTTTGAATGGAAGTAAGCATAGTAGATACTGAGAAGTGTATCAAAATTTACAACTCTTTTTAGGTATCTTATTAAGTATATTGCTCTGCATAGTTTAGATAGTAATTGTTCTATGTGTGACTTCCAGTTCAAACCACAGTCAATATATATCCCTAGAAATCTTACATGTTTTGCTAATGATACTTCTGAACCCAACAAATTCATTTTTTGAGGAATTTGGCAGTAATTACCGAATTTTATTATTTCTGTTTTAGATCTATTTATTTTCAAACTATTTTCCTCAAACCATGTGTTTAACAATTCTGTGGTAGTTTTAATTTGATTTAGTAAAAGCACTTCATCTCTTCCCTCGCATATGACGGCAGTGTCATCTGCGAATAGAAAAAGCTTATCTTTTACTGCAAATGGCAAATCATTAATAAAAATTATGAAGAGGACAGGTCCCAAAATACTGCCCTGAGGAACTCCCCTCCGAATTTGTCTATATTCTGAATAGTTTTCTGTTATTGAATTTTTATTGATAGTTTTAATTTTGACAGACTGCTTCCTGTTTGTCATATACGAAGAGAAGAGATCAAGTGCTTTCCCTCTAATTCCAATTTTGTCTAATTTAACTAAAAGAGCTTCTTTTTCTATACAATCGAATGCCTTCGTTAGGTCCAGGAGTATCATTGCCATTGGAGTACTGCAATTCCACGCTTTCAAAATAGTATCCAAAACCTTAAACACAGATAAGTTTATTGATCTGCCCTTAACGTATCCATTCTGGCTATCTGAAATTATATTAAATCTGTTCAAAAATTTACACAGACGTTTGTTAATAGCTATTTCAAATATTTTTGAGAAATTAGACAGCAATGAAACCGGTCTATAATTTTCCATCTTTTTAGTGCATTTTTTCTTGTGCAAAGGAACAATAATTGCTTTCTTAAGTGCTTCTGGAATCGCAATCAACTATCCATATTAGTATACAGAGTTCACTTGTTATAGTTGATACGTTCGTTTAGGTGTGTGTGCGTGTGTTAAACGACATCAAGATGGGGTATTCGAGCAATCAGAATGAACCCTGACTGCAGGGCCTAGTCGCTTGTTGGATTAGGAATATTAGTCTCTTCTTCTTCTTCTCACATATAAAATGAGGGCCGAATTACAATGGCGACTGGCTTCACTTTTAAATGCTTAACTCCCTCAATAGCTTTAACCTCATTGGTAGCTATATATACCTGCTGGCATCTATGTTTCATGTTTTCCATAACAACCAGGTAAACAAAACTCCTCGCCTACGTTGCGTCTTAAGTGAAATTCACTGTATAAACATAATTTCCAAGAGGTTTAAAGATTAAAAACAATTAGGGGTGGTCCTGGATTGGCCCATAAACTGCACCACATCCTAGAAGGATTTTTGTGCTTCCCCATTGGCTGGATCTAGTCCACAAATAGCCTGGATCTTCTTATGAGCTCCAGAAGATTTGGCACTAGATTAAAATTTGTGGAATAATTCCATCCTCATTTATATATCCAAAGATGGTTGTCCTTCTGTAGGCTAGTGCTTCACATTCGAACACAATATGGGTGGCTGTTTCATCCTCCATATCGCAGAATCTACATAGTGTTGATTCCTGTCGTATCCCCATCACATGTAGGTGTTTCCTTAGAGAAGCGTGACCGGTCAAAAGCCCAATCACCTTTCTAAGTGTTGGCCTGCTGAGTTTGATTAGGTCCTCAGTGAGCCTGGGGGAGGGGCCTGCGATCATTTTCTTCCCATGTTTGTTACCTGAAACCAGGTTCCATTCAGAGAGATAATGCTCACAGGTCCATTTCCTTACAGTTTGTTGAACACATTTGTAAGAAATCCCACAGACTGGTTCTGGTCCAATGAATTTCGCAGAGGCTCCTTGTCTAGCAAGGGTATCCGCTTTTTCATTGCCCTGGATTCCTTCATGACCTGGCACCCACATTAAGAGAACTTTGTTTCTCCCACCCAGGTCATTTAGTAATTGATGACAATCCCATATCAGCTTAGAGCTGAATTTGTAGGATTGTAAGGCTTTAATCGCTGCTTGGCTGTCAGATAGAATACGGATTGGCTGGTTTCCGAGAGGTTAGTTTTATATTTTGTCTCGCACGGTTGACACCGACTTATAATATTTAGAAAGTCTCAGTGACAACATTTAAACTATGTCCGTTAGTAGGTACACAGTAGACAGAACAGCAGAATGAATGGTCGCCAGGAGAAATGAAATGAAGCACAAAATATCGCGCATAACCGCGCGCTGGCGCATAGGAGACAAAGACAAAAGCATTCTATGTACGTACAAACAAGAAAAGGGGGAAATTAAAGTTCATGTAAAGGAATCAAAGGTTGGCCTAATTGTGGCCTCTGGGAGCTTTTAGAATTACTCAACTTATACAATATAGCCCCTTTCATATTATGTCTATATCGTTCTGTCCTTTACTATCGACACTTACTGGTTTTACGGTGAATGCCAGATTATATATAGTATCAGTCAATACCACTGAACTACACCCATAACTGGAAAGCCGTTCATAAAAATCAGATTGGTAGAGTGCCCGCGGTGAGAGATGAAGCCAGGCACGTCATCAATAATATGCTAGTGAACGCCTGCTTGCCCGCAGACAGTGCCGTGTACACAAAACTGCACATTGGGTTTTATGACGTTAGGTACAATTTTGGCAAACTGCTATTCATGACAATAAACAGCCAATAGCAAGCTAGAAGGCGGGCGCAATGCATTCACGTTACTATGACGCGGTGGCTTCATCTTTCGCCGCGCGAGGTCTAACAATTACAATCTGCACACGTGACTCGGGGTCCTGCGCCTTACAGAGTCAAAATGGCCAAACACGCAACGAACACGAAGTTAGGTTAGGTTTCCTTTGTTGTTTCTACTCATGTTTCTAATAAAATTTTGACAGTTGCCCCATATTCATGGTAAACAATCAACAGTTGATCAACAATTGTTTACCATGAATACGGGGCTTTGTACACGCTCGCTGATCATCAACTTCTCAACAAGCTGCCAGCAACACTGCGACACGTTGTGTTGCTAGCAACATGTTGCCAGCAACACAGAAACACGTTGCTGCAACAGTGCTAATCAACAATTCATGGTAAACAATCAACAGTTAGTCAACAATTGTTTACCATGAATACGGAGCTTTGTATACGCTCGCTGATCATCAACTTCTCAACAAGATGCCGGGCTTGAGAATAGCCAGAGTGTAGCGGCGCTGTTGTTTACATGGCGTTGCTATGGTTCCTCTATTACAAGTCCCCAGTTCCCGGGTTCTAGCCCGAGAGCTGGTAAAAGTGTCAATTGGATTTTCAATTTATTATTAAAAAAAAAAAATGAATTGAAAATATGAATTGGTGCTAGGCCCAAATAACCTTAGCTATTGGTGGTCTTGAAAACACACACAATTTAGAACGCATCTTGGCAATACTCCGGCATATAGATTGTGTGCACGAAACCTACTAGCACCTCTAGCTAGCAATAGTGCACGATTAAACTCATTTTTATAATTGTTGTCTATACCGGGAAATTTAATAAACGAATACCATTTTATCTAGCTGTGTGCAAATAGTATAAATAGCATAGCATAGAAGATACGTGAAAATTATTTATTTTAAATTTTTTTTGCTCTTCAATTTTGACGTATATTAAAAAATAAGTGATTAATTTATATCAGACATGGAAAGGTTGTTGTACGTACTTTGAACGAGACTCATAAATGAGTGTTTACTGTAGTGTGTAGAGGGCAGGTGGATCCTAAACTAACCATTGCATTGATTATACAGTCAATCGTCTAACTAACCGTGGTATCAGTCGGTAATCTCTTAAACCACTCGCTGTTTACGTAATTCAAATACAACATACATCCACAGAACTAGAGCCAAAGGTATCAAGCAAAAGCCGCTTTTATTGTTTGATGGATTATTCCGAGGGAGCTGACTTGATGTGTTCCCGGTTTTATGCAATTGAACATAAATATAACGTTGCAATTCCCCCGTTCGGGATAATCAATTCATCCATTCTGACTGTTTCTGTAGTTGCATGACACGAAATAACAATATAACAGCTTTTTAACTGTTACCGGAAAATAACTTAACCAAAACAGGGTTTCTTGTGGTCAGGAAAACTTGGAATTGTCAGGGAAATTTGAGATTTTAGAAAAGACGTAAAATTGTCAAGGAATTTTTTAACTTTTTGGAATTTCAAAATATTTATAATATCAATAATTATTATTTGATTAGGATACATTCAAAAATGTTCAGTCGATAACTTATCAATTTCTGCCATTCTTGCAGTTTTATACATTTTTTAAATTGTTTTTTTTTTTCAAAAAAAATCTAAAATAACTAAAACTAAAATTCAAAATTCATAAAAAAAATTTTTTTTGAAAGGATTAATGATGACTTACTTTTGCTTCACTGTTTAGAATGACGTTCCTAGAAACGTCAAAGAATGTTTTCTCGAAGATTTGTTGCATACCCTGCCAAATTATGTTGTTAAAAATATTTTTTTATCCATATCCTTTGAGAAGAGCTATTTATTTATTAATTGCTTATTTGGCAAACCCTTCTACCTAAGAAGAGATATTTATTTATTTAGATATTTATATATTGCTTATTTGAGAAACCTTCCTACTTTTGACATATCTTATAAACATTAGGTACTTATTCCTTTATTATAAACCCAGCGATGTAGCTTAATGGTACAGCACTAGACTCGCATTGGGGAGGTACTGGGTTCGAATCCCGGCGGGGCAGATATGGCTAGGACTTTTTCCTACTGCCTCACGCCGAGAAACGGTAATTCCTGTACCGGCCATCTTCTTTGAGGTTTTTCATGGTTTCCCTCAATAATTCCAGATGAATATCGAGATGGTTCGTTATTCAAGGCCATGGCCGAATACCTGTCAAACTCCTATGCTCCCAAAGTTGCCTACCTTATCCTAATGTCCTATAATTCCTCCATTCGCACATTGCTATTAAATAAGTTGAAGTATAATATAAATGTATAAAACGGGAAGTGGTAAAAATGGAAAATAGTAATGGTGCGAATGGCGTCTGTTATGACATAATGTCGAGAAACGGACGTTAAACGCATTATTATTAACTTCCCATTGGAAGTTATTGTAATGGGTCCGAAAATCGAAATCAAAAAGGAAAAATTTTTTTTATATTTCAAGGTCACTACACTATTTTTACACTACTTTTAGAAAGATGTCTGTGTGTGTGTATGTGTGTGTACGTACGTACGTACGTATGTATGTGTCCATTTCTTTCTAAGACGAAATCTCGAGAATGAAAAATGATATCGACTACGTTAGGGTGCCAATCGATGCGTATTACGTAAATATGATCTGAAAGAAATTTTTTCAAAATCGGTTCAGCCGTTCTTTTTTCTTAACCAAATAACCTCCAAAAAAGTAGATTTTACACAATATCTCGCGAATAAAAAATTATGTCGACTGCGTAAGGGTGTCAATCGAGGCGTGTTAACGTCATTTTGATCCGACGTAAATTTTATAAAAATCGGTTCAGCCGTTTTTTTTTTTTTTAATTATTGTTAAAAATAAATAATAATTATGTTTTAATGATTAAAATGATTACTTTTCTGTGTAATATCTAATTTAATTATTGTTATTAAATATTTATCAAACTGGAATGTTCGTTGTGTGGACCTCAAGGGTCGCACTTTAGTCCTAATTAACGACCCACCTCACGGCTTGTTATTATTATTATTATTATTATTATTATTATTTCTTTATTATATCATTATTCTATAATTTCTGCATTTATTTTCAGATGATGAGACGGCGTCCGTCCACGGCGTCGTAACATCGGACGGGTTATTCGACGGGACGATCACTACGCCATTGGATGAGTTCTACGTGGAACCGGTCAGTCGATATTTAGGCACAGGCATATGTTCCGAACCTTTATTCCACACCGTTTTCTACAAAGGCACAGATGTTTTACATCCATCGAGAAATAAACACCGTACGGGTAAGTGTTCACACTATTAGATAGATAGATGAAATTGGGAGCAGGAAAAGACTCTCGCTGTACTCAGGCCTACAAGGACCCAGGGCTTGAGAATGGTCGAGCGTGTAGCGGTGCTGTTGTTTACATGGCGTTGCTATGGTTCCTCTATTGCAAGTCCTCAGTTCCCGGGTTCTAGCCCGAGAGCTGGTAAAAGTGTCAGTAGGATTTTCAATTTATTATTAAAAAAAAATGTGAGCCGTCGCGGGACGCCTGGCAGATGTGAAACATTTTTATAGCTTGAATCTTTTATTTATTGAATTTGACAAATTTATCAAAATAAAATCTAGCCTATATCACTTAGGGATAGTGTAGCTTTCTATTAGTAAAAGATTTTTTTTAAATCGGTTCAATAGTTCCAGATATAATAATTTATGATTTATTACAACGCCGCGAGACATTCTCCCCCTGCGAAGATAATAAGTGAAAGAATTTTTAGAATCGATTCAGTAGTTCGAGAGATAAGAATTTACAATTTAACACAATTTATCCTAATTTTCCCTCGTTTACCCAAATTTACCCTAATTTACTCTTATTTGGTCCCCTTTGCCTTATGTTACCCCAATTTACCCTAATTTGCCCTAATTTACTCTAATTTACCCAAATTTTCGTTTTTTTAAAAAAAACCAAAAAATTAATTTTTGGTATCATGAAATTTCAAAAAATTATAATTATTGTCAAAGAAAGAATATAACAAAAATAAAAAATTTTATAAATAAATATCATGTAGAATTTAGAAAAAAAACGTCAAAAATTGTACGATGCCATGAGTTTTCCGAACCCAAGTCCCCATGCATAGAAGGCTAATGTGGTACCACTACTCTGCGGATGAACTTGTCTAGACAGCCCTTGTTACTGATATATGTATAACTTAATATACCCGGACAATTAATTTATAAATTATTTATCCAGTACAATATAAGTGCCGCAGTGGTGGGGAGAACAGCAGCGAAGGAGAACATTTCGTTGCATGATTTCTTTGCCTATTTCCCCTCACGCGGCTGTTCACTGCCCAACATAAGATGTTTCACATCAATAATAATAAATTGAAAATATGAATTGGTGCTAGGCCCAAATAACCTTAGCTGTTGGTGGTCTTTAAAACACAATTTAACAACTTACAAGGGCCCACTGTGCATCCCCGACATCTAAACCAGGACCTTAAACAGTCCTGAGGTTTCATGCCCCGGCCATTCGTGATGAACCTGGTTGGTATAGTTCATGATAACCAAATATTTGGTTTCTACGGGTTGGTCTGAGACGCTTGTCAGTAGCACCTCGCTATTTATTACTGTATATATCTTTAGAGCTTGCGATTGTACCGTCCAGACAAGAGTACGCATGATGACTGATCAGTCGATATTTTTCTTAAATTTAATTTTTGCTTCAGGTAAATCGTCATCCTCGACAGGAGCCGAAGGCAATGCACCTTGCGCTTCGCAAAAACTCCACGAGCAGCGGCTTCAGCGATTGCAGCAATATCGCAGCAATGGTGTGGGGCACGGAATGACATACCATCGCGCCAAACGGTGGATGCCTCCAGAATTGGATCATAGACACATATACACGTAAGCTGCTTTTACCTCTATTATGATATATACGTTTAACGCACTATTTTGCGTCCCTCTTATATCGCAGCACATATCAAATTTAATACAATAATGAATGCAAAAGAAAAAATAGCACACAATTAAATTTACTGTGGAAATAAATATATATAATACGGCCACAGTAATAATTGGTGTCTTCAAAAATGAAAATTAAGCTGCCGACGGCTTGAAATTTTAAAACCAAACTAGCCTTTTAATTTTATGAAATATTCTAGAATTTAAAGTGATGAGGTGTTATATAATTTTCGTACAGTATTAAATAATTGGAAATATTACAAGAAACCAATAGTGGCGTGCAACAAAAATTTTTTTAAAAAGTAACATAAATAATTGTAACACCTTAATGTTACAGTTTAATAATTATAACCCTGCCTACAAAAAGATATCTCGACTTTTGAAATACTTTAATAAATCTGCGTCTACTAAAAGAAAACTGTAAACGAAAAACTGAAATTGCAATATTTAAATGAATTTCACTACCAAATGATTTCAGTTATGGCTTTGAATACATTTTATTGGTTTGTTCATTCTTTTTACAGAACCAATATTGGATTCTCTTAAAAATTCGAACGATTTACACTCAGTTAGTCCGTCGATTTACATATAAACATACAGGGTGTTCGATATATATGTTCTTTTACTCATCATCACCGTTCCCTAGTTTCGTTTTTCTCTACTTTTCAAATTAATAATATTTTTGTTGTATATTAGCTTATGTTGTTTATATTAATTAGAAAAATAAACAAAATAACATAAAACAATAACAATACAGCGACATTTTCGAATTCAATATGATTTCTAACATATTTTTCTATGTTTTTGGTGCAAAGCGTTTTCGACACGAAAAACTCATCTTTTAAGTCCAAATTTATTTTCTATTTCATGATAAATAAACAAATTAACTTTTAAATTCAACTAAGTCACAAAAATTGTTTACTTCGAATCTAACGCTCTTAAAATACGTAACAATAGTACCTACGCCATTTTCTCCACAATGGATCTAGTGTGCTCAAATTTAGTCTTATTTACAAGCACAAACTTTTTACCAAAAAAAATTTCAAAAAAAATCAGAAACAAAAAAATGTCCCACATGGTGCGAACTTTTTGGCGGACACTGTATATAGAAGATAATGTATAATGTGCAAAGAATATATTAAAAGCTACTCCATTAACGAAATAGATGCATTATGCAGCTGTTGCTGCTTTAGCTGAAAATGAAAAAGCCTTCATTGATATTCACACTGGTGGATTCGTATAACCCGATACTTTTTTACTACGCCATAAATTTTAGGTTATCGAGTGCAAGCCAAGACTATGAAATCGTTCGTATTCATTTCATTTGGATTAAAATTAATTCACTGTCCGTAAACCCAACCGTTTCCTGCTCCTTTTGTTTTTGCGGTATTTCAACGCAATTTAATTTTTCTCGACTAACTCCGTCGAAATTCGACTGAGGGAGGATGGAAAAGTATCCTAGAAAAAATGTTGCGTATGTCATTACACACGACTGAAGTTATAACTTATACTTCTTACACCAAAAAAAGTGTGTGTGTATCAGCTCCGACGCACGACTGGAGTTTACTCCTGTCTTTGACTATGCAGTAGGCAAACATACATACTTACATGCGTCAGCTATACTTAAGTATACACATATATTGAAAGGTGCGCAAGGGACGTTGCGCAGAAAAACGTAACGCTTTTTAGTTAACGCTTGTATAAATTTTACTCCTCATAAAATTTCCATATCGGGTGCCTTGTATGAAAATCGATTTTTAAGGAGTAAACTCCAATTATTTGTTTTTTATTAAAATAAATATAAAAATAAAGAAATAACGCGTTAAGTGAAAAAATGGGTTAAAATGAGCTTGTAGTGACATCGAGCGGATTTTCTATAAAACTTATAGTTTTCATTCTATCTAAAGTAGTGAGGTGCGCGCGTCGCTTAACGCTTTGCGCAAACTTTTCCGTAGTCGCATAAGAAGTTATAACTTCAATAAAAGAAATATTTTTATTTGTTTATATAATAATAAAAAACTCGGGTCGCAGTGCCAAAACCCTGCCGACAATATAGTGTATTTGCTAACACAGGCCTTGTGGCTTTAATGCATATAAACTTAGTTTATTTTTGGACAAAATAAAAAATTTAACCCCTTAATACATCCCTTAAAATAATATGTTTTTTCTTAATTTCAATAAGATTATCGATACAACTTCTGTACCAAATGAAATACACCCTTCAGTATAAGTAAATCACTATCCGGAAACTAGTGTTCTCATAAAATTTGTAAGTCCGGTCCTGTCGGGCCGATTTTATTAAAATTTTAGCAGCACATTTTGATCTTTACTAAAAGGTTAAATTTCAATTTTGAAACAATTCTGAGAATTTTTTCGCTATTTTTGGGCCCAAAAACATTTTTCTACCCCTAAAAACAACCCTTAAAATGGTCCGATTGGGCCCATTTTAAATAGATTCCGTGCGGTGATGGATTCCAACGTGTCTACCAAATTTCATTCAAATCAATTAAGTCTTTCGAGAGTTATGCCGCAAACACACACACACACACACACATATATATATAAACATTTCCAAAAATGGTGCCAAATTGTTCAGGAGGCTATGAAACGTCGAGAAATTTTGGTCCGACCCCTAGGTCCCGCCATCCGACCGACGCCAATAGTGTATGTGCCATATGGCAAATACACTTAAAAAAACAATTCTGAACGCTTCTTTTTAGCATACTTGATTATAATATATGGCTATAGTAGTCTCTTTCTTTCCAGTCATCGAGGTATTATCTTCGCAACTGGCGGTAGCAACATTAATACAACTCCAACAACTTGGGGTGCTACAAGAGCGCCTCCCAAGCGTCGTCCAAACAGATTGCCGCCATTGTTCGATTTGAACACGCCATACAATGACCAGAACGACGGACTAGTTTTGGCCGACGATCCTAACAACAATTTGCACGTTGAACTGAAACCAAGAAAGCCAAAAGATGACGTGCTGGTGTCGGACGAAGACGACGATGATGCAGGTAAGCGCTTTACATTTCGGAATTCCTATCCCAGAATCGAAATCCTTGCTGGTCGAATCAGCGCCGTATCTAGGGGTTGGCGGGGATGACCCGTGCCAGGGTCGCCCGAAGCATAAGGGCGCCGAGTGACAGTAAAATCTATACAGGGTAATCGCCATCCTAAAATATTAAAGAAATCGCCAGGTTCATTTTCGAGAAAAAAATAACGAAGTTTTATTACAAATTTTACCGCCACTGACGAATTGAATTTCATAATATCCATTCATTTTAAGGACTAACTAAATACACTAGGTTATTAGAGTATAGGTTAAGCCTCGTTCCATCTGACCAATCAGCGTAAGCGCGGGAATGACGTCAGCTGGAAGTCAGTTTAAATCAAGTACAAAAATTATTGAAGATTATGCAAATGTATATTAGGTGCTTCGTGCAGATTTTTTCTTAAAATTGGCAGGAGACAATAGATAGAAGAACAAATGTTAAAAAATAGGATCATTTTTATTTTTTTTACAAAATTTAGCTTTCAATATCTATAATACAAAAAATAAATTAAATAATGCTCAAGAAATGGCAGATCTTGTTAATTAACTATTTTTTTAAATTTAAGAAACGAATAGAATTAACTAACAAATTTATAAATTATTATTTTATCTTTTATATTCACAAAATACAAAAAATAACCACAAAACACCATAACGCTTAACAGCTATCGCAAAATTGACAACTTATATTTTTTTCACTGAATCATGTTTCTAACCATTTTGTTACACTCACAATATAATTATATAATAAGAAAGAAAACACGGTTGTTTTATGAGTTATACATTTATTGTATAAAAAGCGACGTTACGACGACTATTTTGTCGTCGAAACGTCGCCTTTTATACAATAAATATATTTTGACTCATAAAACAACCGTGTTTTCTTTCTTATTATAGAATCATGTTGTGTATTGAAAAAACATATCAAGCTACCATGGTTACTGTGATTTTTATATCCAAAAGTTAGCAGCGCCCATGGTCTGACCTTTTCTATTGAAGTGAGCAATCATGGTGCATTTCGAGTGACGTCATCCCCCCACTACTATCTATCGGAACGAGGCAACCTGTACTCTACTAACCTTGCTAAATACAAACCTTTATTACGGATTATGTAACTGCTGTAGAATTTGGGTAAAATGCATAATTTTATAGTCAGTCATTTATCTATTGCTCTGCCGTAATATTCCTAAAACAGTACGGCACATTTTTCGAATATTGGAATACAGACATGATTTCATTATACGGTGAAGCTGGCGGATATTTTGAAGAATCACGCATACGATATGCTAACCGTTTTCCCGGGCGTTGCGTCCCTGAAGCACGCACTTTTAATAAAACTGTGCAACATTTGTAAATTTGTGAAATTGTGGATTCCATTGTTTAATAAAGACAAAGTCTCCCAAAATTTTGTGTAAGTGCATTACTTTTTCTTTTATTTTAATTTTGCGTTCGTTGTGAAAAAATACATTAAATTACAACGGGTCAGAGTTGCTCAGAGTTTAAACAATGTTTTCATCTCGGATTTTCGATAATAAACAGCAAAAACTCGGGTCGCAATGCCAAAACCCTGGCGACAATATAGTGTATTTGCTAATACAGGCCTTGTGGCTTTATTATGTGAACTTAAGTTTGTTTTTGGACAAAATGAAAAATTTAACCCCTTAATACATCCCTTAAAATAATATTTTTTTTCCTAATTTCAATATTATTATCAATGTAACCTCTGTACCAAATTAAATACACCCGTCAGCAAATAAATCACTATCCGTAAACTAGTGTTTTCATAAAATTTGTAAGTCCGGTCCTGTCATGCCGATTTTGTTAAAATTTTAGCAACACATTTTAATCTCTACTAAAGGGTTAAATTCCAATTTTGAAACAATTCTGAGATTTTTTTCGGTATTTTTGGGCCCAAAAACTTTTTTCAATCCCTAAAAACTACCCTTAAAATGGTCCGATTGGGCCCATTTTAAATAGGTTCCGTGCGGTGATGGACTCCAACGTGTCTACCAAATTTCGTTCAAATCAATTAAGTCTTTCGAGAGTTATGCCGCGAACACACACACACACACATATATATATATATACATTTCCAAAAATGGTGCCAAATTGTTCAGAATTGTCGAGAAATTTTGATCCGACCCCTAGGTCCCGCCATCCGACCGACGCCAATAGTGTATGTGCCATATGGCAAATATACACTAATAAATCGGTTTTAACTTATTTCATGTTGTGCAGGTCATGATTGAGTTTCATTTTCCTTAGAATTTCAATTCTATTTTTCTCGCGTTTGGACAATAACTGTATGAACACCATCCGGCAAACAGTTAAATGTAGTTCACACTACATACTACAGAAGTGCAAAGTCTACATCTTAATTTTATAAAGTGACATTTTAACTTAAAAAAATCAAATAAATAAATTACTATTTTTTGTATGAATTGGGGTCAGTGAAATTTTTTCCGTAGGCGAAAAAGTTTAAGAAACGCTG
Organism: Mongoloraphidia duomilia; assembly: GCA_039654895.1. NCBI lineage: Eukaryota > Metazoa > Arthropoda > Insecta > Raphidioptera > Raphidiidae > Mongoloraphidia > Mongoloraphidia duomilia. The sequence goes on along the minus strand of CM077520.1, from coordinate 1,924,903 downwards.
TTATAGAATATAGAAGTTTGTCGAGTAAATAAGTTATGTTATTTGCAGGCAATCTTTCTTATCGACATTTCAACAAACGGGCGACGGTTGACCCGAAAAAAACAACATGCATGCTGTATCTGCAGGCGGATCATCAGTTCTTCCAGAAATTCGGAACGGAAGAATCTTGCATCGAGGTCATGACGAGACACGTCCAGAGAGTTAATTCCATATATAAAACAACAGGTTGGTGCTACTTTTCTCTCTTTTTATTTATAACTAACTTTCCGGCCCGCCTTCGTTCGGGTAGATTATGACTTTGAAAAGAAATAATCAAGAACAACAAATTATTGCTGTCACTAAAGTGAGTTTAGCAAGTGTACACCAATTCAGCTCAGAAATCGCGTGCGGGATTCCCGACTTGCTTTACAATTTTGTTCACTGCTCAACACTCTTTTGCGCGTAATAATATACAGGCTGTTTATTAAATATACGACAAAAATTTAAGGGGTGGTTACTTGGGTAATTTTAAGAAAATTTTGTCATTCCATGATTTTCGAAAAGCCGCTTTGTTTTGTTTTGCTAATTACGTTTCGATCGTGACTTGTTTTTGATGTTTTTGAAAGAGTTCGACAGCCAATGAAGAGAAAATTGAATTTATGCATCCTAGCAGATCTGGTGGTAGTCTTTTTCATTAAAAAGCTTTACTGTATTTATGTAATAAAATATTGTTTTTGTAGAAAAACTTTTAACGCCCTGTACTTTAATGTAATCAAGATTCTAATGACCCGAAGTTGTCGACGCGTCTATAATTTACAATAAATAAATAAAGATTACTCAGCTATTAAGGTACTGGCGGCAAATATGGCCCACCTTAATTTAAAATGATTTTTACTTTTAACCCTGATTTTTTATGGAACATTTTTTATATCAAAATAACAGGTAACTATGAACTTGTCATGGGGATAAAATTTTATTTTGTGAAAAAAATTTTTTTCGGAAATAAGTGTAAAAATAATCAGCCTTACACTTGGGTCATATTATCCATCTGTTCGGATTATATGGCCCACAACAAAAAATATCTTAAAACCTATAAAATGAATATAGCTTTTACATTATTTTTTTTAATTTTAATTAACTAATTCCACAGTGCACACAACTCACATAAAATAAAATAAAAACGAAAACAAATCCTGCCATGGGCACTAAAAACAACCTAACATTGAACATTTTTAGGGTCTAAAATTAACAGCACTCAAACTCATCAAATTTTTGCATATTTTTCCCATCGCAAACCTAAAACAAACGGGAAGAATTCGCAAATCTATTTTATGAATGTTATTTAGTGGAGTTGGTTACTATGACCCACTGTTGGATTATATGACCAGCGGTCCATATAACCCGCCAACGCATTGGGCCATATTATCCGAAAGGGTAACTGAACAATATTATCATGATAAAAAATTTTGGAGCATACAAGTAATTCAAGAATTACAAGGCGCGATATTCAAGTAGGTACTGTGTGTAAACGGTTTTATTGAACATAGGGAAAATAACACTGAGAATATTTATAATTTTGTAGTAGGCTATGAGCCATAAGACCTAATATAAATATGTATTGGATTACATAGAAAAAATAGTACAGTGAATTTTTTAAACAATTTTCCATAGCAACGGTTGACTATTAAGCGTTACTCGGAACCGGCTAAATAAAAAAGTCATGATGTGTCGTAAGACACCCGACAGAAGCTATGCTTTTTACGCATTGTATATAAAACCGAATTTATCAAAGATATAAGTAATACAATTAAAAAGTTATTATTTGATCGCCATTTTGAAATCTGACGCCATTTTATTTTTTTGTGTCTTATTAAATTCTAAAATATCAATTTTCAAAAGGATCGGATAATTTTTACAAAGAAATATATACCTATGACCGCCATTTTAAAATATGACATCATTTTATTTTTTTGTGTCCTATAAAACTCGCAAATATTAATTTTCAAAAAGATCAGATCATTTTTGCAAAAAAGTACATATGGCCGCCATTTGGAAATCTGACGTCATTTTATTTTTTTGTGTTCCATGAAACTCTCAAATATCAATTTTCAAAAGGATTTTTACAAAAAAGTACATACGGCCGCCATTTTTAAATCTGACATCATTTTATTTTTTTGTGTCCTATGAAACTTTCAAATACCGATTTTCAAAAGGATCGGATAATTTTTACAAAAAAGTACTTACGGCCGCCATTTTGAAATCTGACATCATTTTATTTTTTTGTGTCCTATGAAACTTTCAAATACCAATTTTCAAAAGGATCGGATAATTTTTACAAAAAAGTATATATGGCCGCCATTTTGAAATCTGACATCATTTTATTTTTTTGTGACCTATGAAACTCTCAAATATCAATTTTCAAAAGGATCGGATAATTTTTACAAAAATGTCCATACGGCCGCCATTTTTAAATCTGACGTCATTTTATTTTTTTGTGTCTTATGAAACTCTCAAATATCAATTTTCAAAAGGATCGGATAATTTTTACAAAGGAGTACTACATATTTCCGCCATTTTGAAATATGACGTCATTTTATTTTTTTTGTCCCATAAAACTCGCATATATCAATTTTCAAAGGGATCGGATAATTTTTACAAAAAAGTACATATTATGGCCGCCATTTTGAAATCTGACGCCATTTTATTTTTTTGTGTCCTATGAAACTTTCAAATACCGATTTTCAAAAGGATCGGATAATTTTTACAAAAAAGTATATATGGCCGCCATTTTGAAATCTGACGTCATTTTATTTTTTTGTGTTCTATGAAACTCTCAAATATCAATTTTCAAAATGATCGGATAATTTTTACAAAAAAGTACATACGGCCGCCATTTTGAAATCTGACGTCATTTTATTTTTTTGTGTCCTATGAAGCTCTCAAATATCAATTTTCAAAAGGATCGTATAATTTTAGAAAGGAGTTCTACATATTTCCGCCATTTTGAAATCTGTCATCATTTTATTTTTTTGTGTCCTATAAAACTTCGCAAATATCAATTTTCAAAAGGATCGGATAATTTTTACAAAAAAGTATATATGGCCGCCATTTTGAAATCTGACGTCATTTTATTTTTTTGTGTTCTATGAAACTCTCAAATATCAATTTTCAAAAGGATCTGATAATTCTTACAAAAAAGTACATATAGCCGCCATTTTGAAATCTGACATCATTTAATTTTTTTGTGTGCTATAAAACTCTCAAATATTAATTTTCAAAAGAATCGGATAATGTTTACAAAAAAGTACATATGGCCGCCATTTTGAAATCTGACGCCATTTTATTTTTTTGTGTCCTATAAAACTCTCAAATATTAATTTTCAAAAGGATCTAATAATTTTTAGTGTGCTTTATTTCCTTAGTCTGATTTTATTACATTTATCCGAAACGTTACGGGAGAAAGACCTTTTGCCTGTGAAAATTCAAAAGTACGATTTGCACCTGGACGAAACTCGGGCCGGTCAGCTGGTTACCATAATATTGTATTGTCACCGGAGCTACACATGTGTGCAAAATTGCAAAATTTCAACTCAATCGAATCATGGGAAGTGGGTAAAAATTCAAAAGTACGATTTACACCCGGACGAAAGCCGGCCCGGCTTTCGTCCGGGTGTAAATCGTACTTTTGAATTTTTCAATACAATATTATGGTAACTAGCTGACCGGCTCGGTCAGCTGGTTACCATAATATTGTATTGTCACCGGAGCTACACATGTGTGCAAAATTTCAACTCAATCGGATCATAGGAAGTGGGTGAAAATTCAAAAGTATGATTTACACCCGGACGAAAGCCGGGCCGGTCAGCTAGTTACCATAATATTGTATTGTCACCGGAGCTACACATGTGTGCAAAATTTCAACTCAATCGATCGTAAGATTTGTAACAAATATACGGGATCAAGCTAAATAAAACCACCGTTTAAAAAACAAAGCATCTACCACCTACTTATTTTTGCGTGATGCCAGAACATACGTTTTTATTTGAGAATCAGTTCGGTTGCTTTTGCGTGATGCCAGAATATTTTAAAACTCGCAGTCGCATAAGAGGTTATTTACTTGAAAAAAAATCATGTAAATCTGATCAGTGGTTCTCGAGTTATAAGCGTACAAAGGGACATAGAGACAGAGAAAATCAAATTGTTCGGGAAGGTATGATGAACGTCGAGAAATTTTGGTCCGATCCGATCGACGTCAATAATTAGTTACACGTCATTTTAACTCAGTAGGCCAGGGTTTTTAAACTTAAATTCAAACATCAGCAGTCAAAAAATTGAATAACTATATTGAAATAATGCAATATAAGACAGAGCATACGCTATCTTCCAATATCCATATCACACTGTGCAACAGACAAGGACAACCGAAACAAGTTCGCGATTTATTAGATAAAGTCGCATTTATTTAGTTCAATAATCATAAAAATCTGTATAAAAAAAACTGTTTTGACACAATATTATACATGAAATCTATCTAAAATTTTCTGCTCTTTCGTTTAAGACAGGTTTCGAATCGATCTGACTTAAATTGAGCAAACTATAAGCAAAAAACACCGTTTTTTCTAATTTGCTCCCCTCTGGGGCCAAAATTCAAAAATCGGGCGACGTTAGGATCAAATAGACCCTGAGAGGAATCGAACAAAAAAAAGTTTTTTAAAATCGGTTAACCCGTTTGGGCTGTACGACTGATACAAAAAATCCGTTACAGACTCACAGATTCACAGACAAAGCGAGTGTATATAGGCGCTTCTAGCTTCGCTAAGATCGCGCCTAAAAAGGCGAACGAGTGCAATATCAATTAAATATTTCATGCACAGATACCTAACAAAATGACACTTATCCCTGACTTTTCACAGCTTCCACTTCAGACATAACAACGAATAAAAAAATTGACAAAAAACTTAAACAAATAACAACAGCATGTCAATACACCCGCAAAAACAAACGAATGAACTATTGTCGGAAGTTTTGTAGCGGGGGGCTGCGGGAAATAAAACCGGCAGTAGTGAGTAACATAAGCAACTTTATGACGTTGCCAGATTGTCGGCAGATATTTTAGTTTGCGCAGGACAAATGTTGGGCCATATTACCCTCTGGGCCATATTTGCCGCCGGTACCCTAGAAATTTCTGGGATACATCAGTTGCCACGTTGTGTCTTTCAGCGACGATCTCTAAGCGACTTAATCGCGCGACAAAACATAGCACGTGTGCGCTGGCCCTAAGTACTCGTGTCTCTTATTCTGCAAAACAACAACGCGCTATTTGAATTTAAGCGCTTATTAAAAACATCACAAATCACTAATTAAATCTGTGTAATCCGTACCGAGATTAGGTGCGTGGGAGCTCTTGACAGTGATGAGAGAGGAACGAGAAGGGGGGAGGTGAACTTTCTGCTTCATGTGGAGGCTTCTCGTTGTGCGTCGTATCAATTTGTTACAGCTCTCTGATCTGATCTCATCTCCCGGATAGTCTACCCTCAGTATACCTACAGTGTTGTCGATTCTAGAATAATCAAATACAGTTGTCTGTATATATATAAAAAAATCTACCCAGAATTAATTAAATTACTTTTAATGTATAATTTTTACTGAAAATTTCTGGAAAATTGTTTTCCCAGAGACTTTTAATAGTAGACAGGTAGAAATCGAAAAAATATAGATTGTCCAAGGATGGTCGATCAACAAGGTTTTGTCTTCAACATGTAAATCAAGGGCGGATACAGAGTTTTTTCTGGTGGGGGCACAGGAATCTTAGATCATTAATAAAATGCAAAATCCCAACTTAGATCATTAATACATCTAAGTATTAATGACATACTTAGGTCGGTTTGTGTATGTCGGCTGGCGGATTTTAATACACAAATATATTATTAATTGTTGTGTTGAAGACGCTAATGACCTGAGTTGTCGACGCGTCTATAATCTACAATAATATATATAACTTACTTAGATCATTAATACATCTATAAGTATTAATAATAATAATAATTTTTTATTGAAAAGCCACTAATGTGGATACAAACGTCAGGAAAATATAATACATATTAAAAAAGATCCTTTAAATCATAAGGCACAGTATTACAAAAATGTTTTTTTAATTTATTTTTAAAATATTCTGTTTTATTTATGATTTTTATTTCATCTGGCAATTTGTAAAGAATTTTATAGCCTATATAGGTAGGACTTTTTTCAAAAAATGTCGTGTTATGCTTTAAAACAATATTGTTGTTGTAATGATCTAAGTTGGGATTTTGAATTTTTGCAACTTTTGCAATAACTTCACACGTACACAATACGTAAAGAATGTGTGTTCATCCTGACAGTAGCGGACTAAGGGGAGGGGGCGGCCCGCTCCGGGCCTCTGATCCTGGGGGGCCTCCAAATCTCGAAAAGTCCTTCTTAATCAAATCCTAAACAAGGCCAAAACATGTTTAGTAAGTAAGAGGCAGTTTAGAGTTGGAGGCCCCGTATACGTATATAAAATATAAACGTAGGTAGGTCGTTTATTATAAATTTTTGATTTTTTTTGTCAGCCATACATCAATTTCTAAGCAGACCGGGGGCCTAATTTAGTTCTGCCGCTCCGGGCCTCCGACGGGCTTAGTCCGCCACTGCATCCTAGGACTCCTTGGGTTTTTTTTGAATAGTCGATTTGGATCGTCTGGGGGGAGGTACGTGCCTCCATGCCCTCCCGACCCGAATCCGCTCCTGATGTAATGCAATGAGAACTATACCCGGACCGCCTGTTGAGTGATTCCGGAGCATGGGGTCTCTGTAATGTGTAGTGGTGGTGAGCAAAACAGTTATTTTCCAATAACGGGTGTTACTGTTTCCGTTCTTTGACAATTACTCCGTTCTAAATAATGTTTTATTGTAAAATAGATCCCAGCAAAAACATAAATGTAAACAAGCCGTGAGGGGAGTCGTTTATTAAAACTAAAGTTACTTTTAATTGGGACTCACAAGTGCGACCCTTGAGGTCCACACGACGAACTTCCCAGTTTGATGAATATTAATAATTAAATTAGAAATTACACAGAAAAGTAATCATTTTAATCATTAAAACATAATTATTATTTATTTTTAACAATAAATCAAAAAAACGGCTGGACCGATTTTTATAAAATTTATGTCGGATTATAGTGACGTCAACATGCTTTGATAGACACCTCAATGAAGTTGATAACATTTTTTTGGACGAGATTTCATATAAAATCTACTTTTTTGCAGTCATTTTATTGAAACAAAAAAAACGGCTTGATCGATTTTGATAAAATTTTGGTCTTGTTAATGTTAATATGCTTCTATTTGCACCCTAACAAAGTCGATATTATTTTTTATTCGCGAGATATTGTGTAAAATTCACTTTTTTTTAGTCTATTTGGTTTTAAGAAAAAATAACGGCTGAACCGATTTTGAAAAAATTTCTTTCCGATCATTTTTACGTTAATACGCGTCTATTGGCACCCTAACATAGTAGATATCATTTTTCGTTCTCGAGATTTCGTCTTATAAAGAAATGACCACTTATGTTCGTACACAACACACACACACACAGAGAGAGAGAGAGAGAGAGACATATTTTTAAAAATAGTGTAGTGACCTTGAAACATAAAAATTTGTTTTACATTTTGATTTCGATTTTCGTATCCATTACAATAACTTCCAATGGGAAGTTAAAAAGAGGTAAGTTCGGTACAAAGAACAGCTTCGCCGAAAAAAGAATTGAGATCTAAGTGGGTGCCAAGTTTTTACTTTACAAGTTTTCATGTTTTATGTTACAAATAAATGAATCGTGTGTGAAAAATTGCCAAGTGAAAATTTGGAATCCACTTAGATCTCAATTCTTTTTTCGGCGAAGCTGTTCTTTGTATCGAACTTGGATCCTTTTTCACATTTATGTTTTTGGTGGGATATCAATACTTTTTGTAAAATTACTGTCGTGTGTCTAGATACCCATTCCTTAGGTAGCAGATTGAATTGTTATGGTGGAGGTGCAGACCTATACTCGTTTCTTCCACCACCATTCATGTTCTAGAGTCTAGACACAGCCGATAAGTACATACTTGGTGTTTAAATTTGATAATTTGTAGTTTTCAGATTTTTTCCTTTGTATACGCCTAACGACCTATCTATGTCAAATTTCAAGTTTCTAAGTCACCTAGAAGTGGTCTAGATTTTTGAAGTCAGTCAGTCAGTGAATGATAAAAATTGCACTTTTCAGACTTTAATAACTCAAGAACTATAATAGATTTATAAATAAAATTTGGGATTCTAGGTATTCGAGAGGGCCTTATTAGACATGCGAAATTGCAAGTGTATAGGTCTAATTTTTTTTTGGTTATGGGGGCAGGTCGAAAGTAGCTCGAAATGATTCGTGTAAATATACACAGTCAGTGTTGCCGGACTTGGCTACACATTTTCATTTTTTTATAATCTATTTGTAATGTAGAATTCAACAAAAAAAATTCACAGATTTCGCAATCCTTGCAACCATCGAGGACATTGGAAATGATAACAGCATATATGAAACATAATTAACTGTTTATTATACACACAATATTTATCAATGCACTGTTTAGTTTTGTCAGGAATAACCCTATTATTCTTCTGTTATATACGCGTTCACTTTTGCTTGATTACTTAACTTTTAAATCGATTTTTCTACAGTATTTATTAACATTTGCTCAAAAATAACACCGCAGATCGTCGCAAATACCTCTCAATTAACTAGACATGATATAAAACACATTTCGAAAAAATTGCACTTGTTCAATTTTGCATGATTGCTCCTCACTTGATCGCGACACCGTTGTCTTTTGGCCTTGAACGAAAACTCGTAACTCTGCCCCCATATACGAACATAAACATTTCCAATGTTAAAATGTAGGACGGTCCTAATCTGATAACTGAACCGATCCTTTTTCAGTAACGATCGGCAAATAACCGTTACTGTTATTTCGTTTCATCACTAGTATAACTGCTGTGTGGTTGGTATCGTGTGAATAACCAGTTCCGGTTGACCGGCAGGAAGGTCACTATCGCTCACTAGTATATCGGATCGGATTGAACGCAGAGGAGTTTAATTAATTAATGGGAGACAAGGGATACTATATAATATAATGTGTGTGTGTGTATGAGTGTACACCAGGTACATATAGCTTGTTTATATACCGGGTGCTGATTTGTTTTGCGGGTAATAGGAATTTTACATGTAAATCATGTTTATGAATTTCCCTGCTACCCTATACATTTTGGTGAAAAAAAAAAACAAATACAAATTTTGTTAAGTTTAAATTTATGATTGTGGGTAGTAAATCGTGGCTATTTTTAACCGACTTCAAAAAAAGAGGTTTCTCAATTCGACCGTATATATTTTTTATGTGGTTATGTTTTATGTGTGTTCGCGGATAAGTTCGTTGTTTATGAACCGATTTTGAAAATTTTTTTTATTTGAAAGGATATACTTTCAGATTGGTCCCATAGAAATTTCATGAGGGCAGTATAGCCTAGATGGTAGCGTGCTTGGCGCCGCAACCTCTAGACTGGACTGCCGTGGGTTCGAATCCCACCTGCGCTCATGGATGTTTTGTGATGTTATTTAGTTTTAAGTTAGTTGTTATTTAGTGTAGTTGAAAGACGCTAATGACCTTAGATGTCGACGCGTCTATAATCTACAATAAATATAAAAAAAATAGAAATTTCATCAAAATCGGTTCAGTAGTTCGGATGATTTTAATAAAAGTAAGTAACGGCGTGTGATTCTTTAAGGTAAATGTTACTTTTTGACACTAAAAGGTAAAAAATAAAAAACTTTTTAACAAAAAAAACCTCCTTCAAAAAGGCACTAAAAAGAGGAAAATAATGAAATTTTGAGGTCTGTGCCAATGAAAATATGAAGTCGGTTAAAAAATATAGTATAGTGATTAATATCTTCTTTTTAACCAACTTCATATTTTAATTGGCACAGACCTCAAAATTTCATTATTTTCCTCTTTTTAGTGCCTTTTTGAAGGCGGTTTTTTTTTTGTTAAAAAGTTTTTTGATAAATATTTTTAATTAATCACAGTTCCTTAATAATTATTTTGTAATTAAAAGCTGCATATTGGTAATTTGCAAACATACGTGTCAGCTAGAGTTTTTAATTATGAACAAATTTTGTATTTGTTTTTTTTTTACCAAAATATATAGGGAAGCCGGAAAATTCATAAACATGACTTAACATGTAAAATCCCTATTACCCACAAAGCAAATCAGCACCCGGTATAGGTTGTTTATATAATATACAGTGTACAGACTGTTTACAGTAAAATCTCTCCGAACGGGTACTTTTCTTGAACGAATGTTATTTTTTTTATACATCGGCCAACATCGATGTTTCAGTTTCGAAATGAAAAGTTCGTGTCATTTTTTAATTCTCGACCTCGGTTCGCTACATGGTTCTGTCGCGATCGTGTCCGTATACGATTCTCCATCGCTCCTCGGATGCAAGTACCGCGTGTTAGGAACTATAGGAACACTAAGTCACAATACCGGTTTTACGACCCATTGCATAGATAATAACCATAATTTTAATCAGGATAATTTTAAACCGTTACATATCTATAAATAAATTATAATTTAAAAAAACTTAAAAAACACGCTTTGATGAACTAAAAAGTAGAAAATAATTAATTTTATTGTAAAAAAGCGTGGGGTAGTATGAAAATAATATGATACAAAGCACCCCACGCTTTTTTACAATAAAATTAATTATTTTCTACTTTTTAGTTCATCAAAGCGTGTTTTTTAGTTTTTTTAAATTATAATTTATTTTTGCTTTTTAGTCCTGGAGATCCTGGTCAGGATAATGGGACAAACTTATGGAATTATTGTATTGTCATCGGTCCTTGATAAGTGTGCAAAGTTTCAGTTCAATCTGAAGTTTTTTGCTTTTTTTTAATCCTGGAGATCCTGGTCAGGATAATGGGACAAACTTATTGAATTATTGTATTGTCGTCGGTCCTTGATAAGTCGACAACGTTTAAACTAAATCTGACCGTTCAAAGTTGGTCAAAATCAAGTTCAAAGAAGTCGGTTACAAACTGACAAACAAGCAAGCAAGCCCGCATACAGGTGAAGCTAATATAAGCTTGTTAAAAAGGTATAAAACTCACCCTATTAGAAAATGTTGAAATCCAAAAAGCCATTAGTAGAAATAAAAATATAACAAATGACCAGGTAGATTTTAATCTTTCACCCCTACTACAAGGTATTTGCAGTTAGATATATGGTTAACGTAGTCATTCAAAGTAAAAGATAATTTTTCCGTATATATCTCATTACAATTTTCTGAAAAATATAGTACATGTCTACTCCTTGAAGATGGACTTTGGTCCGAAACGATCATCGAGAAGAAACAATTTCTGTAGAATTTTCAAGTGATCTAAATATTTGTTATAAATAGTAATAGTCCTTATTCGGTCACTCGGAGCAACGGAATAGTAATACTTACATAATATTTCTCCAAACAAGCTTTCGACCTTCTATGAGCCTATGAGCTCCTCTTTAGGTTTTTTACACATAAATGTTATAGACGATTGTGATCGCCTATAACACTATTGTGTAAAAAATCTCATAGGCTCATAGAAGGTCGAAAGCTTGTTAGGAGAAATATTATATTAGTAATACTTTTGTGTATTTAATGCGAGATGAAAATTAAACTCAAAATAGAAAATGTTATTTATTTAAAATAGGTACATTTTATAATTTGATGCTTATTGTAAAACTTAAAACGTTGGAATAAAATAAATCAAAATTACAAATTTGCATCAAAAAGATTATTAAATAATCAGTTGTACTTGCATAAGTTCAATAAGAAAAGATGTGTCTCAATTAGAATTTTCTTTTAAGAAAGCGCAATATTTAACAAATACTATTCCGTTGCTCCGAGTGACCGTGTTAAGGACTATTATTTATACTACGACGAAGCGTTATAACCATTTTTCGACAATATTACGCTTCAATGTTACCTCTCACCTGCGCTCGTGGATGTTTTGCGATGCTTGCTTAGCTTTAAGTTAGTTGTCATTTAGTGTAGTTGAAAGACTGCTAATGACCTTAGATGTCGACGCGTCTATGAATCGGTACAGATAAATAGAAAAAACCTCGTGTCGCACGTGCCAAGGACCCTGCCGACAATACAGTGTATTTGCTAATACAGGCATTGTGGCATTATCATGTGAACAGTGAACTTAAGTTTGTTTTTTGACAAAATAAAAAATTTAACCCCTCAATACATCCCTTCAGAATGAACTTAAACTTTTCTAAATTTCGTTATTAGACATGGACCTTATCAGTACACCTAATTACAATACACCCTTCCATAAGTAAGTCCCAGTATCAACTGACCTAGTGTTCTCCAGGACTAAAATGCGAAATTCTGGTCCTGTCGGGCCGATTTAATTAAAACTTTAGCAGCACGCTTTAAACTGTACTAAAGAGTAATAAATAATTCAATTTTGAAACGATTCTGACAAAGCGTGTCGGTAGTTTTGGGCCCAAAATACTGTTTGAAAGCACCCTACGCTATTCAACACTGAAAATTAGTCCGATCAGGCCCATTTTAAATAGGCTTCATTAAAGCGGTGATGTGTGTACCGAATTTCGTTTCAATCGATTAAGTCTGTCGAGAGTTATCGTGTACACTACATATGTATACCTCCACACCTGCGCAAATGGTGCCAAGTTGTTCAGTGAGGCTATGAAACGTCGAGAAGTTAGTTGGTCCGACCCCTAGGTCCCGCCAGTCCGACCGACGCCAATGACGTAAGTATGTCGACGCGACTATAGGCTACAATACACTAAATAAAATCAATGTTACCTTGATATTAAATTGACCAAGCGCGCTATAATAATTACCTACCGTTCTACTGTGATCGTGTCAATATTACCACAATCGCTCTGTCCAGTCGCCACATTCTGCTAGTTAATTCATGTCAGTTAGATAATATCTTGTCTTGCAAATAGTCCTCTACATGTACCTAATTTCGGTTCTCGATATCAAATTAAGCATTCAAGCTGTGTGCCCACGCCGCCACACCAATCAGAATTCCAGATCAATTTTCCGTTCAAAACATAACTTTTTGAAGTGAAACTTCTTATGCAGTGCCACTACCTCGACAATTTGATGGGTAAAATGCTGGGTCGATGAAACGAAAATGTATATATAAAATCCGGTCAAGTGCGAGTTGGACTCGCGCATCGAGGGTTCCGTTCAATGATAAAAATAAAGAGTTAGGTAGGGGTAATGTTTAAGGTAAGCTTGGGATAACATTTTGTGTTTGTTTCATTTAAATCGGTTGATAAATAAAAAGATGACATACTGATTACTGTGATCCCGACTGGTTTAGTTCCTAAACTACGGTGGCGACCTCGGGTCGTTTACCAATCTATCTTAAATTGTGCGATATTTGAACAGAGATAGTGCGAACCCTCGGAGTCGAATAAAAATGCACCGAGGGCATGTAATCTGTATTATATAAAGTGAGTAGGTGTACATTATCATTGGGTTTTATTTCTCAGGGCATTAATTTAATTGGTTAACACGACGATCGATACATCTAGCGGCGTTCTTTTATACTATTCATCGTTATGCGCTTGTTTGTTGTTCTCCATCTAGCCAATGCTATATATTTTATTTAAAACAGTTGAATTTTATACAGAGCCTCATTTTATAGAGAATTACAGTTGAATGTTAAGACGAGAAAGCATTAAGTTAAGACGGATAATTCAATTTTCCGTATTTTCGTATTACAAAATTCGTTTAAACAAAAGTTTGATTTAGATCCATAGGAAAACCCATGACATTTCCTGCTATCTAGTGTTCATTTTGGTAACCATTTTGATTGAACATTAGAGTGTAGTAGTTTACTACCTCAGGAAGCGATTGCAATCATTTTTACAAGCTTTTATTTAACTTGCAATGTATGTTAGTTTGTGGGTTTGTTTAAGTCAAATCTTGCAAGTCAATTTTGGACGACTTCCACGTATCCGATCGATATGAAATTTTGTACACATATGTATTCCCGATGACAATACATGAATAAATCGTTTTTAGAAATAAATTCAACCCCTAAGGGGTTCAAACGGGGATGTAGGTTTTTTTTTGACTAATCAACGCCCAGGCCAAATCGCTGAAGCTAGAAACTTGAAATTTGGACAGCCTGACTAACGCTCGGAGGACAGTGTGGTCCAGTGGTTGGCGTCGCGGCCTCTGGATCGGACTGTCGTGGGTTCGAGTCCCGCCTTCGCTCATGGATGTTTTGTGATGTCATTTGCAATAAGAGAGTTGTTATTTAATGTATTCAAGACGCTAATGACCTAAGTTGTCGACGACTCTATATTTTACAATAAATAAAATAAACTGACTAACGCTCGGTTGCAGTCAGTATGTTGTTGCGAAACAATCGTAAAATAAAGTTCTTAAGTGTAAATAAATTAAAATGTTGTGTTTTTATATAATTTAATGTGTATCTTGATTTGATCGAAGAAATATTTTTTTATTAGAAAAATTATCACTGTCCATAAAATTGTCAAAACTGATCGAGTATCTTTTTAAAAATGTCACGTAACCAAAATGCAATTTATAAAACTATCAATTACATGATGTACTGAACAAAGCACGTTCATAGAGACCCACATTTATAAGGCACGTTCGTGGAATTCATATTGCATCGGATCGCACGGAGCAACGGGACACACTATTATATTGTGTGAAATCGAAAAGACAAAAAATAGATAAATTGTTAATATAGCACGTGTCGTGAATTTAAATCGCTTATTTTGAAAGAGGAATTGCAACTACATTCGCAGTGATTTTCGAAACGTAGTTACTTTAACGAAAGATGCCATCTACTGCCTCAAGTCATAATGTAGGTTTTTTTTTATTGTAAACAGTTTTTGAAGCGGCAATCTAAAAAAATTTCATTTACGTTACGTAACAAGAAAAATTAATCTACGTTGACCAAGCATTAAAATTGCAAGAATATCTGTACGTACGGTACATAAGGCCGGCTCCAGACAGTATGGCAAATGTCAACCAATGTTGAAATTTGGGCAGTTATCATGCCGTGTGAATGATTTTCCATGAACCATATACAAACAGTCACCAGCGTTTGCATGGGAAGACACCTGAAAGGAATTAGGTATTTAAATTTAAAATAAATTATGAATTTTTTAATTTTTTCTAATAATTAAACATAAATAATATTGAAAAACGGAAAGAAAAATTTTTTTAAAGCCATAGATAAATTACAAAAAATTAATTAAAATGTATAAAAATTTAAAAAATATCACGTGACTTCCAAACGCGCCGCAGGAATGTTTGTAACGTCGTTATGTTAAAATTTGTGTGCATTTGTTGGTATTTGTGTATATGTATTAGGCAACACCTATACGGTGTGTAAAATATGAATATTTCTTTTAGTGTGTTAAATTCGAAATGTTTAAAGTGCGATTTAAATGTATTATTGCGGTCGCGGTTGTTGGATTCGGTTATATAATATTGTAGCAGAATTTTCGCTTACTGGAGCAGTGGAGCAAAATACCATTGTATATATTCCGCTACGTTGCAGACAGATTTACGTATCACAAAAGGCGAAAGGGAAAAAAAGAAACACATGCACGCGTGTTGTCACTACAGAAGAGAAGTTCTATCGTTTCCCGAAGAAAGCAAAGTGGTTGCAGCGCATTGTGAAGGACTCTCTATATTGTATACCATCCATATGTCCTCATATATGAGAGGCAGTTCAAATAGTCTTACATTTCTATATCATCCTCTCTTTTATTTTATTTATTGTGAATTATAGACGCGTCGACAACTTAGGTCATTAGGGTCTATCATCCTCTCTTGGTAAATTAATAAAGATACAATGTAATTGAAAATTTTTATTGGAAGCTAGCAGCCAATTACATAATTGATTCCTGCAAATATCGGGGGAAAAAATCATTTTGACAACCATAGTCACAGTGAGGACTCTAACCTGAACCTTTCCACTATCGCGGCGGCATGAGCTTACATTACTCACCCGTTGTTTTTAATGTGTCTAATATGAGACGATTGCAAATTTTTTAAATGTGGCATGTGATACACCAAATTAATCAGAAAAATAAGCAGAATTCGAATATCTAAAAATCCAAAATGGCGACCATAAGAAAAACCAAAGTTCATGTCAATATCTGATTATGTAGTGAATATATAAAAATTAAACCTACGCCACTGGAAAAATCTTAAAAAGTTATCAAAAAATGGTTACAGAAATTTTCAGATATCTTCATAAATAAAAAAGTTATGGCCAGTTTTCAAAATCGGCAATTTTCACTATTTTCTAAATAAATCCATAGTGTGTCAAAATTCAATTGTTTTTTCGACGGGACGTTAATGAGCACATAATTCTGCACTACTTTGCCCATTTAACCGACTCTCTATCTCCTCTAATAACAAAGGTACCCATGTTAACCAACGTCGCCGTGGACACCCTGTATATAGGTAGATGAAATTTGGAAGGTAGGTGCTTTCTATGAATCGCTATACAATGGTGAAGTGAAATTACAAAAAAAAAATTAGGGCTGGCACTAGAACTTATGCAAAATACTTTCAACGAAAATTGATTTGAATAAAGATATATTGTATAGTTTTTGAGAAATAGGATATTTTTGGCCGACTACGGAACCCTTCACTGTGCGTGATCCGACATGCACTTGGCCGATTTTTAAATAATTCGTTCGAAATTTTATTCTGCACGCGCTGTTGAACGTCCCTAGTACTCGTATTGATCTCTTTCCGTGTTGACTCTATCTAGTATATAGTCTATACTTATATATGAAACACAAACACAACAAAGCGTCGGCCATGGTCAGTTCTGGTCAAGGTGGGCTTCTTATCCGCTGATAACGCTAATTTGAACTTGATTTCAGTGTAGAGATAGCAAACATTTGTCGCTTGCTAATTTGTGTTTGTGTTTGGAATAAATGTACAGACTGTTCAAACTAAACAATCAAAGTTAACCGGTAAAATATTGAACCGAGCGAGTGAAGCTAATAATTGGTAGTTTTGGTTCGATCGATCGGTATTTGACTTTATTAAGTTGTCTATCTGTCCAGTTTTGCGATTACAGACCAATTTTAACGGGAATTGAATACACGTAGGCTAATCTCTAAATAGTATATAAAACAAAGTCGCTGTCTGTTTTTTTCCGCTTACTTCTTCTAAACCACGCAACGAATTTTGAAACGGTTTTCACTAATAGAAAGAGCGATAAACGAGGAAGGTCTGTGTATATAATTTGTAAATATTTTGTACAAAATGGCTGAACTATGACGGTGTTTTGTCAAAAAAAAACTGTTTTCGTACGCTTAATCATAATTTCTTACCACCCGGGCGTACCGGGACGGGCCGCTAGCTACGTATAAAAATAAAATAAAAAAATTTTTAAAAATTGTTTTTATATTAGTAGGTACAAGACAGATTATTATTTTTTCTTTTTGAAGTGCTGTGATATCGTTTTTTTTTTTAATTTTTATTTCGTTACTTTTTAAAAGAAGTTTTTTATAACTTGGTTTTTGATACTACTTTTAGCTTAGGTAGTACTATATGTACTTCCCATAGGTACATATATACAAGATTTGCTCGTTTAATAATATAGGGATTATTAGTGTATTTGCCATATGGCACATACACTATTGGCGTCGGTCGGATGGTGGGACCTAGGGGTCGGACCAAAATTTCTCGACGTTTCATAGCCTCCTGAACACTTTGGCACCATTTTTAAAAATGTTTATATATATATGTATGTATATATATATATATATATTTATATATTTATATATATATTTATATATATATGTGTGTACACGATAACTCTCGACAGACTTAATCGATTGAAACGAAATTTGGTACACACATTGGAACCCATCACCGCAAGAAGCCTATTTAAAATGGGCCCGATCGGACCATTTTCAGGGTTGTATTTAGGGGTTCCAAAAAGTTTTTGGGCCCAAAAATACCGAAAAATTTGTCAGAATCGTTTCAAAATTGAAATTTAACTCTTTAGTAAAGATTAAAATGTGCTGCTAAAATTTTAATAAAATCGGCCCGACAGGACCGGACTTTCAAATTTTATGAAATACACTTAGTAATTAAGTTGATACGCACTTACATAACACGACACTGGAATGAGGAGTATATAATTGGGTGTACCTGCCATGAAGTACTGCCATCTCGTGGACATATTGAAAGGAGTACTCTCAGGAAAATGGCTCATTAATGTGTAAGGGCTGTATCACACCCGGTCAAATGTATTGACACACCTTGTCAACGACCAGAACTTCATGGCAACCGTTTACGCTCATACTTTGCCACAGTGCCTGTGTTAGCACGGTATATCACTTTATAGTTAAGTCGGCAGCGTAACTGGCATCTGCGCACCCGAAGTTGTTATTTAATGAAACATTCAACTGTCATCCGTTCGTCCATCCTATTGGTTCAATCTGGAAAGAGAATGACTTTTGTTAGTTTATTGCACAGGCAGTAACACTAGGGTTGTAACGAATATCCCGCATTCGCAATATGCGAAAGATTTGCAACTTTTCAACATTTGCATTTGGTTTCGCAACTTCCATTGCGAATGTTTTGCTTGCCAGGTTATTACATGACTACGTCATGTGGCGTTCTGATTGAGAATAACAATAATATGAATCATACATATTTAATAAAAAACTCGGGTCGCAGTGCCAAAACCCTGCCGACAATATAGTGTATTTGCTAATTGGCATTGTGGCTTTATTATGTGAACTTAAGTTTGTTTTTGGACAAAATAAAAAATTTAACCCCTTAATACATCCCTTAAAATAATATTTTTTTTCTTAATTTCAATATTATTATCAATGCAACCTCTGTACCAAATTAAATACACCCTTCAGTAAGTAAATCACTATCCGCAAACTAGTGTTTTCATAAAATTTGTAAGTCCGGACCTGTCGGGGCGATTTTATTAAAATTTTAGCAGCACATTTTAATCTTCACTAAAGGGTTAAATTTCAATTTTGAAACAATTCTGAGAATTTTTTCGGTATTTTTGGGCCCAAAAACATTTTTCAACCCCTAAAAACCACCCTTAAAATGGTTCGATTGGGCCCATTTTAAATAGGCTTCGTGCGGTTATGGATGGCAACGTGCCTACCCAATTTCGTCAAAATCAATTAACTCTTTCAAAAGTTATAGCCCGTACACATATATATATATAAATATATAAATATATATACTATATATATATATATATATATATATATATATATATACATATATAAATAGACATTTCCAAAAATGGTGCCAAAATGTTCAGGAGGCTATGAAACGTCGAGAAATTTTGGTCCGACCCCTAGGTCCCGCCATCCGACCGACGCCAATAGTGTATGTGCCATATGGCAAATACACTAATAATAGTTATTTGAGCTTGTTGTAATTTTATTAACACAACAATCAATTTTGTAAAAGTAATTGATTCAAATCTCGGAATATGACCTTTTTTTCTTTCGCTTTCGCATTTGAATGCCCCAAGTAATTCACGTAGGTAAACCTCAGATTTTTCACTACATTAACCTCAAAATTATTAAACATATACAAAAATATAAAATGACTGTTAGAATAAACTTCATATACAGGGTGCTGAATCGTTTTGCGGGTATAATAGGGATTTAACCCGTAAAATCAAACGTTTGCGATTTCCTGCTCCCCTAATTATTTTAGAAAAAATATCGTCGAATAAAAGTTTTAGAACATAAAGTTTTGCATCTAAATCATTAAACAAAATTAATTTTGCATGCTTTGTAACGGCAGAAATTTGATATGAAAATGTCAAAATTACCTCAAAAGCAGATAGCGATAGCCATGGAACTTTAACAAAAGGATAACGTTTTAGCTGTCAGAATAATTTCTAATCATTTTGTTCAAATTTCATGGCTATCACTATCTGTTTTTGAGGTAATTTTGACATTTTCATATATCAAATTTCTGCTGTTACAAAGCATGCAAAATTAATTTTGTTTAATGATTTAGACACAAAATTTTATGTTCTAAAACTTTTATTCGAAGATATTTTTCCTAAGATAATTAGGGGAGCAGGAAATCGCAAAAGTTTGAGTTTACGGGTTAAATCCCTATTACCCGCAAAACGATTCAGCACCCTGTATATGCTGTGTACTGAGAAATCTATCTAAGCAAACAAGTTATTTTGGATCACTGATCATCCCCCTTTTGTCATAGCATAATAATATACTTATTAGGAAATTTAATGGAAAACGCAGCCAAATTTGATTATTAATCGTGTCACGGTTGAGTAATTGATAGCTCATTCCGCCGCGAAAGTGGAAAAGTTTGGGTTTGAATCCTGACTGTGACATAGGTAGATAAAAAGATGTTTTTTTCTAATATTCTAAAATATATAATTATGTAACATGGCTGCGTTTTCCAATAAATTTCCTTATACAAATAACAGCCGTAGTAAACTCAATTTCAAAAATAATGTATAGCCTATTAAATTCGCCAAGAAGTAGGCTTTTAAACAGTGAAGGAATTTTTCAAATCGGTTAAGTCGTTCTCGAGTTTTGAGGTAACATAGATAAAAACTTTTTCTTCTAGATATTATTACAGATATAGAGATGCAAAATTTATTGTTTTGTTTATTTGCCGCACATCGATGATATTGGCATTAACTAGTTATATAACGTAGAAAAAAGTATGTCGGATGACAACACATTTCTTAAATTGAATTGGCTGAGGGTGTGAACAGCTGAACGACGCGAACAATCTGAACGTCGGCAAATGTGTTTTGTCTCGATGCTTATTTACTGTCATTCAGTTTTTAATATTGCATATCAGTGCCGAAAATAATAAAAAACAAGCCGTGAGGTGGGTCGTTTATTAGGACTAAAGTGCGACCCTTGAGGTCCACACGACGAACTTCCCAGTTTGATAAATATTTAATAATAATAATTAAATTAGATATTACACAGAAAAGTAATCATTTTAATCATTAAAACATAATTATTATTTATTTTTAACAATAATTAAAAAAAAAAACCGCTGAACCGATTTTTATAAAATTTATGTCGGATCAAAATGACGTTAACACGCCTCGATTGACACCCTTACGAAGTCGATATAATTTTTTATTCGCGAGATATTGTGTAAAATCTACTTTTTGTATAGATACGTACAGTACTAATGTTTAATGTGTTGGTGCATATACGTGTACATAGGCCACTGCGCGTGCGCCAGTATATTACTTTCACCGCTGGCCAAGCGCAATACGTCACACTCATAGCTATAGATATACTTTTAACATGAACATGTCGGTGTCGATGACGCGAACCCATAAATTTTTCCCCTCCCAGAAATCGTCTAACGCGCCTATAGAAATTTTCATTTCAAACAAATCTGGCTCAACGCCGATATAAAAATTGTGTCAGTTTTAAAGGCTTGGAGATGTTATAATTTTTTGTCTATTTTGTCCATAAATAGTTACAGATAGAGTCGGGTAGGCATTTTAGTCTAAAGCCTTCAACTAACGATCCAACGCTGCAATAAAATTTTGTTGGAAATAGGATGAGACCACAGACGTTACGAGCGAGTTTTGCTTTCAGAATGTAATGATTTTGTAGTTAAAACATTTCGACAAAATATTGTAACAAAACTGTTTTCTTATAATAAATTATTTACAACAATTAAAAATGTAACAAAAATAGATAACAATAAGATGTAACAATTATATCTCAATTTATAACAGTCAACATTGTTTATATAATAATAACTCGAACAGTAATTCTTAAACGAACTGAAGCGCTTTAATGCACTGAACAATTTATATGCTGTATTTATTTCAAATCGACACTGTCACACGACTCTCCTTGTTCTTCTCTCCGGTGACTTGCTTCTGCTTATATAGAGCTAGCAGCTTGACCCCCCCACGCTCGAGCGCTTTCCAGAACATTCCTGTGTCATGCCACGCCTCACCATTGTTACTTGTTCTCGATGATTCTATTGTCGCCAGCGGCGTAACATCTGGGGTTTTGCTACAATATATATAGCCGCTAAATTTTTTTTAAGAATTGGACAAAATATGCGTATCTGAGAGTGTATGAAATTTTGCGCTTAAACCGTAGAGAAAATTTGTACTAATCTATAATGTCAATCATCATAAATATAGAAATGGTCGACAACGGGTACTGGGTCGGCGGTCGGGACGGGTCGGGAACGGCTGGTGCTTTTACCCTACTAACTTTTTAGGTCATAAAAACAACCTATGAATGACAAATGATCAGTGTACACATGTCAGTTTGTGTGGAAGAGAGAAAAAAAATCGAAATGATAAATAAACACTCCAAGGGTAGGACTGCAGCTATAGGAAATCAAATTATTTAATTTCCTGTTGGATTTTTAACGTTTGAATGCAAGCGACAAGACAAATCAAAGGAGATTGAAATTTGGTTTACTCAAAGGAAAAATGATAAAATATACTTAAATATAAAGTGCTTTGTACATCTATAAATATTATGAAACGCAACGTCTCGCTGAATTTCCGGTGGATACGCTTATAACTCGAGGACCACTGATCCTATTTACATGATTTTTTTCCATCGGTATACGTTATAGTCTGTGACCTTTTATTTATAAGCTATGTTCTTTATTTTTTATCGCACAGATTATAAAATAACTGATTGTAAAAATGGTTTTACCACTCTAATCTCAAAGTATCTTTTTTTGTTTTTATACTGCCAGATTTATGTTCTTTATTTATATCGTAAATAGTTTTATTGTTAAGCACAAAATACCAGAAGCTCATAACCGCAGCTCTAAGATATTTTCCCTCCCAGATACAAATCCCAGAAAAAAGATGCGATATTCGGGCACTCTCCTGTACACAAAAACAGCCAGATATATGTACCCTCCTCAATATTTTGAGTCACGCAATGCCTATAGGTTGTGTGCACGTAGCCTACTAGCGCCGCTAGCGGACAATAGTGCACTATTGAACTCATTTTTTATTATGATTATTTTAGACCACGAAATTTTTTAATAAACGAATACCATTTAATTTAGCTGCGTGCACATAGTATATTAATAGAATAGCAGAGGACAGAGTGGTGTAACGGTTAGCGTAGCGGCCTTTGGATCACACTGTCGTGGGTTCGAATCCCGCCTCCGCTCATGGATGTTTTGTGATGTCATTTAGTTTTAAGTTATTTGTTATTTGATTTGATGTAATTAAAAGACGCTAATGACCTAAGTTGTCGACGCGTCTATAATTTACAATAAATAAAAATAGCATAGCATAAAAGGTACATGAAACTTATTTATTTTAAGTTTTTTTCTTCTTCAATTTTAACGTATAATAAAAAATAACTGGTTAATTTATATCAGACATGGAGGTGTACCTACATCTATGTCTATGGTTTATATTGACAGGCGACAACATAACCTCAAACCATGGAGCCGGTAATCTTGCGGACCGGGTTTAAAAGTGTCAAATTTATCAGATTTGTATTAATAATTTCCAAATAAGTTAGAAGTAAAATCATGCTTTTATTTACTTGACTTTTTAAACAACAATGCTCACTGACAATTTACGAAAAATTAGAGTTCCGAGTTTACAATGGAGCACACGACGAGCGCTCGCATCGATATTATTAAACTCCGCCCCCTTGCACATAATATACGAATCGTCAATCGACAGTAAAACTATTTTCAACGCGGCCAACTTGATTATGTGAAAAACAACTTTGACCAATGGGTAATTTTCTTCTCTGATGTGAAGTAACGATAATAAGTTTGCTCAATGTGTGTCAACTTTAGATCGGCAAATCCTTCCCCGCCTCCCTTCGTTCTTTGCGCTACTGTATTTAATTTAAATCAGTTGAAGAGCGACAGAACTTTGAAGAAACCTTTAATTACGACATTTACGATGATTTTCTTTTATACTCGGACGGGAAAGATTTAAACGAGAGTATTATATTCGTTTTATCTGTACAGCGTGAACAAATAAAAAGCTGTAATAAAATTCTGTGTAAAACCGTTAGATCTCTTTGGTAATGGGGTCGCCCCACATTTTGCAGGCTAGATTCTACATTACTAATAGGCTATAAAATATGAGCCAAATGTTTTGAGAATTTTTGAAGTTTATTGATTTGGAAGTTTATAAATACAAATAAATGCTTAAAGGTACGTGCAGTACGCATTTGGGATTCTAGATGGCAGCATGTATGGTAGATGGTGGCTGAAATTAGTGATGGGCAGAATCGAATTCTTTTAAGAATCGAAAACCCGGTATTCGAATACTTTTAAGAATCGAATGAGTATTCGAGAACCGAAAACTGAGAATATTATGAATAATATAATACCTATATTATTCCATAATATTCTCGGTTCTCGCTTCTCATATTGTGATATTCTTATTTCTTTGCACCGCGACAATGTCATAATACCATAGTCTGTACGAACTCTACCGATTAGTACCGATTGCACTCGATTCAGAGTGAGTTGTGCTACACTATGTGTGGGAAATAGTTTGACTTTGACTGGATGAGTACCGGAATCGAGAACCGAGAACGCCGAATCTTCGATTGCAGTTTATTTGCAATTCTTCTTACGAGAACTCGGTATTCGAATACTTTCAAAAAAGTATTCGAGAACACCGAGAACTTATGAGAATCGGATACTTCTCGATTCTAGCATTCGAATACTCCCATCACTAGCTGAAATTATAAGAGCTTATATGTTTGCACAATGAAGCTTTGATACAAGCTTAAGTCGCGTTTGAAATGTCAGATAACGAAGACGAATATTTGTGTTCTTATTTTATTTATTTATTGTAAATTATAGACGCGTCGACAACTTAGGTCATTAGCGTCTTGATTACATTAAATAACAAGCCGTGAGGTGGGTCGTTTATTAGGACTAAAGTGCGACCCTTGATGTCCACACGACGAACTTCCCAGTTTGATAAATATTTAATAATAATAATTAAATTAGATATTACACAGAAAAGTAATCATTTCAATCATTAAAACATTATTATTATTTATTTTTAACAATAATTAAAAAAAAAAACGGCTGAACCGATTTTTATAAAATTTATGTCGGATTAAAATGACAATAACACGCCTCGATTGACACCCTTACGAAGCCGATATAATTTTTTATTCGCTAGATATTGTATAAAATCTACTTTTTTGGAGGTTATTTGGTTAAGAAAAAAGAACGGCTGAACCGATTTTGAAAAATTTTTTTTCAGATCATATTTACGTTAATACGCGTCGATTGGCACCCTAACGTAGTCGATATCATTTTTCATTCTCGAGATTTCGTCTTAGAAAAAAATGGTCACATACGTACGTACGTACACACACACACAGAGAGAGAGACATCTTTCTAAAAATAGTGTAAAAATAGTGTGGTTACCTTGAAACATGAAAATTTGTTATATATTTTGATTTCGATTTTCGGACCTGTTACAATAACTTCCAATGGGAAGTTAATAATTCTAGCTGTTGGTGACCCTAAAACAGTAGGTAGCGTTAGTCCAAAAGTAAGTTATTTTGTTATTAATTGTATTTGAACCAGGGTTGTTACGGATGCAAAAATTTAGACATCCGCGGAAGCAGATGCGGATGCGGATTATTAGAAGTTCACATCCGCGGATGCGGATTTGATGCGGATGCGGATTTTGGGATTTTAACAGGATAATTATTTAAATTTTAAGTGCATAAATAACTGAAAATCAATTTAATTTTAACTTTTTATTTATTTAATCATATTTTTAGCACGCGCCACTCTGGCTCCGCCCACCTTCTTTATATGTAGTTACTTGTTGATGTGAATCTGCATCCGTAAAAACTCCGCATTGATTGATGCGGATGTGAATGCGGATGCAGATGTCTGAATTAATGCGAATATTTCGCATTTACGGATGCGGATGCGAATATTCGTAACACTCCTGATTTGAACACACTGTAGTTATGTTATACAAGAGAAAATCTTCTTATGTTATTAGCGTTTTCATTCAGAACGAAAACATCGTTTATTTCAAATAAAAAAATATATCATCTTATTTAAACATTCATTTTAAATAGAAAATTATATTACCTAATCCTATTAAAATGATGTATTGAAAAAGAAAAAGGAAAAGTAATATTTATATAAAATATTATACCCTGAATTTTTCTTTAAAACCACAACCTGCCAGAGATATCTGATCGCCACCAGTTCAAATTTTCAATTTATTGTTATTTTTAACCGACTTCAAAAAAGAAGGAGGTTATTAAGTCGACTGTATATTTTTTATGTATGTTACCTCGTATCTCCTACATTTATGTGGGCTTGAGAATGGTCGAACGTATAGCGGTGCTGTTGTTTACATGGCGTTGCTATGGTTCCTCTATTACAAGTCCCCAGTTCCCGGGTTCTAGCCCGAGAGCTGGTAAAAGTGTCAATTGGATTTTCAATTTATTATTAAAAAAAAATAATGAATTGAAAATATGAATTGGTGCTAGGCCCAAATAACCTTAGCTGTTGGTGGTCTTTCAAACACAATCCACAATCCTACATTTGTGAACCGATTTTCATGATTCTTTTTCTATTTTAAGGTCGATTTATATTATCCGGTCAGACACGGGGCGGGAACGTAGCGTTTCCGACAAGACAAACATTTTTACATACATTTCAAATACGAATATTTATACTTAGCGTATCCGGTCCATTCAGACACGTTGCGTATCATTCACGTACCGTCAAACATTGTCGGCGAAAATGTTTTGTCTGATACGTTACTCGTCTGAGCATGTCTGAAACGGTACGTACGTACGTATAGTATACATTATGTTCAGACAGTAAAGTAATAAGTTTAGAGTGATCGCGTTAAATTCTCTCGGTATGGATCACGAAAAAACTTATCGAAGTGTTAAAAACATATAATTTTTATACAATCAAGAAGATAAAAAGTACAGCGACAATGAACACCAAAATGACAATGACGACAATATTTTTGTTTTTCATCTTCACCTGACAATAGGGCAATTTTATAGGTACAGTCGCGGACTTAAAAAAGTTTACACCTGTATCATCAAGTCACCGATTTTTCTAATTTTGGCATATTTGTAATTTGGCTTTTGATAATAATGTATCATACTAAGGTTACATCCTAAAAATTCAATAAAAAAATTATTATCAGAACACCTCAGTTGTTTATTATACAATCCAAATTACTCAATATTATTCAATTAAAACATAAAAAGATTTGATAATATTTGATACTAACAAATTCCTTCCTCCAATCTTGAAATAATTCTTCATTTTTGTTCATCGTTTTAATTTACATTTCGAGCCTATTAAAAACTAAATTTGTTGCTAAGCTACTGATTTTTTGTGAACTTACACTGAAAAACTCAAGTGTAAACTTTATTAAGTCCGCGACTGTACATAAATCTTCTAATGATAAATGTGAGAACTCGCTGTATAACAAAGTTATTCTTTTAAACAAAGCACTTTTATCACAATTAAATTCGTATGGTGTCTGATAGTATAAATACCTACTGTATTTGCCGGAACGTTACCGCTACGTTCCCGCTCCGTGTCTGACCGGATAATATAAATCGAGCTTAATAGGGCATACCGTCAGGCTGATACCACATAAATTTTACTTAAATCGGTTTAACTAGTAGTTCCTGAAATTACTCGCGACAAACAAACATAGTTTGTTTGTTTGTCCTGAAATTACTCGCGACAAACAAACATGGTTTGTTTGTTTGTCGCGAGTAATTTCAAGACAAACAAACAAACCATGTTTAGCTATAATATTATATTTGGCTATTGTTGATAAACAAGAAAGGCGTCTGTTTGTATCGGCATCATTCGAGAACAACTAAACCGATTTTGATAAAACTGTCTACCCCATCATTAGGCGTCCAGAAAAAAATAAATCTCAGTCTCAACCAAATTGGCCACCCTTTATATATAGGTTACTTTTTATTAGGCTACAATAGAGTTGTGGATCAGAACGCAATCGACGCCACGGATAAAGGCTAAAAAATCGAAATTAAGTTCAAAAATGCAGAAGACTTCTTTCTGAATCAATCTCTGTGTCATATGATAAATTATTTTCCAAAAAAAGGTTCTCATAAAAACCTTGAAATATAATTTATCTTTCCATTTGCTCTTTCTGTTTACATTTAATTTACACCCACGCAAGAAAAACTAGAAGAAAGAATGTGAAATTGTGCTTTTTAATGGAATCCTTATTTTTTACGCACAAATGAATCCATTTCAGAGAGTACTATGTTATTAAATGAAGTTTTATTAAAAAAATAATAGCTTCATTAATTACTTTCACGATGCAAAAAACTTTTTACATTCATTAATTTTATAATGAGTTTGGCTTTTCTTACATCTGTCTTTCATAAGATGTTTGTTATTTTTGGTTCAATATTAAAATCAAACCCAACCATAACCGTTAAAACGGTTTCATTTCAGTAACCAAATGAATCGTGGAACCGCATAAAATCGGTTTTCATAAAAATGTTCGTTTTTAGGGTTCCGTACCAGAATGGAATCTTATATTATTGTGCCAACGATGTCTGCCTGTCTGTCACTTCTAAACGAATTGAGATATAGGGACTTGAATTTCACACATAACATGTATTAGCGCGGCCCAAAAACGGAGAGAATAACAAAAAATTACAAACAGTTTATTTACCATTATTTTTTTATTTACCATTAATTTTCTATGTAGAATCACACCCTTAAATATTCGCACATCATTAAGGAACATCCTGTATATAGATATATAAATAAGTGATATGATGTAATATGCGTAGCAACAATGATGTTTAATCCCTTGTTCTATCCTTCTCCCGTTTCCCCGTCCTGCTCTGTCTGCGGTTTCATGTTTCAACAGTTTTTTTTTCTTACGAACAAATATCTGATTTGTAACATTTTGTTTTCTTGACCTACTTACATTATAGTGCTTAAGATTTGCGCAAGGGCTTTCGATGTGTTTTTTTACTCGTTTGCGGAATTTATGGGTATTTTTGTGCTACTGTAGCGCTCAAACGGCTGGATGATTTTCACAAACAGAGACGTTGATAGATTCGCCATAATCTCACGAGTGACACTGAGTGTGTATCATGGCATAGTCTTAGATTTTTTCTTTTGTTGTTTATTATTAAAACAGATCGTGAAAGAAAACGTTTTTCAAGGGCGAATATTTGTTTCGAAAAGGGCTATTTTAAAAGCTTTTTATTAACTGTACTTGTTAGTTTAAGTTAGGGTCAAATCTTGCATTTAAATTTTGGCCAACTTCAACATATTCGAACGACGAACGAAGGGATTTTGCTAGATAGCAGTATGGAAGGGATGCAGACCGCCCCCAACATGTAACAAAATGAATAGTCAAAACTATTATTGCTTCAAAGCTGAAATTGTTTGTATAGCTTGTCGGTGACCCAATAATGCCATTATAATATTTGCAGATCGATTGGTCAGTATTAAAGGGGTAGCAGATCACCTTAAGCGTGTCATGTACCCGACGAAATTTATATTATTAGTTGGTTCAAATTTTAATATGTTGTTACGGCGACTGTTTTAAGCATACATTTCAATTTGTAGAACAAAATGTCGGTATTAACCCCCTCTCTTAGAGGGAAACTTGCTCGCCTAGGTGTTTATATCGTTCTGCAAGGGGGTTAATACCGCATTTTGTTCTGCAAATTGAAATATATGCTTAAAACAGTCGCCGTAACAACATATTAAAATTTGAACCTTGAACTAATAATATAAATTTCGTCGGGTACATGACACGTTTAGGGTGATCTGCCACCCCTTTAATACTGACCAATCGATCTGTAAATATTATAATGGCATTATTGGGTCACCTAGAAGCTATACAAACAATTTCAGCCTTGAAGCAATAATAATTGTGACAATTTTTTTTGTTATATGTTGGGGGCCGTCTGTATCCCTCCCATACCGCTATTTAGCAAAATCCTTTACTCAGGACACTTTAATATGCCTCCCTCAACATCTTCACAAAAATAAGGCCTTGAATAAATAACACCAAAAAATGTTCACCACCTCTCGGTCTTAACGCTTTGCACAAACTTTTCCGCAGTCGCATAAGAAGTTATAATTTCAAAAAACTTATTCATCTCGACCCGAAATTGCAATGGCTGAAACATTTCCGAAAATGTCGAAGACCCTGCAAAAGTAAAATGGTATGAGAAATGTTTACTGATAGAGCTAAAATAATAAATCCGCTATCAGACGAAATAAACTTGCTGTATGTGTCGTCTTGTTCAAAACTTACGACATTCAGACTTATCGATGTCGCCATGTCACTTTCATTTTCTAACTTTAGTATTTTTATTTATTTATTAGTAAATAGTAATAGAAATAAATACACAGCACAAATACTAAATAAATATTTTAGTGGTTTATAGTTTTACATTTTTTTGGAACAAAAGAACAAAAACGGCTATTCAATAACTCTGGGTCCACCCTGACGCGAACAATGTTCGCAAACTTGTTTGTGTCAGTGTGGACCCGGAGTAAGTGTTACCGGAAAATAGGTTCCAAAAAGGGGCCGTCGCAAAAATTATTTACCATTGTTTATTTTCAAATACATAAAAATAATAATAGGGGGGCAGTATAGCCTAGTGGTTAGCATGCTTGACGCTGCAAACTCTAGACTGAACTGCCGTGGGTTCGAATCCCACCTGCGCTCATGGATGTTTTGTGATGTTATTTAGTTTTAAGTTAGTTGTTATTGTTATTTAGTGTAGTTGAAAGACGCTAATGACCTTAGATGTCGACGCGTCTATAATCTACAATAAATAAATTTAAAAAAAATAATAGTTTTGATTATCATTGAACTGTAGACAAGGTAGGTAATTGTCATGACATTCAATTTTCGTCGCGACTTTCATCTTTTTCAATGCGGTTTGTTTTTTATCCACGTTTCTTGCATCAACGGGTCTTAACTTCAACGAGGACAATAATTTCTAGCGGATGACTTCTCTAAGCTAACTTCGTTGCATCTTCTCACATCAGTACTGCGCAGGGTTGTGCAAAATGTACACAAAATGATTAAAAAAAAAGTCAAGAGGTGTCATGGGACACCCGACAGAACCTATGTTTTACGCATTGTATATAAAACCGAATTTATCAAAGCTATTGACAATACAATTGAAAAGTTATTATTTGACCGCCATTTTGAAATCTGATGCAATTTCATTTTTTTGTGTCCTATAAAACTCGTAAATATCAATTTTCAAAAAGATCGGATAATTTTTACAAAAGTACATATGGCCGCTATTTTGAAATTTGATGCATTTTTTTTTTTTTGTGTCCTATAAAACTCTCAGATATTAATTTTCAAAAGGATCGGACAGTACTAATGTTGTACAACACGTTATCTTTGTGTTGTGCAAATACGTGTACATAGGCCACTGCACGTGCGCCAGTATATTACTTTCACAGCTGGCCAAGCGCAATACGTATAAAGTATATCTATAGCTATGAGTGTAGCTATAGATATTCTTTTATCTTTTAACATGAGCATGTTGGTGACGTGACGCGAATCCATAAGTTTTTCCCCTCCTAGAAATCGTCTAACGCGCCTATAGAAGCATAGCTTTAAATACATAGCTTCAAAAAATGAACCGACTTCAAAAAAGAATAAAATAATCTTTCTGTTCGTTTTTCATTCACCTTTTTTAGGTGAATTGAATTTATTTTTATTTCACCCTTTTTGGTGTTTTTGTATTTTGAATTTGCGGGTCGCTCAGATAATTCGACGAGTCTAAGATCCTTCCTCATACAATTCTAAACAATACGGTAAGAGTTATAACCAAATCGGTCCAGTAATTCCTGAAATAATCGCGGCCATACATATTATACAATGATACAAGCATGCAGGATGAATCAGAAATAGAGACGGGAAAAATTCCACAAATCAAATAGATTTAAATAATCGCCATCCTAAAATATGAAGGCAGGTTCATTTTCGAGAAAAAAAATGAAAAAGTTTTATTAGAAAAATTGTACCCGCCACTGGCGAATTAAATGTAATAATATGCACTCTTTAAAGACTAACTAAATACCAACCTTTATCACTGATTATATAACTGCTATAAAATTTGGATAAAATGCATAATTTTATAATCAGTTGTCACCGGTTACTCATAGATAAGAGAGTTATATAGATAGCCCACTCTATAATGAATGCTCTGACCCTTTTAGTACTGACTGCAAAAACGTATGGCGCTAGTGTGCAACCATAGAGAGAGTAGTATAGATATCCCACCCTATCCTTTTAGTACTGATTACTGCCACTATGGAGTATGGCGCTAGTGTGCAACAATGAAAGAAGCGGTAATTTCAAAAATTTTACTCTTACTTTTAAATTTAATTTTCCTAGAAATGACGTGCAAATTGAAAAGGTTAATTAAAAAATAAAATAAATGTTTTTTCCCAGTTTTATTACAATTTTTCATATTAACAAACTATATTAACATTAAAAAATAACATTTGAATACTAAATAAGTCACTAAACTAAATTATTATAATATTATCAAGTCATGTAAATATAAAATAATACAATAAAATATTAATAATATAGTTTTCAGAATTGTTTCATAATAATAATATTGATTTTCACGGCTTCATATTTGCAATCTTCAGAGAAATGAGCTTCACACACTCGGACATTTTTTCGGACTCGATTCATAGGACTATCAAGGAAATCCCTACGATTGATCGCAAAAATCCACTGATAAAATCTCTGTAAATAAAACATTATTTTAAGTATTTTAAACACTTGTCAATCCCAGATTTTTAATATTATAAACATCTGTAAATATTATTATTTAATTCAAACAAAATATAACGACATGAAACTTGAATAAATGTGATTATATGATTTTTAAGTTATAATATCTTACTCATGTCATAGTCATAGATAAATAAATTATTCTTACCTCAGTTTCCTTAGAAAATGAATAAAATGTAATCTTCCCACTATTAGCATTATTGCAATTCGGAACGCAGGACTAAAAAACCATTTTTTTCACTTTTACAAAACACGCATATAACTACATCAGTATACAATGAAACACCCATTTTGACAATGACGTAACATAATGCTGTAGTCAGCTATGTTATGATGCCAGTCATTATGCATTCATTTAATAATATACTACGTTACCTAAGATATTGTGATCATTAATATTCAAAAGTTAGCAGCGCCAATAATTTCGGTTTTTGCAGTCAGAACTAACATGGTCTGAGCTTTTCTATAAGAGTGAGCACACCATGCGGTTACTCTGCCGTGATATTCATAAAACAGTATGGTACATTTTACGAACATTGAAAAAAACAGACATGATTTTATTATACGGTGTAGCTGGCGGATATTCTACAGAAGCGCGCAGACAGTATGCTTACCGTTTTCCCTGGTGTCGTGTCCCTGAAGCACGCACTTTTAATAAAACTGTGCAACATATTTTGTGAGTTTATGAATTTGAAGTTTTGTGTAAGTACATGTCATTGTGTATGACTTTTTCTTTTAATTTTGCGTTCGTTATAAACTAATACATAACTAAAGGTAAAAGTACATTACTTAAATTACTACAGGTCAAAGTTGCTCAGAGATTGAAAAATGTATTCATCACGGATTTTCGATAATGAAGCGAGTAGTTCAATAAACGTGAGCATGCTTTCTTCTTAACACGTTGACTGCCGTAAAAAGCTTAACTTGGTGCTCGAAGAATCGACCATAACAGCCGCGAGTATCACAAGTTAATTCTCAAGCACTCCAAGTTATAATAGCTAAGAAAAGCATCATTCGATTCTCAGGTCAATTTAACTTTTATGCAGCCCAATATACACGGTTGTAAGCATTAGAAACTATGTGTGGCCTGCACCTGAGTGAATCGATAGTTGATTCTCAGGCTTGAAATGTTTGTAGTTGACATTTCACTAAAAAGCAGTGAAACTTCAGATAAAATATTATTTTTATATTTATTCTAACAAAAACCAACATTTAATTACATTTTTAAATAAGAAAATAACTAATTTTTTTCATATGATTCAAGCGTATGCAGACTTGTTTACTTATAAAACGCCATTACTGCAAACTTCAGCTATATGGGCCACGTGAACATTTGGTGTCTCTTAGCTCAAAAAATCAAAAAAATACATTTTTTAGGAAAAAATAAATTCATTAATGAAGAACATCGCTATCCTATTCAAGGACAAAACAGTTCTGGTCAGAAGGGACCAGATATTTCTGATTATTGCGGCAGTCAACATGAATGATTTTTCAAATCGGTCCAATAGTTCCTAAATTATTTATTCTGTAATATTTTTGTGCAGATGAAGCCACACCTTGCCCTCTTAAAATTTTAATATTACTTCGATTTATTTTTATTTATTGTAGATTATAGACGCGTCGACATCTCAGGTCATTAGCGTCTTTCAACTACACTAAATAACAACTATCTTAAAACTAAATAACATCACAAAACATCCATGAGCGCAGGTGGGATTCGAACCCACGGCAATCCAGTTCAGAGGTTGCGGCACGCTAACCACTAGGCTATACTGCCCTCAATATTACTCCGACATCCCTTGTTATAAGGCTGTGTTTGTTATGTTTCGTAGTGGAACAATGCCAACGCTTTACTCCTTGGTTCAAAACGATGTGCTTTTGTTACGGCATAATTCTTGTTGAATTAGAGTTCAGCGCCGTTCTGAACCAAGGTCGACAATAACACCGTTTTGTCGCCGTGTTTTGCAACTTGTCGACGGTCAGACAAGGTTAATGCGTTTTTCTGTTAAGCGAATTTGCACCGTAAACCTTCTTTAAACTCTGTATCCATAAAATTGCATAAATAAATTATTATTCTATTGTAATACTTCTATACAGTCTCGCCGTAAAATTCATAGAACAATAGAATAATTAATCTTATTTCTCTGTGAAGTTTTATGGTTATAAAAAGCTTTACATAGCTATTTTGTAAGGTCTGATACACATATCTGCACTTTTTATCTAAAGTTATCGGGTTCATTTTTAGAAAAAGCACGTTTATCCACTAAGTTTAGAAGCTGTGTAAGTTCAAAAATTCAAATTTTTGAGTAATTTTAAAAACAGATACAGAAGTGAACAAGTGTCCATTAGAATAATAGGTGTGTCTTCTTCTACAAGCATGATTAATTTGAAAAATATCTGAGAAAATTTAAGCTTACGTCAAAAATCGCAGTTTTTCCTAAATTATTTTTATTTTTTCAAACGCGTCCTAACTTCCCTCGTCCCATATTTGACACAAAGAAAAATGGACTCCATACCCATGAAAACAACAAATAAACAGTCTTTTCATTATAAAAAAAAAGTCTGGAATTTGAGTAAATTTGATTGTCCCAATTTTAATTCCTAATCTAGCAACTCTAAATAAACTTCGGGTCAAAATGAATGCGCCTTTCGTAGAGTTTTATTGAACGATTTGATATTTATATATACAATTACAATAATGTACAAAGTCGTCAGTATTACGTAAAACATAGGCGCGTTGAAAGAGTCATTTCAGTTATACGCATAGTGGTTGTCGTTTGCACCTTGCCCAGTGGCCTTGTGAATTGCTGTAGCGGCGAAACTGTTTCTTGTATAGCGCTGTCGCCACAAGACGCGTGGAAAGTGTCATATTTAAGTTATATGCATAGTGGTTGTCGTTTGCACCTAGCCAATGGCCTTGTGAATTGCTGTAGCGGCGAAACTGTTTCTTCTACAGCGCTGCCACCACAAGACGCTTGGAAAATGTCATATTTCCGTTATATGCATAGTGGTTGTCGTTTGCACCTTGCCCAGTGGTCTTGTGAATTGCTGTAGCGGCGAAACTGTTTCTTGTACAGCGTTGCCGCCACAGGACGCGTGAAAAGTGTCATATATTTCAGTTAAATATGCATAGTGGTTGTTTGCACCTTGCCAACTGGCCTTGTGAATTGCTGTAGCGGCGAAACTTTTTCTTGCACAATGTTGCCGTCACACTGTTAAAAATATATGACGTGTATTTATGGTGTTTAGACACCCCGTATGAAGTACCTATATCCGCTAGAATAGAATATACCGTGATGCATCGATGTTCGATGCACTTAAATGAAACGGAAGTCCTCGCTTTCTTGTTCCTGTTTTATAAATATTTCATAAACCGATACATCTAATATAAATGCATTTCCTGTGTTCAATCCTTGGAAAACGCTATTATCCTGACGCCTTGAGTTTATTATCGATATCCTTTATCATTTTTCTTTTATATTTTTAACGTCGCGAGTGTTCAGTTCGATTTGTGTAAAATACAGGACTTTCATAAAACGAGAAAAATTGATATATTTCATATTTTTGACGACAATATCGTCTAATGTCGGAAGTGGTTGACATGTGAAACAAAACATGTATAACTATGTTAAGGTCTCAGACACCGTAAGCCATGGCAGCCGTGCAGAAAAGTACGAATTTACCGACAGGTACAAACTCCAAGTGCAGGTTCGAATCCTGAAGGCTTTTAATATACTTATAATATTTTTATAACGAAATTATATAGGTAGTGGATAAAAATTTAAAATATAAAAAAATATAATTACAATTATTTTATTTATTATTATTTTACGAACATTTGATTTTATAGGATAAATAAAAGTTGATGTATTAATACAATTATTTGTGTTTACCGCTATTTTCGTCATTTGTCTGTACCCGCGATACAGACATATACCCACTTTTTATTTATTTATTTTATATTTTTATAAAAATATATACTAATTCATAATTAAATAAAACTCAACGTTTTAATTTCTTTACACTTAAGAACTTTATTTTATATAACTATTTCGCAAAATATTTTTATGAGTGTAAATAAAAAAACACTGCGTTTTTTAAATTTAAAATGTAAAGGTAACATTAATTTACATCAAGTAACGCTAGAATCTATTATATTACGATAATGTTTTAAATTTTACACACAGTTAAAAAAAATCTAAATTGTTATAGAAATAAATTTCATTTAACAATGATGCTTAATGGAAGGGTCGACATAATAAGCTATCTAACGTTCAGTAGTTGCGAAGTTTTGACTTGATTCTGATGAATGATGATGTAACAAAAGACGTATATAATCACTGATCTCTAGGTAGCGTATGGAACTGTATTTTAAGATTACCGATACATGGCGGATAAAAGCACCAAATTTGGTATGATGGTACCTTAGGGTATACTAATAAATGTTAGCCTAGGAAATGACCTCTGTTGTCGAGCGTCTATAATCTACAATTCAATTCAAGTTAGCCTAGGAGGCCACTGGGATTTCTGGAAAACAACTTTATAGGCGGCCGAAAAACCACGAAATTTTACCACCTTTTTTGCATTTTACGAAATATCTCAGAAACGGTCCACTTAAGCTATTCTTCCACTATGTAATGTTTTAAAGAGGATTACATTTCCTACAATTTTCATTCCTACAACTTTTCTGTGGTATTAATGGTAAGCGCGCTACAGCTTCTTGAAAATCACGCGCTTTTTGTAACCTTGGTAACCAATAGTCAAAATGTAACGTTCTTTTCAATAGCTTTATTTTTTGTGTTCTTCATTGAACTTTAAATTGAAAATACAGATGTTCATAAAGCAAGGAACGCCCTAAACCGTCCTTTTTGTCCCATATTGATATCTTTTAAAATTGAGAAGTTAAAGGCAATCAAAGTTGAAATCATCACAGAGTTTTACGTGTTTTTTTAACACACGTTTCGAGTACCTTCCATACCGAATAAAAAAATTCACAGATTTCGCAATCCTTGCAACCATCGAGGACATTGGAAATGATAACAGTATATATGAAACATAATTAACTGTTTATTATACACACAATATTTATCAATGCACTGTTAAGTTTTGTCAGGAATAACCCTATTATTCTTCTGTTATATACGCGTTCACTTTTGCTTGATTACTTAACTTTGAAATGGATTTTTCTACAGTATTTATTAACATTTGCTCAAAAATAACACCGCAGATCGTCGCAAATACCTCTCAATTAACTAGACATGATATAAAACACATTTCGAAAAAATTGCACTTGTTCAATTTTGCATGATTGCTCCTCACTTGATCGCGACACCGTTGTCTTTTGGCCTTGAACGAAAACTCGTAACTCTGCCCCCATATACGAACATAAACATTTCCAATGTTAAAAAATCCGTCTAGAAATCCATAAAAAATGTAGTGCCCTAAACGATGTTTTTTGTCCTATACGCGATTGACTGTCTATCCGCAATCCATTAATTCGAGATCAGTGTACATATATAATACATAATATTATGATACGTGCTTTATATAAGAGATGTCGTTAGGTGGGCGGCATCCAATTACGTTAATTTAATTATCCACTATTGTAATTGGCCGCTCATAAGCTAATTACGGCAACGTTACACAGTTTTTGTTGTGTCAATGAATACAGATTAGTATTCTTGGACGTATGTGTGTGTGTTTTATGGATCAGCGGTCCTCAGCTCTCCCGGTTATGAAATATTTTTATAAATTAAATTATAATATTTTACAATTAACGCCGAAGCATTTTGATCGTATAATTTCTGTTTACAGGGGTATCCTAGTTAATAAGATTGTTGGCCTCTGCTTTAAGAAACAATTGCCTAGTCCTAGTTTTCCAAAGTATAGTGTACTGATAAAGTAAACTGAAAAAAAAAACATTAATACGTATTAAAT
Organism: Mongoloraphidia duomilia; assembly: GCA_039654895.1. Classification (NCBI taxonomy): domain Eukaryota; kingdom Metazoa; phylum Arthropoda; class Insecta; order Raphidioptera; family Raphidiidae; genus Mongoloraphidia; species Mongoloraphidia duomilia. The sequence goes on along the minus strand of CM077520.1, from coordinate 1,886,015 downwards.
TAAATGTACGACGTTTCGTCTATAGATTTAGACTTTTTCAAGTACATACATAAAAATAACAATATTTATGAAAATTAATATTAATTACTAACCATAGCAATTAACATAAGATGGTTAGTAATTAATATTAATTTTCATAAATATTGTTATTTTTATGTATGTACTTGAAAAAGTCAATCTATAGACGAAACGTCGTACATTTAATTTTATAAATCAAATATTTTGTCCACTATCCTGCGATTTTTCTTAATTTTATAATAATGTCTTTATTGATAAAAAAGAATTATCAAAGGTGTAAAATTAAGCTTAAAGCTAGTTTTGAATCTAAACCATGCAAAAACAACAAAAATACAAGCAAAATACAAATATGAAATAGCTTTTTATAATACACGAAAGCTGCGAAAAAGTTAACAAAATTCATCAACGGACATTTTACAATGTCAATTTTAAAATGCGACTGTTCATTTATGTGACCACCGTTAATGCAAACTAATTCCAAGAGATTTTAAGCCCGACTTCGCTTCGCCACGGGTGACCGCTATAAATCATAAATTCATAGCACCCGGGCGAAGCCAGACGGGTGCCGTTAGTATTAAATAGAATACAAACATATTAAAACCACGGAAAAGAGGTAAAATTATAGTGGTGGAGGTGCAGATCGATACCCGTTTCTTCCACAACAACCGCACTAATTATTTTATAGATAATCCGATCGCTCGGATAAAGTCGTATGTGACTAGTCTAAAGCTCTTACCCATACAATCCTAAACAATATTAAAAAATTCAAATCGGTCCAGTTGTTCCTGGAATAGTCGCGGCTCTTTAGTCATAACGTAATATTATATAAAAATAATTGCTACTATAGAAGGATTAAGCTTTTAAATAATGAAGGATTTTTGAAATTGGTTCAATAATACGTAAGTACATACACACACACACGAATTTTTGTTAAAAAATCCCGCATAAAATAAAAATATTGTTTTGTTTTTAGTTTTTTTTTAACATTGGAAATGTTTATGTTCGTATATGGGGGCAGAGTTTTCGTTAAAGGCCAAAAGACAACGGTGTCGCGATCAAGTGAGGAGCAATCATGCAAAGTTGAACAAGTGCATTTTTTTCGAAATGTGTTTTATATCATGTCTAGTTAATTGAGAGGTATTTGCGACGATCTGCGGTGTTATTTTTGAGCAAATGTTAATAAATACTGTAGGAAAATTCATTTAAAAGTTAAGTAATCAAGCAAAAGTGAACGCGTATATAACAGAAGAATAATAGGGTTATTCCTGACAAAACTAAACAGTGCATTGATAAATATTGTGTGTATAATAAACAGTTAATTATGTTTCATATATGCTGTTATCATTTCCAATGTCCTCGATGGTTGCAAGGATTGCGAAATCTGTGAATTTTTGTTGATGTAGGTACAGTTGAACTTCTGTAAGTCGAATCTCAAGGGATATAAAAAAAATCGAGTTAAGAAGTAAAAAATACATATAATAAAAGTAATAAAAAAATCAAGATTCATGCTAAAAATTCAACCTAGAGAATAATTCGAGTTATGAAAATTCGACTTGTAGGAACCAAAGTTTATTATAATGACCTCATTTGTCGAGCGTCTATATTCTACAATTATTTATGAAAATAAAATTACAGAGATCTCATCACTTTTGATGAACGAATAATTGAACAATTCTTTTGTTTGAATGAACATTAAAATTAAGAAACTAAATAGAGCAAGAAAATCTAATAATAAAATACCGTTTAGTAACGCTATTGTAAAGCCGAGGACAGCACCGTCTTTTATAGAAGTTTTGAGGAAGCGATTAAATAAGTGAGTGAGTTAGGTCTGCGGGTTTTAAATCCAAAGCTCATTTGAAGTGTGTAAATAGATTTGTATATCCCGTCGATGGTAAAGCTTGACGGTTTGCCTTCCTAACAAACATCGCTTAATGAATTGAATTAAAGTGCCATCCAAGACTACACACTGACGCTTTACTAATTCTCTTAGTTCTCCTCTACAGTCTGTTCAGAAAATATCGGTTTTAACATTGGAAATGTTTATGTTCGTATATGGGGGCAAAGATTACGAGTTTTCGTTCAAGGCCAAAAGATAACGGTCTCGCGATCAAATGAGGAGCAATCATGAAAAATTGAACAAGTGCAATTTTTTCGAAATGTGTTTTATATCATGTCTAGTTAATTGAGAGGTATTTGCGACGACCTGCGATGTTATTTTTGAGCAAATGTTAATAAATACTGTAGAAAAATCCATTTAAAAGTTAAGTAATCAAGCAAAAGTGAACGCGTATATAACAGAAGAATAATAGGGTTATTCTTGACAAAACTAAACAGTGCATTGATAAATATTGTGTGTATAATAAACAGTTAATTATGTTTCATATATGCTGTTATCATTTCCAATGTCCTCGATGGTTGCAAGGATTGCGAAATCTGTGAATTTTTTACCCGACTAGCGAAGAAAGGTAATGTTTTTCGGGTGTATGTATGTTTGTATGTATTTTTGCATTTTCGTCGGCGTCTTCTGTAGTCGAAACGGCTTGACGGATTTTGAAAAATGAGGTGTCTATAGATTCGTCATAGTCTCACGAGGGCTACTGGCTATATGATGTCACGAAAAATTCAATATGACGGACGTTTATATAGTTTCACGCTGGATGCATTAGCCAGTTATACTACAGATCATAAAAAGTCAATAAAAATACTTATATGTACTTTAGATTCCAACATTCTTACGGTCCGTTAATTTGTGAACATACCGTGTATATACACACACAGTTAGTGTTTTGTTTCTGTTTGTATTCACATTAAGCTTACACGAGTTCCCTCAGTTTCTCCTCTGACCATCGCTCCTCGAAACTACTAGTATAAACTCGCACTTACTGCAGGGCCCAACTGACAGTAAAGCTTGTGTAATAATAATAATAATTACTTAACAACAAAGTCAATCAAAGGGTGAAATCAGAAATTACTGCTGCTTTGGTAGTATATTCATTCTAGATTTCAATATATGGGCAAAACGGCAATATTAATAATTTTATTTTACAACTGCTGTGTTATACCTATAAGTGAGTACATTATAATACACAACTCTCCCGCCCCCCCCGCAACCGGCTTCACCCCTTCCCCCCTTGAAAAAAGTCCGGTTTTACAGATTGTTACAGATTTTGTCAATTTTCAGGAAAACGATACAAGCTAGGACAAAATGGTCAAAGACTAAATTATTTATTAATAAATTACCTACAAATAAATACTTACATTTATTTTGTTATAAGCCGTGGTTTTCAAGTTATAGTGCATCAAAGTTAACTAAAAATTTATAACCAGAAAATCTATATTATAAGAGGTGTATAACAGCAAATAATTACAATTTAAATACTTAGAATTCTAGATGTTATAATATGAAAAAAATGTAAATATTTTTTTCTCTAAAATGTATAGTTTTCGAGAAAAAAAATATTTTACTAAAAACAGAAAATTGTACGTAAATCAAGGTAACCATGATTTTTGCTATATTACTAGCCATTAGTAGATCACCAAACAAGAAAGAGGGCTATGCTTTTTTTCAAAGAATAAAAAAAGGGTGTTTATTTTTTGCAAATATTTACTAGGTGGGAAGTATAGGACTGGTCATCAGTCGATTTTTTTTTTTTAAATAATAAATTGAAAATCCAATTGACACTTTTACCAGCTCTCGGGCTAGAACCCGGGAACTGGGGACTTGTAATAGAGAAACCATAGCAACGTCATGTAAACAACAGCATTGCTACACTCTCGGCTATTCTCAAGCCCTTAACGTACTTTAAGTGTGCGAGTGGGAGGGGGGGGGTCTCATTGAATTTGTTACGTTTCGGTATTTAATTATTTTAGTTATTCAGAACAATGTTTTAATTGTCTGTGTTTTGTTTCAGATTTTAATTCTGATGGTAAATCAGATAACATCACATTCATGATAAAACGTATCAAAGTCCACACCGTCGACGCACTCAAAGATCCCTTGTATCGATTCCCGGACAACTATGGGGTCGAGAAATTTCTGGAACTCTTCTCTGGTAAGTTCAATATTAAAGTTATTATTCAATGAGCCATTTTCCTGAGATTATTTCCTTCAATTATCTACGAGAGGCAGCACTTGTGATAGGCACAAACATTATTTATTCCTCATTAGTGTCGTGTCATTTTAGTGGTATAACTTAATTATTTAATTAATTTAATCATAATAATAATTAAGTCTAATTAAATCGAATTAAATCAAACGACATCACAAAGCATCCTTGAGCGAAGGTGGGATTCTGACCAATACACCCAAGGCTGCTGCCCTCTAATCTAATCTAGAGATTCTAATAGTTAAATGATCCATTTTCCTGAGAGTAGTTCTTTCAATTATTCACGAGAGGCAGCACTTGTGGTAGGTACAAACATTAGTTATTCCCCATTAGTGTCGTGTCATTTTAGTGGTATGACTTAATTATTTAATTATTATTATGATTAAATTAATTTAATAATTAAGTTATACCACTAAAATGTATTTGATGCATGGATGTTCTATTTTTTATTTTGACGTTTGTAGTTTCCGCTATTTTCTCCGTTTTGACCAATGAATGACAAGTAGATCCAGACAAAGATAAAATATCGCGATTTAAGTTATACTGACAGTGTGAAGGTAAATGAAGTACGTGTGCACATGTTGGCGCGATCTCTGTGTTGGCACCTAGAAGATACAAAATCACTGGTTTGAGGTTTCAACCCGCTAAACAGGTACCGGAAATCGAATTTTCAACAGAAGCGTTGTGAAAAGCATTGTTTTTGACAGATTCCAGTGATACCATATTATAAAGTTGGTACCTATAGCTTTCTTTTAAATCAATCCTAAATTCAGGTAAAGACTTAACACCCAATAAACTTCCAGAGTCCAGACTGTTCTGAACGTTGTTTATTTATTACAATTTATAACAATATTGTAACAAAACTGTTTTCTACGTGGGCAGAATAACTATTTATTTACAATAATTAAAAATGTAACAACAATTCAATAACAATCAAAGCAACAATTATATGTCAATTCTAACAGTCAACGCAATAGTAATTCTCAAACAAAGTGAAACACTTCAATAGCACTGAACTATACTGTATTTATTTCTGTTGTTCAACACGACACCGATTCACGACTGACTCAATTCCCGTCAGCTCCTTGCTTATATAGAGCTACGTGGCTTAAACGCGTTCTAGTACTTTCCAGACGTCTAGCAGGTACCGGTATCTTCGATATCATTCCACGCCTCACCACTGTGACCTATTCTCAACGCTTCTATTGTAGCCAGCTGCGTAACATCTTGGGATTTGCTACAATATATTAAATATATTGTCAGAACTTAAACGTGGCAGGCCGAATTTGTTTTAATTCTTTTATTCTCAATATTACTTGGGGAATAAACAATGGTACGCTGTCGAATTTGTGAGGTTAGGACGAACTGTAGGCCATGACGCAACGTCATAAGTCTTATTTCGACATTCATAGACTAAGGAAAAGTTGCTGTGAAGCTAAGAGAAGAGAGCTTTGTCTCCCGGGAAATCAGCTCATTACTTCGAGAACGGAAACTGAACTACTTGACTGTACCACATAACCGAAGACAGGACCGGATTTAAGAATGTAGAAAATCTGGCCCTTAAAAATATTACAGAAATGTTTTAAACTGTCGTGGTGTCTATGTCGTGGGTGATGTCGGCTATCTTAGACTTAGATAAATAATAATAATGCGTTTAACGTTCGTTTCTCGACATTATGTCATAACAGACGCCATTCGCACCATTACTATTTTTCCATTTTTACCACTTCCCGTTTTATACATTTTTTATTATACTTCAACTTATTTAATAGCAATGTGCGAATGGAGGAATTATCGGACATTAGGATAAGGTAGGCAATTTTGGGAACGTAGGAGTTTGACAGGTAATCGGCCATGGCCTTGAATAAGGAACCATCTCGATATTCATCTGGAATTATTGAGGGAAACCATGGAAAACCTCAAACAAGATGGCCGGTACAGGAATTACCGTTTCTCGGCGTGAGGCAGTAGGAAAAAGTCCTAGCCACATCTGCCTCCGCCGGGATTCGAACCCAGTACCTCCCCAATGCGAGTCTAGTGCTGTACCACTAAGCTACATCGCTGTGTTGACTTAGATAAATTAACTATAAGTTACTAAGAATGTCTCGAGCGATATCTCATTTAAGTATTATGAGCATTAGAAAAAAAGTTTTAAATAAAAATTGGATTGGAATAAGAGCACTATACTTTAAAATTATTTTTAGCTATACAGGTTGTACGATGTAGTCATGGTACAACTGACTTGCATTTTTATAAATAGAACACCCTGTATATTTTCAGGACATCTCATTGTCCATTCGGAAGCCTACATAAAATTGTGCCATTTTTAAAATTCGGTTGCGACGTTGCCAAAATATTCAACTTTTTCTGCAAAATTCTACATTTTCGTTATCTACTAAAATACACACCAACCACATTTTTCAAGTTGTCAATTTTTGCGTGTCAAGTATTAGTCCATAGCATGTGCTACCCCCCAGAAACTTCAGAGTAAAATTTAATTATACAGGGTGTTAGTGGCAATAATTGGAAAATGCATAACTTTAACTTACCTTAAGTCAACTTTTTTAAGTAGCACACCCTGTATATATTTAGGTATGTGAATAGAGCTCGCTTTCCTCTACACATTTTATACCTAAAAATATACAGGGTGTTAGTTAAATTTTTTTTAAGTAGCACACCCTGTATATTTTTTTCTAATGCTCATAATAAATGAGATATCGCTCGAGACATTCTTAGTAACTCATCCTGTATAGTGTGCATGATTGGGTTATAACAGGGGTCGGCAACCTTTTGAGACGGAAGAGCCAAAAGTTACAATTTACAAAATTTCCCAGTTTTTAAAGAGCCACTAACATTTTTATTTCAATATTATGGTATTTGATTAGGATTAGGTATATAAATTTGATTTTTGATTTAAAATAATAGCTTTAAATATGAAATAATATTTATATTCATATAAAAACATACAAATGTTTCGCACAAAACATATTAAAGTATTTTAGCTAGCTATGCAGTGCACCAATAACTAAACAAACAGAACAGTGTTGCCACATTTAAAAAATGTCAGCTGTCCGTATACTCTCTACTCCACCTATTCTCACTGTTCTCTGTTGAGTGTTTTTATCATGTTTAAAGTTTTTTTTGCAATATAATATTTTTTATGAGTTTTGAAAATAAAATAATATAATTATTAATATTTGCGCATGGAACTGGAGGCCGCATCTTGACATCATAAGAGCCGCAGGTTGCCGACCCCTGGGCTATAATTTTAATTTTAGACATTTTTGTTCATGAGTGAATATGTAGTTGTAGATATTATTACATAACGTGGCGACACTTGTACATGCGCATGAGTAGTACCTAAATGTGACACACCCATTACAAACATCCGGAAAGCTTTCATTATTATTTAATTTTCATACTAAATTAAATGTTTTCACACATCCCAACAAGTTTAACAGCCTTTTCTATTTTAGTATGTATGTTTATATTCATAATTCACATATAGTTGCGACTTCGCTTGTACTTTCCTTTTTTAACACGCTTATATTAGTTCCACCTGTATGTGTACAAACACATACAGGTGGAACTAATATAAGCGTGGGTGAAAATCGCGTTCAAAGAATCCGTTACTTAGATTATTAGATACAAATCTAAGTAACGAATTCTTTGAACGCGATTTTCATCCACTTCAAAACTTCAGATTGAACTGAAACTTTGCACACTTATCAAGGACCGATGACAATGCAATAATTCAATAAGTGAATAAGTCTGATCCGTCAGGTTCCGTGGTGAAACACTCATTCGTGTAAACTCGGGGGATCCGAATTTAGCCGACCTAGGGAGAAACAACTGTGCATCAGAATTGTCTGTCTATTTTTTAACGTTGTTAAGAGGGAGACAGAGCGATTGGATCCGCATATAATTTTCGAAAACGTCAAATTAAGAAGGATATAGAGCGATATTGAATCCGCATATAATATTCATAAACGTCAAAATGACAGACATAACTAGTGATGGGCGATTACGAGATATTTTAGTCGATTGTCTCGATTGTTCAAACATCTCGATGACTCTCGATGGTTTTCACTTGAACTCGATTGTTGTTGTTTCATATTTCACCGAGACCAAGTTGCATAGTACTGAATCGTACAGACGATGTCCACTGTCGAGAGCCACATAATATATAATCGTTCATCACTCAACAACTGTGGTCGAGTCGATGGATGGTCGATTGTGCAGTAATCGAATGCTTTGAGACCGACTGAACAGTGTGAACAGTGAATCAACGATGAACGAGTAGCGTAAACGTCAGACTTCATTCGACCAGCATATAACCTTGAATCGCGATTATATGTATTCTCATTCGCTGGCAAATAATCGACTTGAGCAATCGAACATTTCGATTGTAAAATCAAACTCCGAGTCGATTGTGGACTCGATTGTTATTATGAACGATTGCGATTGTTTCGATTGTAAAAACATCTCGTATTCGCCCAACGCTAGACATAACCTCACATAAATCTGACAGATCTGTTTTTGCGACTTTTTTGCACGTCCAAATTATAAGATACCTCAAATCGAATTGTCAATAGAGTTGTTGTGAAAAATAATATGCAATTACTCGGTATGAAACTTGGCGTTTGCAACACGTGTGGTTGCATGACCTCGTACCTCGGGTAGCAAACTTCACACTGGTTGCAAACGCCAAGTTTCTTACCTTGTAATGTAATATACTATACCAGTGGTTCCCAAAGTAGACTGGACGGCGACCCACCTAACAATAACTTCCAAATTCGGGACTCACCTCTTGGCTGTCATGAAGAAAAAAGGGGCATAACTATATGAATGAAGCACTGTTCAAATAAGAAAAAAACATTTTCAGGGCCCACCCAATATTCTCACGCGACCCATCGTTTGGGAAATGCTGTTCTATACCATGACTAAACAATAATAAACAACATGATACGTTCTATTGCACTTACAAACCAACCTACATAACTGCTGTTCGCAATTTTCTGTTAAAATTTTAGAACTTATTATATGAACTCGAATTAATCTAAAAATGGTTCAATTTTGGGTAAGTTCGGTTTTGAGCTCAGATCGATCTGTAGAGTTTGAATTTACATAAATTTAACATTGCTCTATATCTACTCTATCCCTCGCTCGAGCGATAGATAGTGTAACAAAACTGTTTTCTTACGTGGGTGGAATAAATTATTTATTTACAATAATTAAAAATGTAACAAAAATAGATAACAATAAAATGTAACAATTATATCTCAATTCTAATAATAATAATAATAATAATAGATTTATTCTCTACAGGTATTATACCCATTTACAGAGAAATTACAAAATATAAAGAAAGTATATACACGTAAGGAAAAGAAAGAAATACTTATATCAGTTATTATGCTTATGACGTATTACTGTGCACGTTTTATATAAATAAACTATATTCTATCCATATGTATCCAAAACAATTTTAGTATGTGAGTAATAGTAAACATAATAATTATTAGACACAATGGGAAATAAATAAAATTATTTAATTATTATCTGCGTAATGTTTAGAAACACTGTTTATATAATAATAACGCGAACAGTAATTCCTAAACGAACTGAAGCACTTTATCAACACTGAACAATTTATATGCTGTATTTATTTCAAATCGACACTATCACACGACTCTCGTTGTTGTTTCTCCGGTGACTGCTCCTTACATAGAGCTAGCAGCTTGACCCCCCCACGCTCGCGCGCTTTCCAGAACATTCTGGTAGTTACCTGTGTCTTCGATATCATGCCACGCCTTACCATTGTTACTTGTTCTCGATGATTCTATTGTCGCCAGCGGCGTACCATCTGGGGTTTTGCTACTATAGATATAGAGCAATGTTAAATTTATGTAAATTCAAACTCTACAGATCGATCAGAGCGCAAGACCGAACTTATCCTTTACTGAACAGAATATCCCCTTTTCAAAAAGCTATAATTTGAATCAATTTCTTGCGAAATTAACCTTTATATGAGCAAAATTCAGCTTTGGCGCGCAAGGTGATAATACGGTACATTACATAGGTGCCTACACGATCGCACTGGCAGTATAATATGCATAATGAACTATTTTGGTTGTTTTAACACATGTTTGTTATAAAGTTGAATATTCAGGCGATAAAATAACTTTTAAAGGTAAAATTCAAAAACGATATAAACTTTTATTACAAGAGAAGAGGTCTGTTAAAAGTCCATGAAAAGTACAAATTTCCCTCGTATAATAAACGTCTAAAAATAAAACAGCTTTAAGCTTTTCTTAGTTTCGAAGATAGAGGTATGTGTAGACTTGAAGCTGTATCTGCGAAAAAATTGGAATTAGTGTTGTTTGAAAGAAACAGCGGTAAGTACGCGAGAAGCTATTAAATAAAGGAAAGAGACTACACGTTTGTTGTGTTGGTACGAGCCAGGGCTGACCAATCTTATAATCTCTCTGAGAGACAATTTTCTGGTAGCCGATAGCAATAAAAAACTTTTTAACAAAAAAAAAACCTCCTTCAAAAAGGCACTAAAAAGAGGAAAATAATGAAATTTTGAGGTCTGTGCCAATTAAAATATGAAGCTGGTTAAAAAGAAGATATTAATCACTATACTATACTTTTTAACCGACACAGACCTCAAAATTTCATTATTTTCCTCTTTTTAGTGCCTTTTTGAAGGAGTTTTTTTTTTTTGTTAAAAAGTTTTTTATTTTTTACTTTTTAGTGTCAAAAAGTAACATTTACCTTAAAGAATCACACGCCGTTACTTACTTTTATTAAAATCAGCCGAACTACTGAACCGATTTTTATGAAATTTCTATGGGACCAATCTGAAAGTATATCCTTTCAAATAAAAAAAAAATTTCAAAATCGGTTCATAAACGATGAAGTTACATAAATAATAATAATAATAAATAATAATAATTATGTCCGGCTTTGAGAATCCGTTCTCCTTCAACAAAATTCCTTTGTTTAGGATTCGTACCGGCCCAATCACAAATTTCACTTATATATTTTATCATTTCTTATCACTTTGAAAATCACAAAATTACACGCAAAAGTATACCCCGTATATGAAATTTCCCCCCCTCTGCGCCATGTTTTTTAAGCTCCACACATCTGACGGATCCCAATAGAGTCTATTGAATAGACAACAATAAAAATGAGTTCAATCGTGCACTATTGCCCGCTAGCGGCGCTAGTAGGCTTCGTGCACACAACCTATAGGAGTACCTATAATAAATTTGGAGTGTTGGCAGCCCTGTGTTTTGTATACTATGGACTTCGCGCAGTGCTAGTAGGTATGTACTGTGTATGGTGTACTATGTTGGTAGTACGACGACGGTAGAGTTTGTTTCAGCTAGTGCGATACTAAAACATCCTAATGGTGATGGAGTCGTTGCGTACGTGTGCCCGGAACCACCCGCACTTAGTTTCCGGCGGCGGCAGTATTGCCAACTCTTTCCCCTGCCAACACACATATCATTCTCTCTTAACGTACATATATTCCCTACACGCGTATACAGAATGAATCAAAAACGTATTTATATCGTGCAGATATTGTTCACACTGTCTGTACGTCTGTCACTCCTCAATTATCAGTGCTACCAACAATGAAATTAACATATATCTATTATATGTAAGTAGGTTTACCTGTACCCCGACAAAAGCTAATTTTTTGAAGTACAACTTTTTATGCGAGTTCGGGTCGTTTAAAATCGCAATGAAAACTCGGTTCTTCCAAAATCACGCCTTGCGGTATCCGCCTATATAACTTTTTAAGACGCTCCACACGGGCAAATCACAGGCAAAAGCGATATATGTTGGAATTCTAAGTCAGTTTACAAAAATCCTCTCTTATCTCATATATAATATCTTGTTATTTTAACAAGAAATAAATAAGGGTGGTTTTATACATTGTTTTTATACGGAGTTGTATCTAAATGCAGTTCTGAGAAATAGTAAATAACCACTTAAACTATACACCACATAATGACAGATATATATGTGTCTAAGGGCCAAGGGCCGATAGATGAAATACATAGTTTCATAATGCTGTATAATATAGTCTGTACAGAATTTTACATGAGAATAGACGTACCTTCCAGAGTGCTCGCATTTAATAAAAACGAATTATGAAAGATTGAAATTGTACTAATAATTTATTTAAAAGAACCACGACCTCAATCCTATTAAATTCCAACAATATACAGTGTGTCTCACCGTATGGGGTTACGATATTTTGTTAATTTGCTCCCCGTTGATAGTTTTTATTATTTTTATTTTACGAACTGGTTCTAAATGTCCTGAGACATGATTTTGTAGACTTATTTTTTTTTTAAATCTCTTAAAAGTAAAAAAATCACATTTAAAATAAATAAAATACAAACTTTACTTTGTATACCATTTTAAAGGCCAGCCGCTCAACATGGCTGTAACCTAACGATTAGAACGCCGGCTTTCGACTCACATATGCCAAGCTAGGTCAGGGTTCGAATCCCGAAAGCTTACAAAAAAAATTTTTTTAGTTTTTTTTTTCACTCCGCGCTCTTAGCCCCTGTGAATTTTTTTACAAAATTACATTACTAATAGTCTTTATAAATTGATAACAAGTAGAAATATCGCATTTTCGAAAAAATTGTCTGTTTGTCTGTAATAGTTTATTTAAAGGTTCTTTAATAAATTAATAATTTTGTAAATTTATACATTTTAATTGTATAAATTATATTTACAATGTTAGGTAAACATATCAACTGACATAGTAACGTCTTACGATACACTACCTACTTCCCTTATGACCAAATTCTATTACTATTATATATCAATAGAATTGCTTACTTCGCGTTGTCGAACTAGAACAGTTTTTAGTAATTGTTTATTAATTATGTTCTGACTTTGCATATCTGAGCATTTCTAATGACACCGTTACTACTTAACCTAATTACGTAAATCTAGATACATTTGTACAATACATATTTACATACTATATGTCTGTCTGTTTCACTGCCTGTCTGCTTATAACTAGAGAACTAGTGCATTATTCATTTAGCAGTCCAACTTAAAAATAAAGGTATAAATCATTGTGTTGGGTCATCAGGAAGCAGCATAATTCCGTTATGTACGAATCGAGGGGGAGAAGCCGCGGGTACTTAAACTCGTTAACGGTTGGAGATAGAAAAAAACCTCAAATATAGAAAACGTAGGAAATTTTGTCAGCTACAATTTTCATTCATGGATTTTTTTGTAGGACAAACTGTTTTAGAGGTATATGCGAAAAACCAAAAAAAGGGACCTTTAAAGTGCCCCCCTCCCACTCTTGCGCCCACCAGAGGGTCAAAGACTTTTTTACTAACCAGTCCAAACATAGTCCCGAAGTAAGTTTTTCTGCTTATTGACTTTCCGGCTAGGATCATTCGTTCACTAGATTCATTCACTAGACGGCAAGCATTATAAATGTTATTTAGATACATTTATAATGCTTGCCGTAATTGTAAATTATAGACGCTCGACATTTAAAAGTATCTACTTAAAGCATTATAAAAGCACTAAGTTCTCAGCACTGCCGAGCTCTGATCTTCAGTGAGTACGGAACCCTCTGTGTACATACAGATTTTTATGGATCACTCTATATAATATAAGCGCCGGTATATAACCACATATTATATAGTACGGCTGCCACAGTAGGTACCTGCTACACAAATATGATGTACATAACTACATACAGACGTCGGCTTTATAAAGTTACAATGAAATATTCCTGTCTTTATGAATTTCTACATGTGCGTGTGCGCTTTTTTTAACAGAATATTTTGTTCTAACGATTATTAGTGTATTTGCCATAATATGGCACATACACTATTGGCGTCGGTCGGATGGCGGGACCTAGGGGTCGGACCAAAATTTCTCGACGTTTCATAGCCTTCTAAACAATTTGGCACCATTTTTGAAAATTTTTATATATATAATATATATATGTGTATACATATATCATATATGTGTGTGTGTGTGTGTGTGTGTGTGTGTGTGTGTGTGTGTGTGTGTGTGTGTTCGCGGCATAACTCTCGAAAGACTTAATTGATTTGAACGAAATTTGGTAGACACGTTGGAATCCATCACCGCACGGAACCTATTTAAACTGGGCCCAATCGGACCATTTTAAGGGTAGTTTTTAGGGGTTGAAAAAAGTTTTTGGGCCCAAAAATACCGAAAAAAATCTCAGAATTGTTTCAAAATTGGAATTTAAACCTTTAGTAGAGATTAAAATGTGTTGCTAAAATTTTAATAAAATCGGCCTGACAGGCCCGGAGTTACAAATTTTATGAAAACACTAGTTTGCGGATAGTGCTTTACTTACTGAAGGGTGTATTTAATTTGGTACCGAGGTTGCATTGATACAAATATTGAAATTAAGAAAAAAAAATATTATTTTTAGGGATGTATTAAGGGTTTAAATTTTTCATTTTGTCCAAAAACAAACTTAAGTTCACATAATAAAGCCACAAGGCCTGTATTAGCAAATACACTATATTGTCGGCAGGGTTTGGCACTGCGACCCGAGTTTTTTCAGTTTTGCATCGATATAAAAAAATTTAATGCTACGAGATGACATTTTATAAACTTAGTAGCAGTATTTTTTTATAGGCGCGATCATAATTTGACAGATGTGTAGTGTCAATGGGTGAAGGGGAAAGGAAAGAGTGATTCAATTCACAACGTACGTTTAACGCAGATTCTAGTTAGAAGGAGACAGTTGCGACTCCGCCACGCCTTCCTTTCCTAATCTATTCTAAATATTTGGTCTCTTTACCATATGACGTTTATCATGCGACTAAATTTTAGTCATGTGGTAAACGAATTTTGACCGGCTGTACTGTCTCTTCCCATTTAAAGTGAAAAATAGACATCTGGATCAGTGTTACGCCACTACTGAAGGGTTAAATCGACCGTTAATCTTATTTTACTAAAAATCTGACATAACCCAATTTTCGTTGTTACCGCAGATATATCCCATATAGCTCTGACGGACTGGACCGAATTTCTCGTCTGCCCTTCATCCTTCGCTTGACCACAATAACCACCAACACATATGTACAAACTTGGTCAAACGTTTTATACAAGCTTTTTCTAAGAACGAACGCCATCTGACAAAGAGTGGTTGTACTCAGTGCAAACAGAGCTGCAGAAATTAAAAAGTATCTAATAGATGCGGCCAATTATTGTTATTGTAGATTATAGACGCGTCGACAACTCAGGTCATTAGCGTCTTCAACACAACAAATAATCCATTTGTGTATTAGAATCCGCCAGCCGGCATACACAAACCGAGTGGTACGAGCTCGGGTCCCTGGGAGCGCTAATTCCCACAAAACATTGGAATGCAAACTACATTCCAATGTTTCCCCTGAGGGAGATGCGGCTAATTCCGCAAAAGATACTAGATACAGCTGATACAAGAAACTTTGTATAGAAGTATCTGAAAAAAAGATACTTTATGATTTAAAAGTACCTTAGATACTTTTAAGAAGTGTTTGAGATATTTTCAAAAAATATTTTAGATACTAAAGTAGGTACCTATGTGCCACCACCCACTGAAAAACATTTTTAAAAAATTAATTTTAAATGTATTTTTTTTAGATACCTTCTTAGGTACTGATACTTCAAAAGTATTGTTACAAAACTGTTTTCTGAGTTGGCGGAATAAATATTTATTTACAATAATTAAAAACACAATAATAATGAACGCAACAACGAAAAGTCAATTCAAACAATCAACACAATAACTAAACAGTAATTACAAAGCAAAACAAACAACTATATACAATAATTCGTAATTATTACCACTACACTCGTATTTATTTATCATTTTGGTTATTTATATCACGGCACTATTTATTTTACTGCTCCAAAGTAGACTTGAATGCGTGACTCACCGTTGACTGATTCCCTCACTCACTCGCACTGCTGTTTATATAGGCTGCGTGGCATAACCCTAGTGTGCTCTCGCTTTCTCTAGAACTTTCGTGCAGGTACCAGTTGTTACTCTAAGCGGACTCCGTTTCTCAGAACTCTTGCCTGTCGTTTATATACAGGGTGATCCGTAATAGTATCATATATACTTCTATACTTTTGAAAGAGATCTTCATTTTCGGATATAGATACTTTCAATAAAAACTTAAAAAGTATTAAAGAACTAGCGGCCCGGTCCGGCTTTTTTACAAACGTTTAGTACTGGCACGCGGGATAAAATTTTTGGAGTTATTTTTATTTTGTTACGTAAAAGAAGTATAACTTCTGACGTGCGTACATAGTACACACACGCTCTTTTTTTTAATAATAAATTGAAAATCCAATTGCCATTTTTACCAGCTCTCGGGCTAGAACCCGGGAACTGGGGACTTGTAATTGAGGAACCATATAGCAACGCCATATAAACAACAACATTGCTACACGCTCGGCTATTCTCAAGCCCAACAAGTTACTATCGTTTGATTATCGTCGCAGTAGCGTCGAATCGTATATTGCTGATTGAAAAAGGGTCAGAAGTAAAAAGAGAGGAGTTGCACAAACGTTTGACAGCTTTACAGTAGTTCTGATTTTGTCCACGCGTGTACACGTCACCACTTGCGCGCGGTGTTAAGATTTACTGCTGCTAAATTGAATAACCGCAAACGAAAAATGTTTCCCTGGCTTTGATTTTTTTTAGTATTTTAAATTGGTATATATGACGTGTTTTTTGTTTCTACAGTGCCTTGCAAATAACCGCGTGTTTTGTAATCATATTTTTTGCCCGACACAGAACCCTTAGGTAGAGTAAAATTCCGTCCGTCCGACTGTCTGTCACAGGTCTATGGACGTAGCTCTAGATGGGCCCAGGTGAGCCATAGCCCATGCAATAAAAGTTTTGACCAATGCTATAATATAATAATATAAAACCGCAAGTATTCAACCCCACACTGATAGCGGATAAAAGTTTTAATTTACAAGCTGCGAAAAAGCGCCTTTTGCGCTTTTTTCGCAGTAATTAAGAATCGGCTTAAAATTTAGTAGCTTCCTGAACTGTGTTATTCTAGCGCGCTTGTGTTATTATAAATTTACGTTGAAGAACTCTATGATATAGAGAGATGGTGATCCGTAGATGATGTAGAAATTAGGAGAGAAAAAACTCAGTGGCAAAAGGATCAAATAAAATTTGCAATACTGATGATTAAATTTGCATTTATAAGCTTACGTTTCGGTGCTCATTGCACCATCCTTAGAGCATCAATGCTGTCAAAAAGTCAGTATATTGCACACTATTAATTTACAATTGAACATCATGAATTGTTTGTGATTTTTTTTTAAAAAGATATAAAACAGTCACTAGATAAAAATCTTAAATTAAAGCTCTATCCAATGATCGGTTATTCTAACGATCATTGGATAGAGGTCCAATTTAAGATTTTTATCTAGTAATGGAGGGGGACAAGCTAATGAAACAATAAACTGAAAGGTTCCGAACACATCTTTGGTGAATCCAAATTCACCCTTGGATCCGTCCGAGCTACGCCCACATTTAAACATATAAATTTCCCAGTTACATGTGTACTACTACTGCACAGCATATATCAACGCGTGTGTATTGATTAAAATATCTGGAAAACTGATAATCCCGGAAAATTTATGTATTTTTTCTTAGTTTATGAGCGAAGCTGTTTACTTTTTATTTTTAGATTAGGTATAGGTACAGGGCAATTCAGACATTTTTGATTATATTTTAATAAATTTTGTTGGTAACTCACAGGAGATTCTATTTTTTTGAATGGATAATAAATAGGTACTGGATTTTCGAATTGAACCGACAAATAGGTATGGGGAGAGAACTTTAGGTTTGATAGGTAAATATCAATGTCAAAAATTATAATTTAAAAAAACTAAAAAACGCTTTAATGAACTAAAAAGTAAAGAATAATTAATTTTATTGTAAAAAAGCGTGGGGTGCTTTGTATCATTTTTCATACTACCCCACGCTTTTTTACAATAAAATTAATTATTTTTTACTTTTTAGTTCATTAAAGCGTGTTTTTTAGTTTTTTTAAAATATAATTTATTTTTGCTTTTTAGTCCTGGAGATCCTGGTCAGGATAATGGGACAAACTTATGGAATTATTGTATTGTAATCGGTCCTTGATAAGTGTGCAAAGTTTCAGTTCAATCTGAAGTTTTTTGCTTTTTTTTAGTCCTGGAGATCCTGGTCAGGATAATGGGACAAACTTATGGAATTATTGTATAGTCATCGGTCCTTGATAAGTGTGCAAAGTTTCAGTTTAATCTGAAGTTTTTTGCTTTTTTTTTTTAGTCCTGGAGATCCTGTTCAGGATAATGGGACAAACTTATTGAATTATTGTATTGTCGTCGGTCCTTGATAAGTCGACATCGTTAAAACTAAATCTGACCGTTCAAAGTTGGTCAAAATCAAGTTCAAAGAAGTCGGTTACAAACTGACAAGCAAACATACAAGTGAAGCTAATAAAAGCGTGTTAAAAATGAAAGACATACCTAATTGTCGTTTTTTTTTACTTACTTACTTAGAATATCTTTATTGACATATCATAAGACATTATCACCTATTACAAATAATTATTATACATACTAGCGGCCCTGTCCGGCTTCGCCCGGATGCTAAGAAAGCCCGGCTGCAATACACTACTCACTCGCTTCGCTCGTTCGCTATATATATAAACCTTCCGAGAAAAATTATCTAACTGATGGTGAAAACCGCATCAAAATCCGTTGCGTGGTTTAAGAGGAGTTAGCGGTTATACAAACAGACAGACGCGGAAAGAGACTTCATTTTATACTATGTAGAGATTATCCCCTATTTATTATACTGTAGGTACTATTATTACCCATTTCTCTACTTCCTACAATCCCAATATTAATCTATTTTTCTATTTCATACCATATTTTTATTTCTTTTCATTTTTTTGTCGTTTAAATGCCTCGAAAGTATTTAAACGATGAAAAAAAAAATTACCCTCCTTTTGGCTTTGCCGTAGTCGGGTAAAAAGAAGAATTATTGCATGATTGGTGAAAGTAATTTGCTAGTATATCAAATATTTTAGATGTTTTGGAGAAAATAAATCGGAAATCGTTCGGAACGACTCGGTTATCAGTGAGGTTAAATAACCAGAGCATTGAGCAGAACATAAGTCATTCATGAAACCTGAAACAGCCTGAAAGCACACACAATGCTGAAATATACCGCGTACTATTTCCGCTACACTTCGTTTTATGTCTGTATAGTGCGGTACACCGTCGTCGCATAGCGGACACAGTGAATATTTCATGCTTTCTTATCTTTAACGACACTTTTCTGGAACTATGCTGTCATCATTATACTTACAAGATAGCATAGAGTTAATAAAAATAAAATTAAAAATTTTAAAAAACCCTGACAAAAAAGTTTTAAAAGAAAAAAGTAATCTCTCTTGTACTAGTGCAGTGGGTTCGTATCAGTAGGCAGACAGTCGTGACGTCATTCTTTGTTGCCCTATAAATCCGGTATTTTTGAGTTTTCGGAAAAATGTTACATGAACTTGTGGCATTAATTTTTCAAGTAGAATCACCCCCTGAATTTTTTGCTCACCTTATCCGGACACCCTATATATATAAGTTTTCACTTCTGTCGTGTGGTCATAAGCACACACCCACTTTTTTTTGGTGTAATCTATTAGCAGATTTATGAATTAAAAATAATTTATTACTAAAATACTAAAATTATATTTTTAATTTAATCCACATTGGTTTCAAAAAAATTATAATTATTGTCAAAGAAAGAATATACCTAATAAAAATTAAAAAATATATAAATAAATATCATGTAGAATTTAGAAAAAAATACGTCAAAAATTCTACGGTGCCATCAGGTTTCGAACCGAGGTTCCTACGTATACAACGCAAAGACGCTGCTCACTGCGCTATCGGTGCAACTGTACTGCGGGCCGTTTTTATGATATAAGTATGTCAGCCGGGCACAGTTGTAAGAGAGTGACCAGTCAGTTCCAGGGATGTGAAAAAATAATCGATTTTTATATTAATCGATTATTTTTTTCTTATAATCGATTTTTGACAATCGATTTTTTTAATAATAATAATCGATTTTTTATAAATCGATTACTTATATAAATTATAACACTTTTAAATCGATTATATAAATTACACTTTTTTTTAATTTTTTTTTATTAATATTAAGAAAAAATACTTATAGGCTTTGGGAAACCCAATGCAGCCAACATTTACAAATTACACGTTTTAATCGATTTTTGTAAACAACGCCATCTGTGCGACGAATGAAAAAACGTAAAATAAATTCACTAAACGTAAACTAATCAGTCGGAAAATGGCGCCATCTGTATGACTGTTTTCGAATAATAGAAAAAATCGATTTTTCCACAAAAATCGATTATTTCTTCAAAAATCGATTTTTTACAAATCGATTTATATTGAAAAGAGAAAAATCGATTATCAAATAATCGATTTATATTTAAAAGAGAAAAATCGATTATTAAATAATCGATTTTTTTTACTCAATGTCACATCCCTAGTCAGTTCCGAGACGTTAGTATTACCGGCATACTGCTAATACGTGTTCGTGTTTGAGCCGAGTAACCCCGATTCAGCGAATATCACCGTCGGGTTGCGAATGAAAACGCGCGAATGCGAACGGGAACGGTTCACTTTATTTCATTACCCAGACAAAGAGTGCCTAACGTTCCTAAGGAAGTTTTCACTTCAAAAATATATACTCGGGGAAACTCAAAACAAAAAATTATTATAAAATTGTGAAAAGTAAATTTTAACCTTTAGTAGGTATAGGTATTTACTATAATTCCCTCACTTGTTGAGTTGGAATGGTAAAAACATTCCCAATGCATTCTTACTGTTAAAATTAAATTCTATAGCAACAGTTTTATCGAACATACTTAGTTCTGTGTTTAGAATGTGTTCAAACCACGCCAACCAGTGCGAAATATAATGGAAATTAAAAGCAGAAAAAACGACCGGGCGTCGGATTGTGTGTCTGCGAGGTGGTGAAAGTATCTTCTGTTTCTGTGACGTCGTTTTGTTTTCCTTAATGGCGTCCAGTCAGCGTCGACCGGACATATACTATATAAACCAGTCTCTCAAGTCACCGCTCGCTTCTTGAATACCAATAGATCTGTCATATACCGAATGTTCTAGTTACAGTGTGCTCTTTCTAAAAACATGTTCTCTTCAATTTTCTCTTTAAGAACGACGAGTATATTACTAGTAGTTATCTTAGAACTATGAGTACACACGTCCCACAGTTCATTTTTAGAGTGCCATATCTCCGAACGGGACCGACGCTAATGACCTAAGTTGTCGACGCGTCTATAATTTACAATAAATGAAATCCGAACGGGACCCTATTGGGATCTGTCAAATGGGAGGGGCTTTAAAAACATAGCGGAGTTAAGGGAAAAATTTCAATGGTTGTTATGGTTTTATTATTTTATAGTTCAAAAAAATATATATATTCATAAATACAATCTCTTTACATTTCATTAAAAAAAATTTGCTGTAAAGTAAGTTTTACAAGACAATAACTGATAGTGTTTATTGCCATATTTAGAACACGTCGCGGATTCCATTTTCGATAAACTTTTTGTTTATTTTACTTGTTTTATTTTTGTAATAAACAAACTAACGATAAATTTACACAATTAGCATGTAAATGTTTCCCTTATTCGAGTAAAATTTTCAACCACCAGATGTCATCTGTCCATTTGACAAATCCTAATTACTGAGCCTACGACGTCTGTCCGCCCCCCGTCTGTCACAAGGCTCTCTCTACCTCCCTCCCTCCCTCTCCATCTCTCCCTCCCCCTCTCTCTCTCTCTCTCTCTCTCTCTCTCTCTCTAACGATATTACAGTCCGTTGTTCATTTTTTACTAAAGTCAGTCGAACTACTGAACCGATTTAAGTAAAATTTATATGGGACCACCCCGGAGGTATGCCCTATTAAATAAAATAATAATCATCAAAATCGGTTCACAAATAAAGGAGAAATCGGTGAACATACATTCATAAATAAAAAAACATAGGTGCCGAATATAGAACCTCCTCCTTTTAAAATACGAAAAATTCTAGATGTCACAAGTTAACTGGAACGTCCGGTATGTATATCCCGTGCGTAGAACACGGGGGGAGGGGTCAGCCGCGACTGCTTATGATTGAAACTCCCTCGCTGAAGGAATCGTCTGCTGAATTAAATCAGATAACAAAAATGGTTTATTCATGAACCTGATGTTACAACAACC
Source organism: Mongoloraphidia duomilia (assembly GCA_039654895.1). Lineage (NCBI taxonomy): Eukaryota > Metazoa > Arthropoda > Insecta > Raphidioptera > Raphidiidae > Mongoloraphidia > Mongoloraphidia duomilia. Next base: position 1,863,535 of record CM077520.1, on the reverse strand, counting down.
TCAGACCAATCACCACGGCTCAATTCCGACATGACGTCACGAATTAACAAAAAAAATGCGTTTGATTATATTAGTAAATTTTCGATTTCGATTTCTTCATTTATGAATTTTTCTGCTATAGAAAAAGATTTTTATTTGCTCTCCTTAAGAGATTTAATGGTAGAAATATAACAATTTATAATGAAAATTAAAAAAAAAATTCAAGAATTTTATTTTTATTATTTGTGGGAAGGTTGGACTAAATAAAAAAACAAATTATTTATTCTATGACGTTTCGTTCATATTTTTGGACTTTTTCAAATAGCTATTCTAAAAAAGAGAGATAAGAAATACATAAGTAATTAACAATATAAATATATACAACTAAATAGTTACCTCAATAATAATTTTAATTATATTTCAAAAAAAAATTTTTGTTCAACACCCGCAAGAAATAAATCATTTCGTGGCCCTGCTGAGCGTGGGCGAAATAATGAGTTCCCTGATTGTTGACGTGCAGAGTGGGCGAAATAGCATTACTTATGTATTTCTTATCTCTCTCCCACAAATAATAAAAATAAATAATAATTGAACACGAAATATGTCAGAATAATTCAAGAATGTTTCCACTCTACAATATTTAGATGCGAATAATGTGACGTTTTAATAATTTGTGCAAAGTTCTGAAACCAATAAATCTGTCAAATATTCTTCTAAAACAATATAGTTATATAATGTCATTATTTACAGGAATTTAACATGTTCTGCTATGGCTAATAAATTGTTAAATTAAGAGCGACACTCTATAGTACAGTACACATAAACACTGTCGATTTTAAACTTAGCGCCAAAAAAACTGACGCCGATGATGTGTCGCCACAACATATTTTTGCTTTTAGTTTCTATTAGCCAGGGCCGGATTAACCATGTCGGGGCCCCTAGGCAATGCAATTCTCGGGGCCCCTTGTCAGCCGTTTGAAGATGGTCAGCTCTTTTCAAGTTGATGAAGGTAGCGTATTGTACGATTCATACAATACGCTATACGTAACGCATCCATATTATTAGTTCTACTACTCGATACTAGATGGTTCTGGGTTCGCAGCTCCACTGGACTGCGTAAAGTGTAGTTGTTACAAGACCGACCAATCAGACTAATGGTCAAGCTAAATTCGCGTGAGAGCTGTCGTGAGCACTTTCAATTCTAATAAATTTTCACTATTCCATCAATTTACCTATGGGTATCACTTTGCTTTATTAATAATACATATTGCTGAATATCCAACTATGACACTGCCCACCAGCTCTCGGGCTAGAACTCGGGAACTGGGGCACTATCGTAATAGCGGAACCATAGCAATCGCTCACTCGTCAAACAACAGCGTCCGCATTACGCTGCCTCGAAGCTATTCTCAAGCCCTCTGATTCTGCCTAATGACTATGAAGTACTTTCCTCAACTGACATGCATGCGTCCAAAGAAAGCTTAAGAAATACCTATTGTCATTGCGGATACAAATGTTTCCATAACGTTGAAGATTTTCACTCTATGTAATACATTTTCAATTGTCTTGTTGATGCGCGCGCAGGACCCCTAGCCGATGCGGGGTCCCTAGGCAGTTGCCTATCACTGCCTGACATGGTTAATCCGGCCCTGCTATGTAGTCTAGTTGACGTTCAAAAGAAATATTTAACTAGTTTTGGTTTGAAATCGCAAGTTTTGTATGCGTTGTTGCGTTTTTTGCGACAACATCGATTTCAAGGTCACAAAATATGTCATATTCTGCTAAGTTCAGCGGAAGTGGTATACTAGTGTGTACCACTTCTGTAGTTTTCTTCTGCTGTCTAATACAGAAATGAGCTCCTGCATCCCCTACTGCACTACGCCCCTGTCGTTTACTTGCGCCAACTGAAGACGTGAGGGGAAAAATGCTCTGTGTAGACGCGTAAAACGACGCGACAATAATCTGACCGTCGCGATGTCATTCGACCGTGCTGACGTCACAGTTGATGGCATTTGTTTATCGACTACCAATCACGTCGCAGAAACGGACAACAAAACAAATGACTCACGGTTTTATGTGTCAGGAACGACAGCGCGCTCTATGAATATTTTACTGTAAGTTAACTGTAAATTACGTCGGTTCGCTTGCAATTCGCGGATCCGACACAGAACGGCTCTGCGTTCGATCCTAAAAAAGATACACGGCTTCAATGCAGCCAACAAGGACATTTAACCCTTCATTTTTCGTATAGTTGGGTAAAAAATAATACTACAGTGTATTCATTTCCAAGATAGAGTAATTTGAAAAAATACATTCTAACAGTTATAACAAAGTAAACGGGTAAATGCGGTCCAGTACGTTTGTAAAATTTGAAATTCTCCCGACCGAGCAATCACAACTCAAGAAACGAAGGGACACGAGCTGATCACGCACACTCTATCTTGAAGATGAATAGACTAACGCAAAACAGTGAAAAACCGACGTGACGTTCTCTATTTGTATTCTCCCGACCTTATTAATTATGAACTTAGTCCATTTTAATATCAAATTAAAAATAAAGATGCATCAACGCGCGACCGAGTACATTTAAAAAAAGGGTGTGGGTCCGGGACCTCCGACAGATGTGAAACATCAAAGAAAACGTTATTGAACTCGGTGGTATTCTCTATGTAGTAGTATATATTTTTTCAAAAGCAGCAACTAACTGTTATGCTGACGTAATCCTATATACTGCACTGTAACTAGGGGTCGCCAAATTCTTGAAAATTTCAAGATCTTGTCTTGATCTTGTCTTGATTTCAAGACAAGATCAAGACAAGAAGTAATTTTAGATTTCAAGACAAGACAAGAAATGTTATGTCAATACCAAGATTTCTTGTCAAGAAAACAAGAAATCTTGAAATATCTTGACTAACAATGAAAACGCTAAAACGTATATTTATTTGTGAAAAAGATAACATATTTTAACATAACATAACGTATTATTTTAATTTATTGAACACATTTTTTGCTAGACCGATTCACAAAAATGTAAATTAAAAACAATAAATGAAAAAACTCGGGTCGCAGTGCCAAACCCTGCGCCGACAATAATATAGTGTATTTGCTAATAAGGTCTTGTGGCTTTATTATGTGAACTTAAGTTTGTTTTTGGACAAAATCAAAAAATTTAACCCCTTAATACATCCCTTAAAATAATATTATTTTTCTTAATTTCAATATTATTATCAATGCAACCTCTGTACCAAATTAAATACACCCGTCAGCAAATAAATCACTATCCGCGAACTAGTATTTTCATAAAATTTGTAAGTCCGGTCCTGTTGTGCCGATTTTGTTAAAATTTTAGCAACACATTTTAATCTCTACCAAAGGGTTAAATTCCAATTTTGAAACAATTCTGAGATTTTTTTCGGTATTTTTGTGCCCAAAAACTTTTTTCAACTCCTAAAAACTACCCTTAAAATGGCCCGATCGGGCCCATTTTAAATAGGCTTCGTGCGGTGATGGGTTCCAATGTGTGTACTAAATTTCGTTTAAATCGATTAAGTCTGTCGAGAGTTATCGTGTACACACACACACATATATATATATAAGCCATGAATTAAGGCACATAAGACTTCTTATGGAGTCAACGCCTAGCCGATTTCTTGGCTTTGTTATTGTTAAAGCTGGTCTTGAAAATAGCCTTTCCGCAGGTACCTACAGATGTAAGATGTTGCTGGCGTTCCGAGAAAATTCTTGGCCATTTTCGATAACGACGGGTAGACATTTTCGTGTCTTCTCCACCAATCAAGTATATATTCTCAGAATTTTCTGTCCTCTAGGCTCATTTAAGTATTTTTCAATTTCATACTTCCAAGATTCTGAGTTATTTGCGTTCGTCAGAAAACAAATAAAGATCGGGGAACCACCAGATTGCCGTGTTAGCACGCAACGCAATAAAAAGTTCGCCGGCGAGGAATCACCATGTACGGTGTCACCGGTTAATCAAGAAATTTCAAGATCTTGAAATTTCTTGAGTCAAGACAAGACATAAGATGTCAAGAAAACGTCAAGACAAGATTTTTTAAGATTTCTTGATTTTTTTTCAAGACAAAACAAGAAGTTATTGTCAAGACAAGAATTCTTGTCTTGTCGACCCCTAACTGTAACACACGCGGTTGCGGCGTTTGAGCACGCCTGAGCCAGAAACGCAACTAAATACACAGCGAAGTATCTATATTACATACCTACACGTGTATACATACACTTTTGCTTTACAGTACGTTCGTATGTATACTCTCTCTCTCTTCCCGTGCCCGAGCGCGCGGAAGCCGAGAGAGAAGTGCCGCAGTGGTGAAGAGAACAGCAGCGAAGGAGCGGACCATAAATTTCGTTGCATATTTCCCCTCACGCGGCTGTTCACTGCCCGACATAAGATGTTTCACATCAAAAATTTTGGAAATGTTTCCACAGAACTTTTCATCACTTATTAGAAAATTTGACTGGGGAGTCAGTCCCATTCTTTCCACCTAGTATAAAGACGAACTATAAAATAAATTCTAAAATTAAATTAGACGTTTCACTTGGGGCAGTCATTAGTTACGGAACGCGCAACCGCAAGTTGTGTTTATATGCATTGTTAATGGGTTCTCTTAACGAAACATGTTATTCGTTTCATCAAATAACTAAATGCTTTACATTTACAATGAACCTACGGGACAAAAGTAAATACATAGCTGACTTTAATTTCATTGTGACATCCACTTTACAATTTGATGATACATGTTTTCTAGACTGACAATCTGTAGTCTGTACGTATTCATGAGTCATCGTCATTAGGGGGCTTCCTAGACTAGAACCAAAGAGGATGGGATAGAGGGGAAGCAGAAATATAATTGTGACATCGGGATTCTCAGGCTGCGACTATTTAGTTTGATTGGCCTTCGCGGGGGCGACGAGGAAAGAGGCTTAATAAGGAGTAACTAATGACTCAAAAAAGTGACAGAACTTTTTTGCTTTTTTGACCGTCAATAAAAACTTTTTAACAAAAGAAAAACCTCCTTCAAAAGGGCACTAAAAAGAGGAAAATAATGAAATTTTGAGATCTGTGCCAATTGAAATATGAAGTTGGTTAAAACGAAGATATTAATCACTATACTATACTTTTTAACCGACTTCATATTTTAATTGGCACTGCAGACCTCAAAATTTCATTATTTTCCTCTTTTTAGTGCCTTTTTGAAGGAGGTTTTTTTTTGTTAAAAAGTTTTTTATTTTTTACTTTTTAGTGTCAAAAAGTAACATTTACCTTAAAGAATCACATGCCGTTACTTACTTTTATTAAAAAATCAGCCGAACTACTGAACTGATTTTGATGGGACCAATCTGAAAGTATATCCTTTCAAATAAAAATTTTTTTTTCAAAATCGGTTCATAAACGACGAAGTTATCCGCGAACATACATAAAACATAAAAATATATACGGTCGAATTGAGAAACCTCCTTTTTTTGAAGTTGGGTAAAAAAATGATGAAAATTAGTTATTTTAATTATTAAAACTATCAGTAGCTTATTTGTTTAAATTAATTGATATTTAAAACAATAACAATATTTAAAATACTTCCGTAGTATATATTATAGTCTATGGTAATTGGTCTATGAGTAAGTTCAGTTTTGCACTCAGATCTATATATGTCAGTCGTCTGTCGCCATTACTTGTCAACCTCAAAAAAGAATTTTTTAACTTATTTTAAACTTATTCTGAACAGTAATATTGTGTTGTATGAACATTCTATTTTCTTATGTTCGTTTTTGGTTATTCAAAGTTGGAAAAACCAATCTTCAAAAAATACAAATAGTCGCCAATGGAGTGTTTCTGGGATTTTTTAATTGCCTGGACTCTTTAGAGGCGCTGAAACTCATATACTATAAGGGCTGCTTCCTCTCTATCCTGTGCTCTTTGATAAGAACCATGTTGCCTTCTTATGTAGAACTTCTTATGCGGAACCTCTGTCTGAACAATTTGAAGGGTAAAATTCCTTTATGTAAATATATTAAAAACATTAAAGTTTTATCAACGCTTTGACACCACTGTTACTGAGAATTTCAGTACATCCTGGCCATCTAAAGAGATAATTTGATTTTAGTAATAAATTCCCTGAATTAGTACGTTTGTCAATATTTAATGTGCTGTTAAAAGTTGACAGTTCCGAAGCTAAAAAACAGCAACAATTTCATTAGATAATACATCTCGTTTAATTGTTTATTAACGAAGCTTCTGTTGTCTAACTTCGTCCGCTGCACCGGCGACATCGAGGCGTCTTATGTGGTCCTTTATTATATAATATACAAGTATACTCAGTGCATATTGGCGATCCGGGTCAGAACAAACCGGGCTTCAATTGCAATACGTGATAGTCCAGTCAAATTAGCGATCAACCTTGGAATGAGAGATAATAAGCTGAACAACATCTGCACCAAATTAAATATACCCTTCCATAAATAAATCCGTATCAATAAACTAGTGTTTTCATAAAATTTGAAAGTCCGGTCCTGTCGGGCCGATTTTATTAAAATTTTAGCAGCACATTTTAATCTCTACTAAAGAGTTAAATTTCAATTTTGAAACAATTCTGACAATTTTTTCGGTATTTTTGGGCCCAAAAACTTTTTGGAACCCCTAAATACAACCCTTAAAATGGTCCGATCGGGCCCATTTTAAATAGGCTTCGTGCGGTGTTGGATTCCAACGTGCCTACTAAATTTCGTTAAAATCAATTAACTCTTTCAAAAGTTATTGCCCGCACACACACACGCACACACACACGCACACACACACACACACACACGCACGCACGCACCCACACACACACACACACACACACACACACATATATATATATAAACATTTTCAAAAATGGTGCCAAAGTGTTCAGGAGGCTATGAAACGTCGAGAAATTTTGGTCCGGCCCCTAAGTCCCGCCATCCGACCGACGCCAATAGTGTATGTGCCATATGGCAAATACACTGATAAAGAAAGGATCCCACATACAACTTATATACTTACATACTTGCATACATAGATAGCTCGAAAAACATAACCCTGCCTTTGCTGTCGCGCAGTTGGGTAAAATAACATTTATGTTCTCAGTCTTGAGACATAGAAACGTACCGAAACGGACCTCCAGCGTATATACCTAATGCATAGTATATTACGGAACTGTGCCGGTATATAGTTCCCTAGTTCAGTTCTGCTCACAGCAATCTTGGTAGGGTCATGACATTGTTTTATTGTCCCCACGAGCGAATTATAAAGTGGTTGCCGTCTAAAGAGACAATAAAAAATTGCACTTTTTCGAGAATGAAAACTTTTCCTTTTACTGGAAAGAAATTAAGTTTGCTGCTAATGACATATTTGCCAAAAGCAAACACTGTAACAGTAATAATAGATAAGAAAGATGTCACTTGGGTACTTCTTGTTTCAACTTACAGGTTCGAAAACCCTAACAGCGCGCGTCTGAATAACTATACCGTATGATTTTAGAATGCGCCTTGTCGAGATCGATTTCGTAAACTTCACTTTCAAACCTCCAGTTTTCAAATTCTAATCGGAGAACTAACATTAAAAGTAATTAAACAGAAAATTGTTCGTGCGGTTAAAGTAGTCGCGGCTATTAATACATACAAATGAATGCAAAGTTAGCATTTGTGTTAGAAATGACGTAACAATATGAGGCAACAATGGAAAAATTCATTTTTCCATTGTTGCATAATATTGTTACGTCATTTCGATGGGTGTTTCTAACACAAATGCAAACTTTGCATTCATTCAAAGAAACCTCCTTCAAAAAAGTCACTAAAAAGAAAAAATGAATAAAATTTTGGGATCGGCGCCAATTTAAGAAAATATGAAGTGGATTAAAAAGTAGATATTAATTAAATGGGCACTTTTTAACCGACTTCATATTTTATTAAATTGACGCCGACCTCAAAATTATATTATTTTTCTCTTTTTAGTGGCTTTTTTGAAAGAGGTTTTTTTTTATTGCAATTTTTTTGATTATATGGTGGAGGTGCCGTGATTAATAGCTGCACTTCCACCACCACTTTTATAATTTTAATATGCTAATCTAGTGATCGAGTATGTTATCTACGCTTGATTCATTTTGAAATTAATACAAAATAAGATAAATAACGAAAAAAAAATTTTACAAAATAAGGTAACTCTCAAGCAACTATGACCTACTCATTGCACGTGTAGTGCAGAGATTAAATATTAAAACAATAAAACATAAATAATATCTTGCAGATATTTGAAAATAAATGCTTTGTTTTCATTATTCATTTTTCTATATAAAAATATTAACATATTTAGTTCTTACTAGTGTACTGCACAATGGTCCCACAATTAAACAATTAAAATAATAATCAAACTAAAACACAATTTAAACAATACACACAGATCCCATCAAAGCCAACTTCGGCAATAAAAATTTCAACATTGTGCTGACTGCTGAAAAATTATCTCTTGGAAAAGTGTCCGTTACTATGTTTGATATATTATGAAATTTTTTGGGTGTATTATATTGGACCAATAAAATTATCTTATCTTATATCTTATCAAACGTGTAAATTGACCAAAAACTCAAAATTGAATTTTCCTCTATACATATAGGTTATTCGTATTCCATATATTGGAAGGTAAAAATACGAAGAGAAAAAAATAAATTTGATCGTAGCTTTTCATATTAGGTATTTTTTTATAAGAACATTGTAAACTTATATATATAATATGAAGTTTGCACAGGTAGACTTGTATAGTACATCACAGTTATTTAGTTTGCGCAAGTGTTTCAACATCGAAAATTAAATTTGCTAAGGGATTTTAACACTAAAGTCGTACAAGTTCAGCCTGCACAATGCTTTAGACTCCCCTAACGTTTATACACTGACGCTTCTGACTTTCATTTTCAAATAAAAAAGTGAATTCATTTCTAAATCTCATATACATAGCCCACCTACTTTATAGAGTAGGTAGACATCTCCTCTCGGAATTCTCATAGCGGGTGTAAAATCGTATTACATACCGTCTTGTCTTTTTTCAAAATTCAAATAATAAACTTTCGCGACTTCTCTCCGCGAATTAAAGGAGCATTGCATACCTACAATTAATACCTCCTGCACTCTTCATCTCAAATCCTTTCCCTTCGCCTAAAAACTGTTATGGCTCTCCCGACACCATTTTTCAATTGAAGGACCAAGAATCATACTACAGATCCTACAGTCAAATTTTTTTTGCGTTTTGGCTACGTGTGAAAGATTACATAATTTATTTTTTTAGTTAGTTTTTCCCGGCGATTTTTTTTTCAATTTTTAGCCTGAGGGATCTAGTGTGCTTCTTGGTCCTTCATTTGGCGTTTACCCAAACCCTTTAGGTTTAAAAATGGCGTCGGGAGATCCATAATCGTTTTTAGGCGAGTGGAACGGATTTGAGATGAAGAGTGCAGGGGGTAATTGTAGCTATCGTATGCTCTTAATGCTGGAGTAGGAATTCAATTTATTTTATTTTATTTATTGTAGATTATAGACGCGTCGACATCTAAGGTCATTAGCGTCTTTCAACTACACTAAATAACAACTAACTTAAAACTAAATAACATCACGAAACATCCATGAGCGCAGATGGGATTCAAACCCACGGCAGTCCAGTCTAGAGGTTGCGGCACCAAGCATGCTAACCACTAGGCTATACTGCCCTCGGTAGGAATTCAATTTCTAGTATTGATCGAACATTCGTATTAGTATAAGAGAAAAACAAAAAAAAAACGAAAACTATAATAAAAGAAAAACTTAAAAAAACATACTTAGGTACTGCACAATTATTTCAGATGATTTTAATGAAGAGTGTTACCCATTGCAGTCTTTATACAACCTCTTTTTATTAAATCAAAATACAGTCAAAACTCTTTGTAATGAAAAGCAAAAAAAAAACAATTCTACTGAACCGATTTAAATACAAATTATTTGAAACAATTCCGTAAACATTCTGACCCTAACAAAATCAAAATCATAAAAATCGGTTAACCCCTCGAGAAGTCATGGCTGAACAAACAAAAAAATATATAAATATACTACCCACATTTCGAATTGACAACCTTCGTTTTTTTTTATTCGATTAAAAAACTATATAAAGTAAACATTAGTTGAACTTTGTTGGTTTTCCACAAGAACCGATACTCACTCATACCGAAAACTCTATAACGAAGGAAATTGCTCAGTCCGTTGAGATTTATTATAGAAATTGTTCAGATTCAACAGACGGAAATTACCAGAAGCTGCATCAATCCACGTATCACTACCTATGTCAAAAAATTCAAAAATTAACGATTAATAACAATTTTATGGAAATTGACGCAGTAGTTCTGGAGTTAAAAGCAAACAAACATACAGACAGACAATGTTTTTTTCTAAAATGCATTACTTCTATACTTGATATCAAACAGTGGCGGCGCTAGACCAAACGTGGGCGTCGGCGACATCAGCTTTGCGAAGCCTCTTTCATTTCCAAGTCAGAAGAAAACGTTAAATTAAATGAGCTGATTTATACTTTTAATAACTTGTGAAACTTTTTTGCGAAACCTCCTCAATTGTAAAGACTATCCGTAAAGAAATTTTGTGAAACTTTGAAAATTTTATTATACCTATTGTTACAAAACTGTTTTCTGAGTTGGCGGAATAAATATTTATTTACAATAATTAAAAACACAACAATAATAAATACAACAACCAAAAGTCAGTTCTAACAATCAACACAAGTAATTAACACTTAACTATATACAATTGACTACACTAATATTTATTTAATCAGGTAAATTTATATCACGGAACTATTTATATCATTGTATTTATATCAGATTTATTTCTAACGTTTATTTATGTCGGTCATTTACTCAGTTACTTCAGTACTATTTTATTTATATCCACTCCACTATTTATATATCACTGTACTGACTGATTCGACCGTTGATTGATTTATATCACTGATCCGCTTGGTTGCACGACTCACCATTCACTGATTGATTCAACACGACACACTCGCTGTTTATATACCTGCGTTGCCTAAGCCCAGTGTGTGCTCGTATTCTCTAGAACTTTCGTGAAGGTACGAGTTGTTCGGTAAGCAGACCCCCGTTTCTCAGAACTGTTGCCCGCCGTTCATATACAGGGTGGTCCGTAACACTATTATATGAATAGATATTCTACCAACAATAAAATAATAATGTGCGTTTTTTTCGCCGCGGCAAGTATTAGTAATTGTAATTTGCATAAACAGTATTTAATTACCAACAAAAAAAAACAATAGTAATTAATTCGAATGATTTTTTTTGAACATAAGCTGCAGAGCTTTCAGTCAAATTCAACTGGAAAATCGAGTCGACACGTGCCGGAAATAATGTTATCAATGTTGTGAAACGAGGAAAATGTTAGTATAGTTGTCACGAACACCTCGTATACTTTCCATATACAGTTTTCCAATCTCGCATTCCATATGCAAAGCAGGAAATAATTTCACATCAAAAGTTTATCCCCTTGCATACCGTGTTTACGATATTATCTATATATTTATGTTCCAATGTGAGCGCAAGGGATGGCTAAAATCGTAACGAAACTGTAGTGTCCCGTTGTTTGGATATAGCGCCAAAAGCTTCTTCGAAATTTTGATCCAATATTTACGTATAGTAGTATTGTTTAGACCAGAGGTTCCCAAACTTTTTTTTCTCATAGACCACTTTAAAAATTTTGCTGGTTCCGGTGGACCCCCTGCAGCTACATTTCTACCATATTCCCAAAACTCGACAAAAAATGTGAAGATTAGATCTAACCATGGAAATTTGCGTTGCGGCTGAGTTCCAACCACGAATTAACAGTTTTCGAAAAAAAAGTGAGAGTTGATTGGTTAATTAATTAATTGATTGTGCTGTGAGAGGATGTCAAAAAAGTAAAGTTGGCCAATCAAAAACGTGATTCCATTTAACTTTACTTTTTTGACAACTACTCACAGCACAAGAAACCAATCAATTCTCACTTATTTTATTTAGAAAACTCCCCATTCGGAGTGGTAAAAATAAAAAGAAAAATAGTATATTTGCAAGTCTCGACACGTTGTACTGAATATAGAATATGCAAGTTTTTACAAGTAACAGTCTCTAATCTTCTTAAAATATTATCTGCCTACATTGATAGGTGAAGTCAAGCCAACATTTTAGTTCTTCACTATCGAAACCAGATAAATTTTCGTGGACCCCCGCTTACGAATTGTGAACCCCCATTTTTTTGTCACGCCAACGTAGACCCCCGTCGAGTCTCCCGTGGACCCCTTGGGATTCACCTGGACCACTTTGGGAATCAATGGTTTAGAGTTTAGACCATGTTTAGACTTAGAGAATACACCAGCAAGATGGCCGATCTGCGCAGTAGAAGTAGTGGGGAAAGCTATGAGTGATAGAATATTATGGACTCGTCCGGCACGAAATACGCTTGTCAACTCGCCCGGCACTAAACTAGTTTGTGCGGATGTAAGACGCTAATATCTTCTCCAAACATTTACCTACGTTAGTATTCTCAACTGAAAGTAAATTGTTCTCGCGGTCTAGCAAAAGTAATATTTGATGAACCATAATAAATAATGGATACATGACTTCAAAATATGAAATATAAAAAATTAATCCGATAACAAGTTTTTTTATTGAATATGGCGCAATAATAATAATAATGTAAGCACTCTGTTTCAGCTTTTTCTCAAAGTCGGTAGATTCTCTTAGTTTTTGGTAGATGGTTAGAACCAAGATAATTACTAGACTCTTTTAAAAAATGAATAACCCAAAAATCTAAGAATTTTTTTAATTATTCGACCATCCCTATTGTTTCAGGTTACGAAGGGTGCGTCAGAAACTTTCTTTTTAAATGACTTGTATACGAGGTCACGATCTGTACGACCTGTTCGCAAACGCTATTTATCCAACAGTTATTTGAAAATATACTTATTTAAATTATATACTTGAATCTTGATGCGTTCATTTTTAGAGCGAGGGCTAGTGGTTAGCATGCTTGGTGCCGCAACCTCTAGACTGGACTGCCGTGGGTTCGAATCCCGCCTGCGCCCATGGATGTTTTGTGGTGTTACTTGGTTTTAAGTTAGTTGTTATTTAGTGTAGTTGAAAAACGCTAATGACCTGAGATGTCGACGCGTCTATAATCTACAATAAATTAAATCATTTTTAGAGCTGTTCCCTACCCAAAGTAGCCATACGAAACTCTATTGTTGTCACTATTCTGTCTGTCCCTCTGTCATAGTCTTCTAACTCCTAAATATAACAATGAAAGTAGATAGCTCAAACCCAGGCAAAAGCAATTTTTTGACGTGATGTGAAAAATTTTCTCCTGCCCAGTACTCGGGCTGACGCCACTGCTTTAAGAGCTACGCGCCTCGATCTGTCCCAGCTTAAAGAAAAGTCTATGGTCCAACCAGTAACCCATTCGATTTTTTACTGAACTTAGATTTAAGTGGCTCTTGTAATAGTACATCGAAAATAGGGTAAAAAAATTATGATGAGTCCAGTACTCTCATATTATGTGTAAACATCTTAAACAAAACGCCAGCAACTGTTACAACTATTACAACATCCCGAGTTTAGACTATAGTCAAGTCCAAAAATTTAATATAATAATAGTTTTTTTTATACGGCTGAAATGCAATTGAAAGATTTTTTCGTTGGAGAGCAGCCAATTATATAATTGTTTCGAAACATATAGGAAAAAATCATTTTACCAACCAGTGGTCACAATCAGGATTCTAACCTGAACCTTTCCACTTTCGCGGCGGAATGAGCTTACAATAATCAATCGTGACAAGATTGCTAAACTAATATTCTCCATATATGCTTCAGAATCAATAGATTTTCACTACATGCGAGCGTCAATTCATATCTGCTAATTCAATAGCTCATTCCGCCGCGAAAGTGGAAAGGTTCAGGTTAGAATCCTGATTGTGACCACTGGTTGGTAAAATGATTTTTTCCTATATGTTTCGAAACAATTATATAATTGGCTGCTCTCCAACGAAAAAATCTTCCAAAAATTTAAGATAGTGAGTCGTGCGTAGTTCGTAACAAGATTAATGGAGCGGAAAAGCGATGAAACAATGTAAGCACACGCTTCCCATGCATAAAAACTGTGCCGCTTATACAAATAGTGAAGTATGACTCGCTATCTTAAACTTTGGAATTTGACTATAATTCTTTGCTAAATAAATCAAACGCGCACAACGAAAACAGAACACATGTAAAATCTTATGAATTAACTCAGCCTATGATATATAGAGAGGGGGGGGGGAATTGTTTACACATAAAAAATTAAAATATCTAAAGATAGTAATGTGGGGTGTCTATGAATAGGTTTCATCGAATAGAGTAAGAAAAACGCATTTTAAACAACACCTCAACGCAATGCCGGATTTAGAGGTCTGGAGACCCCGGGGCAACAAAGGAGTGGAGGCCCCCTGGTCCCAAATTATTTTCCAAATAAAGTGGACAATTTTTTCAGTCGAGTTTTCCAATAAATAATTTATTGTGAAACCAAGTATAGATTCTTTTATTATTTAACAAACATATAAATATAATCGGAAACAAGAATTATCTGAAATTAAATTTTAGTGTTAACGAACGGAACCTTCCGAGCTTTTTTCGCCGAAAAATCGTTGATGATTTCGCTGAAATCCAGTTCCCGAAGTAAAACACTTTCAATGCTCAGGAGAGAAAGCACGGCACGTTTACCGCGTTTACTCATCGAAATGCCAAAACCACGTAATTATTGTGCAGTGGAAGTCAAAAAACATTTCCTCATGATTACTTATTAAAATTATTAACGCGATTTAGCATATTTTCAACGACAAAATGTAATAACCGAGAATTCAGAGAATTTTTTTTTCCGAAGTCTCTATTGTGGGGGCCCCTCTTTTGTGGAGGCCCCGGGGCTGTAGCCCCGGTTGCCCTCCCCTAAATCCGGCCCTGCCTCAACGGTCTCGGCTCGTCCCGGCTTTAATTGATACACATATTTTTGAACAGTTTGTACAAATGAC
Organism: Mongoloraphidia duomilia; assembly: GCA_039654895.1. Taxonomy (NCBI): domain Eukaryota; kingdom Metazoa; phylum Arthropoda; class Insecta; order Raphidioptera; family Raphidiidae; genus Mongoloraphidia; species Mongoloraphidia duomilia. The sequence goes on along the minus strand of CM077520.1, from coordinate 1,848,435 downwards.
AATCGTAGACATTTTATTGAGAATCGTGCTACCATTTTATACTTTATAATGCATATACAAATATAGGGGAAAAGTGCATTTTAGTTATAAAACGGATAAATGCATACATTTATACACTGTAGGTACTTTAAGACTAAGAATCTTTCATATCCGATATTGATTTTTGTGCTGTTTACATTTTCTATTGAAAAATAATATTTATTTTTCTTGGGTAAACAATGAAAATACCGTATCGAAACAATATATTACTTATATATAAAATATTGTATGTACGTAGGGTAGGAACGTTTAGATTTATTGATAGTAGAATTTTGTTTTCTAAAAATAGGTACCTACTCGAATTTGAATAAGGTACTTGCATGAATTTTTACCATTCCAACTCCACAAATGGGCAATAACATCTACTAATTTAGATCAAAATTTACTTTTTGAAATTTTACAATACTTTCCTTACTTGAGGTCCCCGGAATGTAAAAAGCTTGTTTTTGCAAAAGTATGTCCTTCTGTTTGTCTGTCAGCATGTATTATGTCACTATGTGAAATATCATTATTTTTTCTTCCCACCTCTACTATGGTAGGGAAGTAATGGATTTAGTCCGAAAAAAATATTTCGAAATTTTAACAGATTTTCACGTTTTGAGACCCTTCACCCTAGCAATCGTTTAAGATCATTTTCTGACTGATGTCTGTATGTGTGTGTGTGTATGTGTGTCTGTGTGTGTATGTGTGTCTGTGTGTGTATGTGGTCACTTTTTCGCCTTCGATATCTCAACGGAACAACATACGGCCATGCCGATTGTTCTATTGGGTATATCAGCCTTTAACTTAGATCTGATTAGATTTTGACATATATACATAATTGTATACGTGTTGTATAAACTACTATATTAAACCAAATTCAAAAATTTATTGTAAAGCCGTTTTAAATGCTAGACTTAAGTTAGACGGAGCTCATTCCAATAATTTAATAACAAAAAAGTGGCTTTTAGGCTCATTGACAGGAAATTTTTTATAGAATTCGGGATGAACCGAAAATCCGGATTAACGAAATCCAGATAAATAGAGTTCTTCTGTATTGATAATAATCAAACCCCTTAAACTTTTATTATAGCGTATTTTCTGTAGATAGGTAATTTAAATTCATTCATGATTTCAGAGCTAAACAAAAGATTGTTGATTGACGATTGCATTTTGTTTTGTTACAGAGGAAGATTATGACGCCTTTTGTTTAGCCTACATGTTCACGTACCGAGATTTTGAGATGGGCACATTGGGTCTGGCGTGGACTGGTGATCTGAAAAATGCCGGCGGAGTCTGTGAAAAGAATGGGGTATGTATCCATTACCCATATTATAAACGTGAAAATATGTATGCATGTTTATTACTCAATCACGCTTCGACGGCGCAACGGATCTAAATGAAATTATACATGTATGTAATTTATGTCCCGAATTAGTACATAAAATAGTTTTTATTCCGGTCAATTCGGCAGTTCCCGAGGGATAAAACGAAATTTTATTTTCTGTTTGTTACTTCATCATATACAACTATACAACAAACTACCATTATTAGTAAAAGAATATAATTTACAAAATTTTAAAAAATATTTAAAAAAATGTGAGCCGTCGCGGGATGCCTGGCAGATGTGAAACATTTTTATAGCTTGAATCTTTTATTTATTGAACTTGACAAATTTATCAAAATAAAATCTAGCCTATATCACTTAGGGATAGTGTAGCTTTCTATTAGTAAAAGAATTTTTTAAATCGGTTCAATAGTTCCAGATATAATAATTTATGATTTATTACAACACCGCGAGATATTCTCCCCCTGCGAAGATAATAAGTGAAAGAATTTTTAGAATCGGTTCAGTAGTTCGAGAGATAAGAATTTACAATTTAACACAATTTACCCTAATTTTCCCTCGTTTACCCAAATTTACCCTAGTATACCCTAATTTCTTGAATTTACCCTAGTTTTCCCTAAATACCCTAATTTACTTTTATTTAGCCCCCTTTGCCTTAAGTTACCCCAATTTACCCTAATTTACTCTAATTTGCCCTAATTTACTCTAATTTACCCTAAATACCCTAATTTACCCAAATTTTCGTTTTTTTTAAAAAAACAAAAAAATTAATTTTTGGTGTCATGAAATTTCAAAAAATTATAATTATTGTCAAAGAAAGAATATAACAAAAATAAAAAATTTTATAAATAAATATCATGTAGAATTTAGAAAAAAAACGTCAAAAATTGTACGATGTCATGAGTTTCCGAACCCAAGTCCCCATGCATAGAAGGCTAAAGTCGTACCACTAGTCTACGGACGAACTTGTCTAGACAGCCGTTGTTACTGATATATGTATAGTACAATATAAGTGCCACAGTGGTGGGGAGAACAGCAGCGAATGAGAACATTTCGTTGCATTATTTCGTTGTATTATTTCATTGCATATTTCCCCTCACGCGGCTGTTCACAGCCCCGACATAAGATGTTTCACATCAAAAATTGCTGACTGATGATTGTTTCTATTCTGTGGAAGAATTTTTAATTCATACATTTTAATTGTATTTGTATTTTAATTATTGTACTGACTTGCAACTATTGTACAGATTGTACCAAATGTTAAATATATATCTATCTATCTGATTAACTATTTAAATGAAATGTTACATGTAGAGACTAGAGAATCTATGGATAGGAATAATACATAAGCAACAGTTTTTTTCTTTCCACCTATCTAATGATTTTTTTAAGGTATTGCTGGGTCCAAGCGAACGGAGTCGCGCGCAAAAGCTAGTATTGTATAAATCGACCTTTAGTTTTGAACAATTTCTTATTACTTAATTATTTTACTAGAATGTGTAACAACCTATTGATTATTTATTTATCTGTTTAGCACTACCGTGGCAGTATGAAATCTTTGAATACGGGCATTGTCACGCTTCTCAACTATGGAAAACACGTGCCTCCGGCGGTGTCTCACGTCACATTGGCTCATGAGATCGGACATAATTTTGGATCACCTGTAAGTTTTTGTTTTCAAACAGCTTACTTGTTCGTTAACCGTAGACTATGAAGCGATGAACATATTATTATGATGGTTATATTCAGTTATACAAAATATATTATTTTTACAAGCTTTTATTTAACTTGCAATGTATGTTAGTTAGTTTGTGTGTTTGTTTGTATATTGTTTGTTTAGGTCAAAACTTTCAAGTCAATTTTGAACGACTTCCACGTATCCGATCGATTTGAAATTTTGTACACATATGTATTCCCGATGACAATACATGAATAAATCGTTTTTAGAAATAAATTCAACCCCTAAGGGGCTCAAACGGGGATGTAGGCCGTAGGGTTTTTTTGACTAATCAACGCCCAGGACAAATCAATGAAGCTAGAAATTTGAAAATTGAACAGTTGTTCCTTTTCTGACGTAAGCATCCACTATGAAAGGATTTCTCGAAATCCAACCCCTACGGGTGTCAAAGGGGGGTAAAATTTTGAAAGACTAAAATTAACAAAATAAAATATTAGTGAAAAAAAAGACTTTTTAGAGACAAGCTTTTATAGAAATGTACTAAAAAGGAAAAAATATTATTTAATAATTTTGGTTCATAATTATTATAAATGAATATGGTGATCATCTTAGACGGTTCCTTTAGATATAAACAAAATTTATTAATAACAATTTTCGTACTTTTTAATTAATACGATTTTATCTTCCAGCACGATCCAGAGGTCTGCACACCTGGTGGAGAAGACGGCAACTTTATTATGTTCGCTCGCGCCACGTCCGGCGACAAGAAAAACAATAACCACTTCTCGCCTTGCAGCATTAAAAGTATAAATCCAGTACTTAATTACAAAGCTCGGTCGACCAAGGGATGCTTTACAGGTAAAAGCTTACAGCGAAAAGGTTTTCCATACTTGTGAAAAAAAGGACAAGACTAGAATAGCGTTACTCGTTTCTTCTCAGTCTCGCAGATCTTTAGTGTATTTGCCATATGGCACATACACTATTGGCGTCGGTCGCATGGCGGGACCAAAATTTCTCGACGTTTCATACCCTTCTGAACAATTTGGAACCATTTTTGGAAATGTTTATATATATATGTGTGTGTGTGTACGGGCTATAACTTTCGAAAGAGTTAATTGATTTTGACGAAATTTGGCAGGCACGTTGGAATCCATCACCGCACGAAGCCTATTTAAAATGGGCCCAATCGGACCATTTTAAGGGTGGTTTTTAGGGGTAGAAAAATGTTTTTGGGCCCAAAAATAGCGAAAAAATTCTAAGAATTGTTTCAAAATTGAAATTTAACCTTTCAGTAAAGATCAAAATGTGCTGCTAAAATTTTAATAAAATCGGCACGACAGGACCGGACTTACAAATTTTATGAAAACACTAGTTTGCGGATAGTGATTTACTTGCTGAAGGGTGTATTTCATTTGGTACAGAAGTTGTATTGATAATCTTATTGAAATTAAGAAAAAAAATATTATTTTAAGGGATGTATTAAGGGGTTAAATTTTTTATTTTGTCCAAAAATAAGTTAAGTTTATGTATTAAAGCCACAAGGCCTGTGTTAGCAAATACACTATATTGTCGGCAGGGTTTTGGCACTGCGACCCGAGTTTTTTTTTTTTTTTTAATTAAGTATGCTTATAGAAAACGGCTCGCTGAATTCATTGAACCAGTGGCGTTACCACAAATTCAGTCTCTCTGGCATTTTAGTGGATTTGCAATTAAAAAACATTTTTGTCGAGTGGTGCGCATTGGCGGTGGAACGACATTTTTTGGGAGGACTATAGGCCCACGATCACTTATAAAAATTAAAATTGTAAACAGTAAACATTTTAATCTACAATTTTTGGAGGGACTGGGCGTTATTTTGGGGAAACGTCTGTATTTGGGACCTCTAAAAGTCTTAAGCCGCTGCTGGTAGGGATACACGATATAATATGTATTGATTCGATATATTGCGTACCTATTCAATATATCGAAACAAGAATATCGATATACGTACATCGCACAGAAAATATCGATGTATCACATAAAATTTAAGATTTTGATTAGGTACCAGTGTTAGAAATCAAATTTTACAAAAATTAATTACAAAAAATTTTACTTAAATTCTCAGTATCAACATTACAAGTTAAAAAAATTTTTAAATCCTCTATTATAAATCAAAAAGTTCCGTTAGAATATTAACAGCTAAACAAACTGTTGTATTCCTATGTACCTTTTTTCAATAATCAGTACTTATAATAATTATTAATTAATTCAACAATGAATTTTTAATCCACAAGGCATCCACTAGGTAGTGAATAGTATTTCTTAACATATCAGTCAGCATATTATGCCATCATGATTGTTAAACGTCAAACGATTGTTCTGATTTTTTCCTTATATATCTTATAACAATCGTTTGACGTTTAACAATCATGATGGCATAATATGCTGAAAGAAATACTATTCACTACCTAGTGGATGCCTTGTGGATAAAAAATTCATTGTTGTATTAATTAATAATTATTATATTGTTGTCAACAGTTACCTAACTCAAATATTGTTATTTAATCAGTACCTACTTACTATACGCGAAGTTTCAAAATATCGATATTATATCCAATGGCGGCTCGTGGTATTTGAAAGTGATGAGGCACAGTTGAAAAAAAATTTTTTTAGTAAGGTTTGATTTTAAAGCTAGTCTAGTGGTCAGTGGTCACTCTACTTCGTCAGTTGTGTAATACCTTTTGTAAAAAAAATTAAATTTAAAAAATTGAAAAATAGTTAATAATATTTTAGAAAAATCACTGCCCACTGTTGAAAAAAAAAGCAAAACAAAAATCAGTACGAAAAACCACAAAAGTATTTACCGAAAACTATAATAACACACATTAAATGTCGCATTAAATTTACGTAGAGGCTTGCCTCAAAAGAATGTTTTAAGCGCTACTTAAAGCTAGATTCGACTGGACTATTACGGTATCATAAACACCACATTACTCACATTACTAATACGCTAGACAAGGAAGCGCGAGGCGAGCCTCTAACCATATACGACCGCATGCATGGAAATGAGATGGATGATATAAGAACAAAAACAGGCAACCGCCAATGAAAGACAAGGAAGCGCGAGGCCGGCCTCTATACCATATACGACGGCATGCAGAAATGGGATGGATGATATTTCTAGCGAAGCGCGTTAAGATTGACGACAGGCCCATATTTTACTGATTTCTATGAAGCCAAATATTAATTCTAATTGATATATTTATGCAAATAGTAAAATAATATAAATTTGCAATTTATTTAATTTGCAAAATTATTGGTGAGGCACTGCCTCACCTGCCTCATAGGAGAAGCCGCCACTGATTATATCGAATCGGTTTAGGTACATCCGATATATCGATAATTTCGATACATTGAGATATATCGTGCATCTCTAGTAGGTATATCTCTAGTATATCATAGTTTTCAGTTAGTTTTAATGACGATCGTTATTTTTCCAGAACCGCAAAGATCGCTATGCGGAAACGGGGTGGTCGAAGACGGCGAGGAATGCGACTGCGGCTGGGAAGAGGATTGCCGCGACCAATGCTGTCATCCGCAACGACGCTATCCACCGCCGGACGAGCCGCCGTGTAGACTGACCGCGAGAAGTATATGCAGTCCGTCGCAGGGTCCATGTTGCACGCCCGACTGCAAACTGAAATTCGGAGACAAGTGTCGCGACGATAATGGCTGTCGTGACTCGAGCTTCTGTAATGGCCGCGGACCTCAATGTCCCCCGTCCGTCAATAAACCTAACAAAACTATTTGTAATCAGGAATTCGTTTGTTTTATGGGTGTAAGTATACAACAATAAAACAGTTTTGTACAGTTGGGACTCCTTATAAGTGGCAAAATCACTATTTCTGACCAAGGTATCGTTCTTAAAACTAAGCGAAATTTAGATAGATGTTTGACCAGAGTAGTAATGTAAATGCGTATAATACTCTGTATAAAACGGTATTATACGGTATGTAAAAAAAATAATATACCCCAGTTTTATACTAGGTATGAATACTGCCTATTTTACTATTTTATACAGCACGTATAAAACATTTTACATCGTTTAAAACGGTTTAATACCGTTTAAAACGCTTTAATACCAAAATCAGAACAGAAACTTATCCTATTATTCAGTTGGAAATACTGAATAATGCACCGTAACCGTAGTGTGAAAAAGTAAAAAACTGAAAAAATACGGTATTATACCATGGGTTTAATACACAAAAAAGTTTAATACCATATTTGTACATCACTAAACCAGAGCCGAATAAACCCTGTGGTGGCCCCTAGACAGTCTGAATCTCGGGACCCCTCGCAAATTATCTCCTAATAGTAAATACAGCTTTTCTTTGCTATACGGGGCTTTTGATTTCAACCATCATATTGACTTGTTCAATGTCTCCATTTGATTTACATTGAATACATATACTTATTCAATGTAAAGTCAATATGTTGGTTGAAATCAAATAAGGGCCAACGCACACATGCTACTTTCTGTATCGAAAACACACGATTCAGGATACTGCATCGCGATTACTCAGCTACTCAAAATTCCTTGGGTGCGTTCCACTTGGCGATCGCAACGCCTACAACGACCAAACGTAATAAGCACGGTCATAAGGCGTGAGCGTAGTGGGCAATGGTCGCCAAGTGGAACGCACCATAAGGGTGCGTTCCACTTGGCGATCGCAACGCCTACAACGACCAAACGTAATAAGCACGGTCATAAGGCGTGAGCGTAGTGGGCGCAATGGTCGCCAAGTGGAACGCACCACTTATGATACATCAGTTGCGTATTTCAACGAAGAATGTGCGGCTTTACGTAGCTTTACGCTATTGGTGGCTACATCTGACGATCTTCAAGCGACTTAATTGCAAAATTGTGTGACAAAAAATATTAAATAAAACATCTACAACTGCTGCAACTAACAATATCTGGAAACCGGTTGATCCTGAAGGCCAACCCGAAAACTTACCACTGTTATCAACCTAAAAGAGCTCGAGAACGTTATTATTTACTCAAAAATATTGGTTATGATTCTAATTTTTTATAATTTAAAAAATCGTAAACAAACAATATATATTTTTGAGCTCGTCGAGCTCAAATTTAATATTTTCTTTATTAATTATGAGAAATCAAAATTTAATTTAAAAAAAATGTTTTATTTCGTGCGATATCTCGTCAACCAATTGGCCGATTTAGATGAATCTTGCGGCAACTGAAAGAGCTATTCACGACTTTGATCTGGTTCAACTGTGTTATTCAAAATATAAAAATAAAAAAATTTATTTGTTTACGTTTTTGACGTATAACTCTCAAACCACTCGTGCAATTGGGCTCAAACTTAAATCAAATCTAAGTCTTGATAAACCCTTTCGATCGCCGTATTGTACGTCCAAAGGTGCGTTCCACTTGGCGACCATTGCGCCCACTACGCCCACGCCTTGCGACCGCGCTTATTATGTTTGGTCGTTGCAGACGTTGCGATCGCCAAGTGGAACGCACCTCAAATCATTCGTTTTGTTCTAAGAGATATCTGATGTTTACATACGCGCGCGCACGCGCGCAGATGGACGAACGGACGGACGTTCATACCAAAATTGTCAGAATAGCTTTCTAGGACCTCAAAACGTCAAGATCTGTTGAAAACTCGATTTTCTAAAATTAGACTGAAACAAGTAACTTCCCGAATTTTTGAAAATCTTCAAGTTTCAATAGCAGGAAGTTAACAACGTTCATTTTTAGCCTTTGATACATTGTTTGCTTTTGGGGAAAAAAAGATGTTAAGATATTATGATTGTATTTTTCAGGAATGTACCGGTTCAATCTGCTTGGCTTATGGCTTGGAGTCATGTCAGTGCAAAGCCGAGCCGCACGAACCGGCCACCAAGGCGTGCGAATTGTGCTGCAAGATGCCCGGAGACGGACAACCTTGTCTCTCTTCGTTCGTCTGGAACGAAATGCCGTTTGACGTTCCGGACATGTACAGCAAACCGGGAACGCCGTGCAACGACTACAACGGCTACTGCGACGTGTTCCAGAAATGTCGTGAAGTCGATCCTTCAGGACCACTCGCCACGCTACGCAAACTTCTTCTATCTGAAGAAAGTATTCAGAGTTACAAGAAATGGATCGTCGAATATTGGTATGCGGTGGTCTTCATCATACTCGCCGTTATTGGACTTTTGGTAAGTGTTTCGTTTAACAGCAGTGCCATTTTACCTTTTAAGATGATGAACTCTTATGATAAATAATACTATTTATAGCATTGATATATCTAGTATTAAATTAATATATCCCATTAAAAGGTGTTCGAAATAATTTTCACTTTCCTGTTGGGCTCTCGCTGGTACGAGGATTCGCTTCATATTATAGCTATTGAATTAGCATATATGAATTGACACTCGCATGTAGTAAAAATCTATTGATTCTGAAGCATATAAGGAGAATATTAGTTTAGCAATCTTGTCACGGTTGAGTATTGTAAGCTCATTCCGCCGCGAAAGTGGAAAGGTTCAGGTTAGAATCCTGACTGTGACCACTGGTTGGTAAAATGATTTTTTCCAATATGTTTCGAAACAGTTATATAATTGGCTGCTCTCCAACGAAAAAATTTTTCAATGAACTCTTATGACATCAGTTATCGAACATTTATATTCTGTAACCTACAATATCTATCTCAAGTTAATCTTCCGTCGGGGGTGGTATTGGCCTCAACTAAATCAGGCATGGTGTATTAAAATGCTCGCAACGCTTATTCACTTGTTTTTACAAGTTATTTTACATAGGCGTAACTGGGAATGGGGGGAGCTCCTGAGCTGTTTTACAGTAACCACAGCTAAAAACAGGTCAACCTTACTTCGCGATTTTTTTTTGTTTGTCTCGATAAAATGTAGCAATGAAGTGCAATTATTTTAAGTGATAATCATTCACTATAAGTAAGGATCCATTTAAATGTATTTTTGATCAATTTTTCATTTCTTTTATTTGAGATGAGACATAAATCAAGGCATTGGAGTAAGTTAATGAAATCAAGATGATAAAAAGTATAAAAATGCTAGTTTTTAGTGAAAAAAATGCTACACAATTATATTTATATGAAGAAGTAAAACGGTATTTTAGAGTTAGTTTATAAAAGCGCTAAATATTATATAGTACCTACCTAAATTGGTTATAAATCGCTAAGTAAATATTGGTATCACTAAATATAAAGGTAATATATACTTAGGTAAACGTATGTAAAAGAGGTATTTTTTTGTGTAAACGCTGCTTTATCTCAGAATATACCCAAAACATCCTTAAATGTAGTACAGAGGCTATCGAGTGTTGTATATTTTTAAAAACGGACCTTGTGTTTGCTACAATCGTAGCCGGACAATTAATAATACCCTATAACGTAAAGTACCAATTGATACTGCATCGAGTTTCATCAAACTTGGTCCAGCCGTTCAGGGCCCACGTAAGGCCTCACGCCGCCCGCGTGCGGATTCATAATTGACGCCCCTTATTGGGGATAAACTCACTAGATGATATGTCAAATTGAAAAACGTTAAAAATCCCAAATAACTAATACTGTAAGTGCAATTAATAGAAACTTTATTCCTTATAAATTTAAATAAACTGTAAAAAACATTATTTAAACATTGTTATGTAAAAGTCTTACTGTCTTACGTAAAAAAGTATTTCTTGATTAAAAAATACTTTACTTCACTCGCACTCTTGCAGGAATCGACAGGAAAATTCAAGATATAAACATACGCGGGAGTCTCTCGATAGGGGTGCCCTGTCTACGCGCTGATGTGAATTAACGACCGAATCGAAAACTGCGCACGAAATATTTCGAATTCGAATTTGAATTTTATTAAAAAAGAAATAACTACTCGTAAGAGTTTTCACGTAGGTTTGAGTATACAAATAAAATTGATATAATATCAGTTCTATATTTTTTCTATACAGTACAAAAAACATAACTCAACTAGGCCATTTTCCGCCCCTTGGATGTGCCGCCCGCGTGCATCGCACTCAGGGGCGCGAGGGCCCTGCAGCCGTTCGTAAGTTATGCTGGTACTGTACCAGCATAACTTAAGAACGGCTGTCCCGACAGACAAAAATACCCCGACTAAGTATCATACAAAATAATACAAAATAACCAAGAACCCGCCAGAAAAAGAATTACTGACAAAAGTCCCGTTAGTATTTTATATATTAGTATTGATTATGTCGGCTTGTAGATATTTGGTAAATAAGTTTTATTAATCAAAGTCTTTAGACCAGATGAATGAATATATTTTACTTTTACAGGTGATGAGCACGAAACTACTGGGGAAACGGCCGAACATGAAACTAAAATCAGTGACGATAATGCACAGTTCGACAACGGAAACCGTCCGTTTACCGCCGGAGGGAGAAGCTGCGGGCGGTCAAGTGACAGTTCATCCAGCTGTACGATCGAAACTGCCGCTTAAGAGGAAAGTTCGAGACGGGAAGAAATTGCGAGCTCGAAACAACAACACGAACAGAACGAAAAACAAGGAGCCACCGTCGCCCGCGGCCGGCACAGGAAATAATAATGTCAGTCCAACAAAGAAGAAATCTATCAAAGCAAAGAAGGACAAGAAAAAAGACAAGACCGGTCGGAAAAAAGCAACAACCGAAGCGATTGAGTCGCCCACAAAAGCCAAGAAAACAATCAATAGTAAAGTTTCTAAAAATAAGAAACGCAAAAAGGAGGTGATCGATTATAGCGCAGCGCAAAAAGATCAAGATACTTCGGGCGTCGTAAATAGTGATGGTGCGGTGACAACGCCTGACAATATGGATGCCGATCCGGTTGGCAAAGTGCAAAACTGGCTACTGAATTCTCAGTTACCGGTCGTAATACCGAAATCAAAATCAACTCCGGTCGGATTACACAAGGCCAGGCACTCGGGACTCAAACCCACCGCGGAAACTGATAAAAGTAGAAGTGTAGGCCATCTTCCTTGCGATAAAGACAAAGTAAGACTTCAAGTTATTTATAAACCTCCGTTTAAATTTAGTGTGAAGTTAAGAAAGGCGGACAAAAGCAGTGTAGTCGTTGATCGTAGCGGTCAACGTGTCGGTGACAGAGGTGCCAAAGTAAGACAGAATGTTACCCGGACTGGACTGTTGGTAAGACCTGTCAGAGATAGGGAAAGAAGACATAATCGTGTCGCACCGGATAAACCGACCCCTCCTCCGGCCATTAAACATGCTGCGACGGAACCGACGGCTCCCCTTCCACCACCTTCGAATCCTGTTGTAAAATTGCCCGACGACATTGACTCCAATATACATACCGTCCAGTCTGATTTAGAAGTACTTTTATCGGAAAGTGAATTTTTATTTTCGGACGATTAGCTAATATTTTAAAGCGGTTCCACTTTTAATATGTGATATGCAATTATTACTTTAAAAATGATACCGAATTTTCATTTAACAAAGTGACTATTTGTATATAAAAAAATAACATCGTTTAAAAGTTTTATTTAATTTTTTTCTAATAATGGACTGATATTAATTGTAAATTTGCATTGATAAGATAAACATTCCAATTAAAATAAAATAGTAGATAAAGCTTCGGATTAAGCTAAATATTATATTTTAAAGTCTACATGAAAGTGTAGAAAGCGAATTTACAGGATGTTTTATAAATTTGTTGATTTTACGAATACTTTTTTTATTAATTACAAGAAAATTAATACTGCGTGTCGCAAAAAACACAGATTGTATTACGGAAACATGGACATTAACAAAATATGATGTAATACACGAAAAATATATGTAAGTCATCTGAATTCTGCAGTCCGATCATTCATATAGGTATTGCACTGTTTCTGAAGCACAGTATATTTTTAAATATATTTTATTTTATGGTTTAACTGATTAAAAAAGGCTATCAATTCATTGGTTGCGTTTAAGCTAATTATTAAAATCCATCGGAATGGGTCTGTGATCTGAACATTGCGAATTTTGAACCGTTTAATAAATCCAAGTCTTCATGGTTTCCGGGCTTGTAGGCCGTGGTCCGGTGGTATTTCTACCTGACGTTTCGTCTACAACTGCGGTAGACGAAACGTCAGGTAGAAATACCACCGGACCACGGCCTACAAGCCCGGAAACCATGAAGACTTGGAACAATGCCGGCCTTGAAAGCTTGCACACTCGTTCAATAAATGTCCAATAAATATCCGATACCCAGGCATTACTCAAAAAATAATTGTCCAGACATATTTTAACCACAGTAATTAAAATTCTTACAGTTTTTTTCATGTAAATATAATCAAATCAAGCAGCGAACATTTATAAAAATCCTGTAGAAAGAAAAACGTAAAAAAATATTTTTTAAACAAATAATGTATTTTCAAATGTACGTAAAACATACATATTAAAATGTTTTAATTAAATATTATAATTAATATCATTAATGATAATAAATTTAATTCAAATGTAACTTTCCATGTACATAAAACAATTGATCTGTATTTTTGCAGTGCCATGCTTCATATTATGTACTTAACTCTTCAGTCAGGTGCTATTTCACATAGTAATCCAGTAGTTCATTTTTCGAAAGAAACAGCGCTGACGATTGATACCTTTCCGCTACAACCAGACGACGCATCAAACGAAACTTGTTAAAAAGTTTTAAATCTAAAAAATGGTGGTCACAGCGCAAAGCACGATTTTGAATAAATCTAGCATAGTTTAAAACAAGAATTGATTCCGAATCAAAATAACGTTCAGGTTTTGGTTTTGTTAACTGTTTCAGTTAGGTAGTGTTCCATTTTGAGAAATTTTGTCGAATTTCGGTTTTGTTCTGGTATTTATAATGAATAACCAGGGCCGGATTAACCATTAGGCAGAGTAGGCAACTGCCTAGAGGCCCCGCATCGGCTAGGGGCCCCGCGCGCACACAAAAGAAATTGAAAATAAATCATAGAGTGAAAATTTAAATGGAAAATTTGTATCCTCAATGACAATAGGTATTAGATATTGCTTTTTTCGACGCATACTGTCAGTTGATGACATACTTGCAGAACAGAACCATCTAGTATCGAGTAATAGAACTAATAATATGGATGCGTTACGTAGCGTATTGTATGAATCATACAATAAGCTACATAACGCATCCATATTATTAGTTCTACTACTCGATACTAGATGGTTCTGTTCTGTAAGTATGAAGTATTTCATCAACTGACAGCATGTGTCAAAATACAGCATGAATCATACTGTAGCATCAGGTTAAGATAACCATGTTGTTGCTATATCACTGCACACATTGAAGTAACAGAACAGGACAGGATACCAAATTTAGAGTCGATCAGACCTCTGGAAGTTACTCACATCCCTTCGTCAACTTGAAAAGAGCTGATCATCTTCAAACGGCTGAAAAAGGGCCCCGAGAATTGCATTGCCTAGGGGCCCCGACATGGTTAATCCAGCCCTGTGAATAACGGAAAAATTAAAATCTTAATAATAATAGTTATTAATTGCAAAAGCAAAAACGCTTCTCTTTTCCTTTTGAGTTGAAAAAGTTCTAAAAATTGGGTTTTTTCCGAAACTCCATCATAAAAATGAAAAGTTTTTGGTTTCAGTTTTTTTTGCCAAAATGGTGGTTTCGATTACTGAAATAAAACCGTTTTTAACAATTACGGTTTTAAATCTTGGTTTAAAACTATAGTTTCGAAATACAAAATTGCAAGTGTGTTTTTTGAATTCGGCGTGCAGTTTTCCGTAAGCACATTTGAACAAGTTTTAAAAGATTTTCAGAAAAGCTGAAAACAAACTACGCATGACTATTACTTTATGCCATTTTCAAAGTTCTTAAAAAAATACTGGACTACGATGTGATTTATGTGACCCATTGAAGTATTAATCTGTATTATAGTTAGATTATAGAAATGTAACTAATAACTGACCATGACATGAATTATGCTAAGTAAATAACAGAAAATATATATGTAATTGTTTGTGCCAAAACGTATTGGTATTTTCTTAGACACGACATTTTATATGATTTACGATGAATCGATTTCAGGTACAATAACTGTATTTTAATGGGCCTCCTCTTTCAGCCTTCATCTCTTAGCTTATCTTAGAGAATTTTCAATAAGTGCCTGGACCACAGGAAACTATGATAGGGGGGGTGTCCTCAGTTTTGAAGACACCGCATGGAAAACACAGTAGGTGTTTTTGTTGGTAAGTCCTAAACTAGTTCTAAACTCCCAAAACGTCTGTCGGCAATACAGAACTCTTCGGACACAACTGCGGGTTCTCGAACTGTTTGAACTTGGTTTTAACAATCTTACTCCAGGCTTCTAGTTGTTCTAGAAGCCTACTGCTAGAATCAAGTTCGAACAGTCTTAAAAAGTCCAAGAATTTGACCAACAAACACGCAGTTGTGTCCAAAGAGTTCTGTATTATCGACAGACGCTGTGGGAGTTCAGAACTTACCAATAAACACAACTATTACTCCGCTAGACTCGTCATGATCTACGTTTCCGGTGGAACTGAGACAGATGAGATTACATTTGTCTCTTTTTATGTTGTAGATACAAGTTAAATTAAAAGCATATACTTTAATTATATACCGCGGGTTGTCCATTTACTCAATGTGCGGTGAGTGAAGTCCACAAAGAGAGCAAAAATATATCTGTGTCTCTTTTGACGAAGTTATTCTGCATTTATTCCGATGATGTCATTGGTCGATGTACGAACGTTCCATCTGAACAAAATGTTGAAATAAAGATATCTCTAATTTCGAACAAAATGTAAACAAAACGCTTGACAGCTGTTGTCATTATAACGTAACATAGTTTAATTTTGTTAAAAACAGTTTTTTTACTCATATTCCTTGAAATTCATAGTGATATAAGAAGTAAACACAGGTCTCGGATCTTTTTGGGCATAATAATATTAAAAATATAAAGACAAAGAAATATGTCATGGATGCCATTGACGTAAAACCTCAGTGCCCCAGTGGTCAATAGTATACCTGCTCTCTTTTAAAAATTCTGTCTTTGTCTATGGAAGTAGCCAATCAGGAACCTGCCAGCTGGGTTCCCATAAAAAAAGACAGAAATATATACCCGCACGTATGTTGGCTTCACGATTTTTGATCTATCAGCAGTACAGATTTCTTATGTACATGTAGATACAAGTTAAATTAAAAGAGACTTATTTAACAAGAGTAACATCATCAGTCTTTGTTCCACCGGAAACGTAGACCATGACGAACCTAGCGGAGGCACAGTGTACTCCAAGAGGTGTCTTCAAAACTGAGAACATTTCCACTCACAATATCTCGACCTGTATATATGACCGTGGCGAGGATTAAATTAACAACTTGTAGTTAAACCGCCATTAATCTTCACGATAACAAACTGATTGGTTCGCTCTGTATTAAAGAAAGAGATAGAGATCGTAGCAACCTGTGATCGGTCCGCCGACATAGATAGAGAGAGTAAGATACAGTGATAAGAAATAATTCTGTCTTTTTCTAATACCTATCTAGAAGAAAAACGGTGAACAAGTTGTGTCCAAATTCTTATTAAAAGGTCTCTAGTTAATCTAACCCGTAACAGAATACAGTAGGCCCCCCGCGGTATCCGCGGGGGCTTGGTTCTTCCGCGAATTCCGGATAGTAGCGACACTTTAAACACAATTTTTAATTGTAATGACAGACAACAGACTGCTTTCTTTAACAATTCGAGTAAAAATAAATAAACAAACACAGGTTCACGCACCTAGAAAAATAAGCGAGTTTCGACGAGTTTTCACTCCTACGGGCGCTCGACCATTTCGCGCGTTTTTTCTGAACCTCAGATACCGAATCCGCAGATACGGGGGGGCCTACTGTATATTCGTCATGCTCTATAAAATATTAATGTGAAGTCAGTGGCGTAGCTACCGGAGGGCTAGACGGTGCCGTGCACCGGGGCCCCCAAGCACTGACCACTGACCATCAAACCTCATATTGAACTAGCGAAAAATTCTCCCATCTTCAGAATGTAAATAAAATAGGTTGCAACACGACTTTAATCATGACAACTCATTTGAAAGAATACAGGGGAATTCTCAACAAGTTCCGACTTCTGTTCGAAACTTGTGGGGGATTCCCCTGTATTCTTTCTGTTGTTTGTGCAGTGTTGCCAACTTGAAAGATTTAAAGTAGTTTTGCACCTTTAAAGTATTTATATATATTTATATTTTGACTTGATAAAACCTAAACAGTTTAGTTAGGGCCCCAGTTTTTTTTTTGCACCAGGGCCTTTGGTTACCTAGCTACGCCTCTGTGTAAAGTTAACTATTTTTGTGATTAAAAGTACTTAACTGATTTTAAAATGCAAGCAAGGCAATATTGTAATTTATTTTTAATAAAAAAAAATCTTAAAATATACTTAAATATCTTTTTACATATCCCGCTAGATGGACTTTTGCAATAATTATTTTCTTTTATAATTTTGTCAATTACGTACCTACTCGCTTTCAGTTTTGTTAAATGCAGCAAAATTGTTTATTAAGAAATACAGAAGCTGGAGAATTAAAAAAGTCAAGAACTCTTAACCTTTATAATATAAAAATCAGTTGTTTTTATGTAAAAAATAATTGAGTGTTGAAACGACAAAAAGTTATGAAACAATAAAATAGAAAAGATCTAACAAATCTTTTGACAAAGTATAAAATTAACAGTAAAATATGGTTTCTCAATTGTTAAAACAATTGCCAAACTTAATCAAATTGCTGACTTCTTATGAATCAAATAATTTTCAAAACAAGAAATTCATGCTGTATTTTCTTTTTAATATTGATTTGCAAAGATGTTTTTAAACCTTCATAAATACTTTTTACTACCATACATTATTGGATCTCAAGCAGATTAACAAAATTTTAGGTAGACTATCGAAAAAGAAGAGTGCTTTTCTTTTATACACTTTTTATTGTACGAGCAGTTTTAAAATAAAAAGATGATTGCTTGTTCCCTTGTAATGCAATGTGAAAACTGATCTGCGCATGCGTGTACCCTTATCTTATATCTTTAAATCATATTATGACACACGGCAACAGCTCTGATTTAAATGATTTTTTTTTAAATGTTTGTTACATGACTTTATTCAAAAATATTGTATTTTTCAGTTCGATTGACAATAAATTAATATTATTATACGCGACGCGAGCGTATAGGAAAATTCGGAGAAAAACTTGAAGGAAAATGAAAAATAATGAAAATAACGTGTTTAAAGTTATTATACTGTTAAATACATGCATTTCGAACAAATATGCAAATTTTCATCAATATATTCGATAAATATTTTCAACACAGCGAACGATCTTTGCGACGAGCGTACCGCTGACGCGTAGAAAATCCAAGGAAAAACTGCTCTAGAATTAAAAATGTTGAGCTTGGAAGGCTAAACATTTCAGAATCGTTTGGTCAAAACGTCTTAAATAAGCATACAAAATTTAGTCGAGATTGAATAATTATTTGTAAAACGGAAAATGTGTGCGACACTAGCGTATCAGGAAATTCGGAGGAAAATTTGTAATTTATTGTAAAATCAACATTTTGAGTCCGCGGGCTGAAATGTTTTTGATTTCAAATAATGTCATGTAACAAACATTTAAAAGAAATTTTCATCAAAATCAGAGCTGTTATGATGAGTTTAGAAGTAAAAGCTTATTTGACTAGACTATTTATTGGTAGTCATGGATGTTATACTCACTGGATACCCGACTGCTTATGTTCAATAGGTCACAAAAATGAAGCAGGTCTGTTTTTGCCCTTTTCAAACATGGCTGACATTGGAAAGGCCAAAACCATGGCAAAAACACAACTTTTATACCAAGAAAAATACCTACTGTTATCATTTATACTTTTTTCAAACTTATTTTCACAACATATACTATACCTACAAATTATTATTTTCTTTGTAAATTTCAAAATGCACAATCAAAAAAAAATTTATTTAAATTATTTATTAGGTATACATAATATTTTATACAAAAGAAATTTAAAAACCTGTGAGTTAAAGACAATATTATAAAATAATATTAACTTATTTAACTTTTGTCTTTTATTCACAGGTTTTAAAATTTCTTTTGTATAAAAATTTCCAAACGTTAACCATCTAATTTGTAAATAATATTCGCAAATCGTCCGTATATTAAACTTAAATTGTGGGGATCTTCAAACTCAATTTCTGTTGCAATTTTAAGTAAATATTTGGGAAATTAAATTGACACATTAGCTCACAATATAAATGAAAAAGTTTGTATTACAACCGTCGATATATGTTTTGCCCTTTTCAAATATGGCGGTCTTGCCTCACTTTTAAACCACCAGTCAGGTATCCAGTGAGTATAATACATCCATGTCGGTAGTAGGTACCTACCTACTTTGATTTTTTTAAATATTTACCGATTATTCTTTCAGATGTTTGAAAGCTATTAATTTCCCCTTAACTAAAAATAATTTAAATTTTAAAAAAATCTGCTTTGAGACCAACAATCTATACTAATCCTGCCAAAACCACTCAGCCTTTGAGACAGTGACTGTTTACCTATTATTTTAGATTTATAAATAAACTGTAAAATATTATCTTTTTATATTGCAATCATGTGATCTGGCTCTATTATAAAATTACTGTACTATAAAAGAAAAATAATACAGAAACAATTACGTTATTATAATATTTCTTTTTCTTTTCACCCCCGACCCACAAAAAAGAGATGTCTGTCGGTGGCATTATAACTTTTCAATTAGGATTTTTGAGTTTTCTTAAAAATGCCAAAAGTAAGAAGACCCCCCCTCTTTGTACAAATTTGCGAAATTTTTGAAAAATAAATTCGACCCGATTCGTTTGATATTAAGTCAATTTATAGAAAAAATAGCGCTTTATCGACTCCAACAACTCGCACTTTTAGTTTCAAAGATATAACCAGCATTTGAGAGATTTTTGAGTTTTCTTAAAAATTCCAAAAGTAAGAAGACCCCTCTCTTTGTACAAATTTGCGAAATTTTTGAAAAATAAATTCGACCCGATTCGTTTGATATTAAGTCAATTTATAGAAAAAATAGCGCTGAATCGACTCCAACAACTCGCACTTTTAGTTTCAAAAATATAACCAGCATTTGAGAGATTTTTGAGATTTCTTAAAAATGCCAAAAGTAAGAAGACCCCCCTCTTTGTACAAATTTGCGAAATTTTTGAAAAATAAATTCGACCCGATTCGTTTGATATTAAGTCAATTTATAGAAAAAATAGCGCTGAATCGACTCCAACAACTCGCACTTTTAGTTTCAAAGATATAACCAGCATTTGAGAGATTTTTGAGTTTTCTTAAAAATGCCAAAAGTAAGAAGACCCCCCTCTTTGTACAAATTTGCGAAATGTTTGAAAAATAAATTCGACCCGATTCGTTTGATATTAAGTCAATTTATAGAAAAAATAGCGCTGAATTGACTCCAACAACTCGCACTTTTAGTTTCAAAGATATAACCAGCATTTGAGAGATTTTTGAGTTTTCTTAAAAATGCCAAAAGTAAGAAGACCCCCCTCTTTGTACAAATTTGCGAAATTTTTGAAAAATAAATTCGACCCGATTCGTTTGATATTAAGTCAATTTATAGAAAAAATAGCGCCGAATCGACTCCAACAACTCGCACTTTTAGTTTCAAAGATATAACCAGCATTTGAGAGATTTTTGAGTTTTCTTAAAAATGGCAAAAGTAAGAAGACCCCCCTCTTTGTACAAATTTGCGAAATTTTTGAAAAATAAATTCGACCCGATTCGTTTGATATTAAGTCAATTTATAGAAAAAATAGCGCTGAATCGACTCCAACAACTCGCACATTTAGTTTCAAAGATATAACCAGCATTTGAGAGATTTTTGAGTTTTCTTAAAATGCCAAAAGTAAGAAGACCCCCCTCTTTGTACAAATTTGCGAAATTTTTGAAAAATAAATTCAACCCGATTCGTTTGATATTAAGTCAATTTATAGAAAAAATAGCGCTGAATCGACTCCAACAACTCGCACATTTAGTTTCAAAGATATAACCAGCATTTGAGAGATTTTTGAGTTTTCTTAAAAATGCCAAAAGTAAGAAGACCCCCCTCTTTGTACAAATTTGCGAAATTTTTGAAAAATAAATTCGACCCAATTCGTTTGATATTAAGTCAATTTATAGAAAAACTAGCGCTGAATCGACTCCAACAACTCGCACTTTTAGTTTCAAAGATATAACCAGCATTTAAGAGATTTTTGAGTTTTCTTAAAATGCCAAAAGTAAGAAGACCCCCCTCTTTGTACAAATTTGCGAAATTTTTGAAAAATAAATTCGGCCCGATTCGTTTGATATTAAGTAAATTTATAGAAAAAATAGCGCTGAATCGACTCCAACAACTTGCACTTTTAGTTTCAAAGCGAGGAAAACTCAAAAATCTCTCAAATGCTGTTTATATCTTTGAATATAAAAGTGCGGGCTATTTAAGTCGATTCAGCGTTATTTTTTCTATAAATATACTTAATATCAGACGAATCTGGTCGAATTAATTTTTCAAAAATTTCTCAAAAATAGTACAAAGAGGGGGGTCTTCTTACTTTTGGCATTTTTAAGAAAACTCAAAAATCTCTCAAATTCTGTTTATATCTTTGAATATAAAAGTGCGGGCTATTTAAGCCGAATCGGCGTTATTTTTTCTATAAATAAACTTAATATCAAACGAATCGGGTCGAATTAATTTTTCAAAAATTTTGCAAAAATAGTCAAAGAGGGGGGTCTTCTTACTTTTGCATTTTTAAGAAAACTCAAAAATCTCTCAAATGCTGTTTATACCTTTGAATATAAAAGTGCGGGCTATTGAAGTCGATTCAGCGTTATTTTTTCTATAAATAAACTTAATATCAAACGAATCGGGTCGAATTAATTTTTCAAAAATTTCCGAAAATAGTACAAAGAGGGGGGTCTTCTTACTTTTGGCATTTTTAAGAAAACTCAAAAATCTCTCAAATGCTGTTTATACCTTTGAATATAAAAGTGCGGGCTATTGAAGTCGATTCAGCGTTATTTTTTCTATAAATAAACCTAATATCAAACGAATCGGGTCGAATTATTTTTTCAAAAATTTCCGAAAATAGTACAAAGGGTGGGGTCTTCTTACTTTTAGCATTTTTAAGAAAACTCAAAAATCTCTCAAATGCTGTTTATATCTTTGAATATGAAAGTGCGGGCTATTTAAGTCGATTCAGCGTTATTTTTTCTATAAATAAACCTAATATCAAACGAATCGGGTCGAATTAATTTTTCAAAAATTTCCGAAAATAGTACAAAGAGGGGGGTCTTCTTACTTTTGGCATTTTTAAGAAAACTCAAAAATCTCTCAAATGCTGTTTATATCTTTGAATATGAAAGTGCGGGCTATTTAAGTCGATTCAGCGTTATTTTTTCTATAAATAAACCTAATATCAAACGAATCGGGTCGAATTAATTTTTCAAAAATTTCCGAAAATAGTACAAAGAGGGGGGTCTTCTTACTTTTGGCATTTTAAAGAAAACTCAAAAATCTCTCAAATGCTGTTTATATCTTTGAATATGAAAGTGCGGGCTATTTAAGTCGATTCAGCGTTATTTTTTCTATAAATAAACCTAATATCAAACGAATCGGGTCGAATTAATTTTTCAAAAATTTCCGAAAATAGTACAAAGAGGGGGGTCTTCTTACTTTTGGCATTTTTAAGAAAACTCAAAAATCTCTCAAATGCTGTTTATATCTTTGAATATAAAA
Organism: Mongoloraphidia duomilia; assembly: GCA_039654895.1. NCBI lineage: Eukaryota > Metazoa > Arthropoda > Insecta > Raphidioptera > Raphidiidae > Mongoloraphidia > Mongoloraphidia duomilia. The sequence goes on along the minus strand of CM077520.1, from coordinate 1,825,562 downwards.
GTGTGGGTTGTTGAAGTCGATTCAGCGTTATTTTTTCTATAAATAAACTTAATATCAAACGAATCGGGTCGAATTAATTTTTCAAAAATTTCCGAAAATAGTACAAAGAGGGGGGTCTTCTTACTTTTGGCATTTTTAAGAAAACTCAAAAATCTCTCAAATGCTGTTTATATCTTTGAATATAAAAGTGCGGGTTGTTGAAGTCGATTCAGCGTTATTTTTTCTATAAATAAACTTAACATCAAACGAATCGGGTCGAATTAATTTTTCAAAAATTTCCGAAAATAGTACAAAGAGGGGGGTCTTCTTACTTTTGGCATTTTTAAGAAAACTCAAAAATCTCTCAAATGCTGTTTATACCTTTGAATATAAAAGTGCGGGCTATTGAAGTCGATTCAGCGTTATTTTTTCTATAAATAAACCTAATATCAAACGAATCGGGTCGAATTAATTTTTCAAAAATTTCCGAAAATAGTACAAAGGGTGGGGTCTTCTTACTTTTAGCATTTTTAAGAAAACTCAAAAATCTCTCAAATGCTGTTTATATCTTTGAATATGAAAGTGCGGGCTATTTAAGTCGATTCAGCGTTATTTTTTCTATAAATAAACCTAATATCAAACGAATCGGGTCGAATTAATTTTTCAAAAATTTCCGAAAATAGTACAAAAAGGGGGGTCTTCTTACTTTTGGCATTTTTAAGAAAACTCAAAAATCTCTCAAATGCTGTTTATATCTTTGAATATAAAAGTGCGGGTTGTTGAAGTCGATTCAGCGTTATTTTTTCTATAAATAAACTTAATATCAAACGAATCGGGTCGAATTAATTTTTCAAAAATTTCCGAAAATAGTACAAAGAGGGGGGTCTTCTTACTTTTGGCATTTTTAAGAAAACTCAAAAATCTCTCAAATGCTGTTTATACCTTTGAATATAAAAGTGCGGGCTATTGAAGTCGATTCAGCGTTATTTTTTCTATAAATAAACCTAATATCAAACGAATCGGGTCGAATTAATTTTTCAAAAATTTCCGAAAATAGTACAAAGGGTGGGGTCTTCTTACTTTTAGCATTTTTAAGAAAACTCAAAAATCTCTCAAATGCTGTTTATATCTTTGAATATGAAAGTGCGGGCTATTTAAGTCGATTCAGCGTTATTTTTTCTATAAATAAACGTAATATCAAACGAATCGGGTCGAATTAATTTTTCAAAAATTTCCGAAAATAGTACAAAGAGGGGGGTCTTCTTACTTTTGGCATTTTTAAGAAAACTTCAAAATCTCTCAAATGCTGTTTATATCTTTGAATATGAAAGTGCGGGCTATTTAAGTCGATTCAGCGTTATTTTTTCTATAAATAAACCTAATATCAAACGAATCGGGTCGAATTAATTTTTCAAAAATTTCCGAAAATAGTACAAAGAGGGGGGTCTTCTTACTTTTGGCATTTTTAAGAAAACTCAAAAATCTCTCAAATGCTGTTTATATCTTTGAATATGAAAGTGCGGGCTATTTAAGTCGATTCAGCGTTATTTTTTCTATAAATAAACCTAATATCAAACGAATCGGGTCGAATTAATTTTTCAAAAATTTCCGAAAATAGTACAAAGAGGGGGGTCTTCTTACTTTTGGCATTTTTAAGAAAACTCAAAAATCTCTCAAATGCTGTTTATATCTTTGAATATGAAAGTGCGGGCTATTTAAGTCGATTCAGCGTTATTTTTTCTATAAATAAACCTAATATCAAACGAATCGGGTCGAATCAATTTTTCAAAAATTTCCGAAAATAGTACAAAGAGGGGGGTCTTCTTACTTTTGGCATTTTTAAGAAAACTCAAAAATCTCTCAAATGCTGTTTATATCTTTGAATATGAAAGTGCGGGCTATTTAAGTCGATTCAGCGTTATTTTTTCTATAAATAAACCTAATATCAAACGAATCGGGTCGAATTAATTTTTCAAAAATTTCCGAAAATAGTACAAAGAGGGGGGTCTTCTTACTTTTGGCATTTTTAAGAAAACTCAAAAATCTCTCAAATGCTGTTTATATCTTTGAATATGAAAGTGCGGGCTATTTAAGTCGATTCAGCGTTATTTTTTCTATAAATAAACCTAATATCAAACGAATCGGGTCGAATTAATTTTTCAAAAATTTCCGAAAATAGTACAAAGAGGGGGGTCTTCTTACTTTTGGCATTTTTAAGAAAACTCAAAAATCTCTCAAATGCTGTTTATATCTTTGAATATGAAAGTGCGGGCTATTTAAGTCGATTCAGCGTTATTTTTTCTATAAATAAACCTAATATCAAACGAATCGGGTCGAATTAATTTTTCAAAAATTTCCGAAAATAGTACAAAGAGGGGGGTCTTCTTACTTTTGGCATTTTTAAGAAAACTCAAAAATCTCTCAAATGCTGTTTATATCTTTGAATATGAAAGTGCGGGCTATTTAAGTCGATTCAGCGTTATTTTTTCTATAAATAAACCTAATATCAAACGAATCGGGTCGAATTAATTTTTCAAAAATTTCCGAAAATAGTACAAAGAGGGGGGTCTTCTTACTTTTGGCATTTTTAAGAAAACTCAAAAATCTCTCAAATGCTGTTTATATCTTTGAATATGAAAGTGCGGGCTATTTAAGTCGATTCAGCGTTATTTTTTCTATAAATAAACCTAATATCAAACGAATCGGGTCGAATTAATTTTTCAAAAATTTCCGAAAATAGTACAAAGAGGGGGGTCTTCTTACTTTTGGCATTTTTAAGAAAACTCAAAAATCTCTCAAATGCTGTTTATATCTTTGAATATAAAAGTGCGGGCTATTGAAGTCGATTCAGCGTTATTTTTTCTATAAATAAACCTAATATCAAACGAATCGGGTCGAATTAATTTTTCAAAAATTTCCGAAAATAGTACAAAGAGGGGGGTCTTCTTACTTTTGGCATTTTTAAGAAAACTCAAAAATCTCTCAAATGCTGTTTATATCTTTGAATATGAAAGTGCGGGCTATTTAAGTCGATTCAGCGTTATTTTTTCTATAAATAAACCTAATATCAAACGAATCGGGTCGAATTAATTTTTCAAAAATTTCCGAAAATAGTACAAAGAGGGGGGTCTTCTTACTTTTGGCATTTTTAAGAAAACTCAAAAATCTCTCAAATGCTGTTTATATCTTTGAATATAAAAGTGCGGGTTGTTGAAGTCGATTCAGCGTTATTTTTTCTATAAATAAACTTAATATCAAACGAATCGGGTCGAATTAATTTTTCAAAAATTTCCGAAAATAGTACAAAGAGGGGGGTCTTCTTACTTTTGGCATTTTTAAGAAAACTCAAAAATCTCTCAAATGCTGTTTATATCTTTGAATATGAAAGTGCGGGCTATTTAAGTCGATTCAGCGTTATTTTTTCTATAAATAAACCTAATATCAAACGAATCGGGTCGAATTAATTTTTCAAAAATTTCCGAAAATAGTACAAAGAGGGGGGTCTTCTTACTTTTGGCATTTTTAAGAAAACTCAAAAATCTCTCAAATGCTGTTTATATCTTTGAATATGAAAGTGCGGGCTATTTAAGTCGATTCAGCGTTATTTTTTCTATAAATAAACCTAATATCAAACGAATCGGGTCGAATTAATTTTTCAAAAATTTCCGAAAATAGTACAAAGAGGGGGGTCTTCTTACTTTTGGCATTTTTAAGAAAACTCAAAAATCTCTCAAATGCTGTTTATATCTTTGAATATGAAAGTGCGGGCTATTTAAGTCGATTCAGCGTTATTTTTTCTATAAATAAACCTAATATCAAACGAATCGGGTCGAATTAATTTTTCAAAAATTTCCGAAAATAGTACAAAGAGGGGGGTCTTCTTACTTTTGGCATTTTTAAGAAAACTCAAAAATCTCTCAAATGCTGTTTATATCTTTGAATATGAAAGTGCGGGCTATTTAAGTCGATTCAGCGTTATTTTTTCTATAAATAAACCTAATATCAAACGAATCGGGTCGAATTAATTTTTCAAAAATTTCCGAAAATAGTACAAAGAGGGGGGTCTTCTTACTTTTGGCATTTTTAAGAAAACTCAAAAATCTCTCAAATGCTGTTTATATCTTTGAATATGAAAGTGCGGGCTATTTAAGTCGATTCAGCGTTATTTTTTCTATAAATAAACCTAATATCAAACGAATCGGGTCGAATTAATTTTTCAAAAATTTCCGAAAATAGTACAAAGAGGGGGGTCTTCTTACTTTTGGCATTTTTAAGAAAACTCAAAAATCTCTCAAATGCTGTTTATATCTTTGAATATGAAAGTGCGGGCTATTTAAGTCGATTCAGCGTTATTTTTTCTATAAATAAACCTAATATCAAACGAATCGGGTCGAATTAATTTTTCAAAAATTTCCGAAAATAGTACAAAGAGGGGGGTCTTCTTACTTTTGGCATTTTTAAGAAAACTCAAAAATCTCTCAAATGCTGTTTATATCTTTGAATATGAAAGTGCGGGCTATTTAAGTCGATTCAGCGTTATTTTTTCTATAAATAAACCTAATATCAAACGAATCGGGTCGAATTAATTTTTCAAAAATTTCCGAAAATAGTACAAAGAGGGGGGTCTTCTTACTTTTGGCATTTTTAAGAAAACTCAAAAATCTCTCAAATGCTGTTTATATCTTTGAATATGAAAGTGCGGGCTATTTAAGTCGATTCAGCGTTATTTTTTCTATAAATAAACCTAATATCAAACGAATCGGGTCGAATCAATTTTTCAAAAATTTCCGAAAATAGTACAAAGAGGGGGGTCTTCTTACTTTTGGCATTTTTAAGAAAACTCAAAAATCTCTCAAATGCTGTTTATATCTTTGAATATGAAAGTGCGGGCTATTTAAGTCGATTCAGCGTTATTTTTTCTATAAATAAACCTAATATCAAACGAATCGGGTCGAATCAATTTTTCAAAAATTTCCGAAAATAGTACAAAGAGGGGGGTCTTCTTACTTTTGGCATTTTTAAGAAAACTCAAAAATCTCTCAAATGCTGTTTATATCTTTGAATATGAAAGTGCGGGCTATTTAAGTCGATTCAGCGTTATTTTTTCTATAAATAAACCTAATATCAAACGAATCGGGTCGAATTAATTTTTCAAAAATTTCCGAAAATAGTACAAAGAGGGGGGTCTTCTTACTTTTGGCATTTTTAAGAAAACTCAAAAATCTCTCAAATGCTGTTTATATCTTTGAATATGAAAGTGCGGGCTCTTTAAGTCGATTCAGCGTTATTTTTTCTATAAATAAACCTAATATCAAACGAATCGGGTCGAATTAATTTTTCAAAAATTTCCGAAAATAGTACAAAGAGGGGGGTCTTCTTACTTTTGGCATTTTTAAGAAAACTCAAAAATCTCTCAAATGCTGTTTATATCTTTGAATATGAAAGTGCGGGCTATTTAAGTCGATTCAGCGTTATTTTTTCTATAAATAAACCTAATATCAAACGAATCGGGTCGAATTAATTTTTCAAAAATTTCAGAAAATAGTACAAAGAGGGGGGTCTTCTTACTTTTGGCATTTTTAAGAAAACTCAAAAATCTCTCAAATGCTGTTTATATCTTTGAATATGAAAGTGCGGGCTATTTAAGTCGATTCAGCGTTATTTTTTCTATAAATAAACCTAATATCAAACGAATCGGGTCGAATCAATTTTTCAAAAATTTCCGAAAATAGTACAAAGAGGGGGGTCTTCTTACTTTTGGCATTTTTAAGAAAACTCAAAAATCTCTCAAATGCTGTTTATATCTTTGAATATGAAAGTGCGGGCTATTTAAGTCGATTCAGCGTTATTTTTTCTATAAATAAACCTAATATCAAACGAATCGGGTCGAATCAATTTTTCAAAAATTTCCGAAAATAGTACAAAGAGGGGGGTCTTCTTACTTTTGGCATTTTTAAGAAAACTCAAAAATCTCTCAAATGCTGTTTATATCTTTGAATATGAAAGTGCGGGCTATTTAAGTCGATTCAGCGTTATTTTTTCTATAAATAAACCTAATATCAAACGAATCGGGTCGAATTAATTTTTCAAAAATTTCCGAAAATAGTACAAAGAGGGGGGTCTTCTTACTTTTGGCATTTTTAAGAAAACACAAAAATCTCTCAAATGCTGTTTATATCTTTGAATATAAAAGTGCGGGCTATTGAAGTCGATTCAGCGTTATTTTTTCTATAAATAAACTTAATATCAAACGAATCGGGTCGAATTAATTTTTCAAAAATTTCCGAAAATAGTACAAAGAGGGGGGTCTTCTTACTTTTGGCATTTTTAAGAAAACTCAAAAATCTCTCAAATGCTGTTTATATCTTTGAATATAAAAGTGCGGGTTGTTGAAGTCGATTCAGCGTTATTTTTTCTATAAATAAACTTAATATCAAACGAATCGGGTCGAATTAATTTTTCAAAAATTTCCGAAAATAGTACAAAGAGGGGGGTCTTCTTACTTTTGGCATTTTTAAGAAAACTCAAAAATCTCTCAAATGCTGTTTATATCTTTGAATATAAAAGTGCGGGTTGTTGAAGTCGATTCAGCGTTATTTTTTCTATAAATAAACTTAATATCAAACGAATCGGGTCGAATTAATTTTTCAAAAATTTCCGAAAATAGTACAAAGAGGGGGGTCTTCTTACTTTTGGCATTTTTAAGAAAACTCAAAAATCTCTCAAATGCTGTTTATATCTTTGAAATAAAAGTGCGGGTTGTTGAAGTCGTTTCAACGTTATTTTTTCTATAAATAAACTTAATATCAAACGAATCGGGTCGAATTAATTTTTCAAAAATTTCCGAAAATAGTACAAAGAGGGGGGTCTTCTTACTTTTGGCATTTTTAAGAAAACTCAAAAATCTCTCAAATGCTGTTTATATCTTTGAATATGAAAGTGCGGGCTATTTAAGTCGATTCAGCGTTATTTTTTCTATAAATAAACCTAATATCAAACGAATCGGGTCGAATTAATTTTTCAAAAATTTCCGAAAATAGTACAAAGAGGGGGTCTTCTTACTTTTGGCATTTTTAAGAAAACTCAAAAATCTCTCAAATGCTGTTTATATCTTTGAATATAAAAGTGCGGGCTATTTAAGTCGATTCAGCGTTATTTTTTCTATAAATAAACTTAATATCAAACGAATCGGGTCGAATTAATTTTTCAAAAATTTCCGAAAATAGTACAAAGAGGGGGGTCTTCTTACTTTTGGCATTTTTAAGAAAACTCAAAAATCTCTCAAATGCTGTTTATATCTTTGAATATGAAAGTGCGGGCTATTTAAGTCGATTCAGCGTTATTTTTTCTATAAATAAACCTAATATCAAACGAATCGGGTCGAATTAATTTTTCAAAAATTTCCGAAAATAGTACAAAGAGGGGGGTCTTCTTACTTTTGGCATTTTTAAGAAAACTCAAAAATCTCTCAAATGCTGTTTATATCTTTGAATATGAAAGTGCGGGCTATTTAAGTCGATTCAGCGTTATTTTTTCTATAAATAAACCTAATATCAAACGAATCGGGTCGAATTAATTTTTCAAAAATTTCCGAAAATAGTACAAAGAGGGGGGTTTTCTTACTTTTGGCATTTTTAAGAAAACTCAAAAATCTCTCAAATGCTGTTTATATCTTTGAATATGAAAGTGCGGGTTATTGAATGCGATTCAGCGTTATTTTTTCTATAAATAAACCTAATATCAAACGAATCGGGTCGAATCAATTTTTCAAAAATTTCCGAAAATAGTACAAAGAGGGGGGTCTTCTTACTTTTGGCATTTTTAAGAAAACTCAAAAATCTCTCAAATGCTGTTTATATCTTTGAATATGAAAGTGCGGGCTATTTAAGTCGATTCAGCGTTATTTTTTCTATAAATAAACCTAATATCAAACGAATCGGGTCGATTTAATTTTTCAAAAATTTCCGAAAATAGTACAAAGAGGGGGGTCTTCTTACTTTTGGCATTTTTAAGAAAACTCAAAAATCTCTCAAATGCTGTTTATATCTTTGAATATAAAAGTGCGGGTTGTTGAAGTCGATTCAGCGTTATTTTTTCTATAAATAAACTTAATATCAAACGAATCGGGTCGAATTAATTTTTCAAAAATTTCCGAAAATAGTACAAAGAGGGGGGTCTTCTTACTTTTGGCATTTTTAAGAAAACTCAAAAATCTCTCAAATGCTGTTTATATCTTTGAATATGAAAGTGCGGGCTATTTAAGTCGATTCAGCGTTATTTTTTCTATAAATAAACCTAATATCAAACGAATCGGGTCGAATTAATTTTTCAAAAATTTCCGAAAATAGTACAAAGAGGGGGGTCTTCTTACTTTTGGCATTTTTAAGAAAACTCAAAAATCTCTCAAATGCTGTTTATATCTTTGAATATGAAAGTGCGGGCTATTTAAGTCGATTCAGCGTTATTTTTTCTATAAATAAACCTAATATCAAACGAATCGGGTCGAATTAATTTTTCAAAAATTTCCGAAAATAGTACAAAGAGGGGGGTCTTCTTACTTTTGGCATTTTTAAGAAAACTCAAAAATCTCTCAAATGCTGTTTATATCTTTGAATATGAAAGTGCGGGTTATTGAATGCGATTCAGCGTTATTTTTTCTATAAATAAACTTAATATCAAACGAATCGGGTCGAATTAATTTTTCAAAAATTTCCGAAAATAGTACAAAGAGGGGGGTCTTCTTACTTTTGGCATTTTTAAGAAAACTCAAAAATCTCTCAAATGCTGTTTATATCTTTGAATATAAAAGTGCGGGTTGTTGAAGTCGATTCAGCGTTATTTTTTCTATAAATAAACTTAATATCAAACGAATCGGGTCGAATTAATTTTTTCAAAAATTTCCGAAAATAGTACAAAGAGGGGGGTCTTCTTACTTTTGGCATTTTTAAGAAAACTCAAAAATCTCTCAAATGCTGTTTATATCTTTGAATATAAAAGTGCGGGTTATTGAATGCGATTCAGCGTTATTTTTTCTATAAATAAACCTAATATCAAACGAATCGGGTCGAATCAATTTTTCAAAAATTTCCGAAAATAGTACAAAGAGGGGGGTCTTCTTACTTTTGGCATTTTTAAGAAAACTCAAAAATCTCTCAAATGCTGTTTATATCTTTGAATATGAAAGTGCGGGTTATTGAATGCGATTCAGCGTTATTTTTTCTATAAATAAACCTAATATCAAACGAATCGGGTCGAATCAATTTTTCAAAAATTTCCGAAAATAGTACAAAGAGGGGGGTCTTCTTACTTTTGGCATTTTTAAGAAAACTCAAAAATCTCTCAAATGCTGTTTATATCTTTGAATATGAAAGTGCGGGTTATTGAATGCGATTCAGCGTTATTTTTTCTATAAATAAACCTAATATCAAACGAATCGGGTCGAATCAATTTTTCAAAAATTTTGAAAATAGTACAAAGAGGGGGGTCTTCTTACTTTTGGCATTTTTAAGAAAACTCAAAAATCTCTCAAATGCTGTTTATATCTTTGAATATGAAAGTGCGGGCTATTTTAGTCGATTCAGCGTTATTTTTTCTATAAATAAACTTAATATCAAACGAATCGGGTCGAATTAATTTTTCAAAAATTTCCGAAAATAGTACAAAGAGGGGGGTCTTCTTACTTTTGGCATTTTTAAGAAAACTCAAAAATCTCTCAAATGCTGTCTATATCTTTGAATATAAAAGTGCGGGCCATTGAAGTCGTTTCAGCGTTATTTTTTCTATAAATAAACTTAATATCAAACGAATCGGGACGAATTAATTTTTCAAAAATTTCGCAAATTAGTACAAAGAGGGGGGTATTCTCACTTTTGGCATTTTTAAGAAAACTCGAAAATCTATCAAATGCTGTTTATATCTTTGAAAATAAAAGTGCGTGTTATTGAATGCGATTCAGCGTTATTTTTTCTATAAATAAAATTAATATCAAACGAATCCGGTCGAATTAATTTTTCAAAAATTTCGCAAATTAGTACAAAGAGGGGGGTCTTCTCACTTTTGGCATTTTTAAGAAAACTCGAAAATCTATCAAATGCTGTTTATATCTTTGAAACTAAAAGTGCGGGTTATTGAATGCGATTCAGCGTTATTTTTTCTATAAATAAACTTAATATCAAACGAATCGGGTCGAATTAATTTTTCAAAAATTTCGCAAATTAGTACAAAGAGGGGGGTCTTCTCACTTTTGGCATTTTTAAAGAAACTCGAAAATCTATCAAATGCTGTTTATATATCTTTGAAAATAAAAGTGCGGGTTATTGAATGCGATTCAGCGTTATTTTTTCTATAAATAAACTTAATATCAAACGAATCGGGTCGAATTAATTTTTCAAAAATTTCGCAAATTAGTACAAAGAGGGGGGTCTTCTCACTTTTGGCATTTTTAAGAAAACTCGAAAATCTAACAAATGCTGTTTATATCTTTGAAAATAACAGTGCGGGTTATTGAATGCGATTCAGCGTTATTTTTTCTATAAATAAACTTAATATCAAACGAATCGGGTCGAATTAATTTTTCAAAAATTTCGCAAATAAGTACAAAGAGAGGGGTCTTCTCACTTTTGGCATTTTTAAGAAAACTCGAAAATCTATCAAATGTTGTTTATATCTTTGAAAATAAAAGTGCGGGTTATTGAATGCGATTCAGCGTTATTTTTTCTATAAATAAACTTAATATCAAACGAATCGGGACGAATTAATTTTTCAAAAATTTCGCAAATTAGTACAAAGAGGGGGGTCTTTTCACTTTTGGCATTTTTAAGAAAACTCGAAAATCTTTCAAATGCTGTTTATATCTTTGAAAATAAAAGTGCGGGTTATTGAGTGCGATTCAGCGTTATTTTTTCTATAAATAAAATTAATATCAAACGAATCGGGTCGAATAAATTTTTCAAAAATTTCGCAAATTAGTACAAAGAGGGGGGTCTTCTCACTTTTGGCATTTTTAAGAAAACTCGAAAATCTATCAAATGCTGTTTATATCTTTGAAACTAAAAGTGCGGGTTATTGAATGCGATTCAGCGTTATTTTTTCTATAAATAAACTTAATATCAAACGAATCGGGTCGAATTAATTTTTCAAAAATTTTGCAAATTAGTACAAAGAGGGGGGTCTTCTCACTTTTGGCATTTTTAAGAAAACTCGAAAATCTATCAAATGCTGTTTATATCTTTGAAAATAAAAGTGCGGGTTATTAAATGCGATTCAGCGTTATTTTTTCTATAAATAAACTTAATATCAAACGAATCGGGTCAAATTAATTTTTCAAAAATTTTGCAAATTGGTACATAGAGCCCCGGTCTTCTCACTTTTGGCATTTTTAAGAAAACTAAAATATCTCTCAGATGCGGTTTATATCTTTGAAACTAAAAGTGCGGGTGGTTGAAGTCGATTCAGCGTTATTTTTTCTATAAATTAACTTAATATCAAACGAATCGGGTCGAATTAATTTTTCGAAAATTTCGCAAATTAGTGCAAAGAGGTCTTCTCACTTTTGGCATTTTTAAGAAAACTCGAAAATCTATCAAATGCTGTTTATATCTTTGAAAATAAAAGTGCGGGTTATTGAATGCGATTCAGCGTTATTTCTTCTATAAATAAACTTAATATCAAACGAATCGGGTCGAATTAATTTTTCAAAAATTTCGCAAATTAGTACAAAGAGGGGGGTCTTCTCACTTTTGGCATTTTTAAGAAAACTCGAAAATCTATCAAATGCTGTTTATATCTTTGAAAATAAAAGTGCGGGTGTTTGAATGCGATTCAGCGTTATTTTTTCTATAAATAAACTTAATATCAAACGAATCGGGTCGAATTAATTTTTCAAAAATTTCGCAAATTAGTAAAAAGAGGGGGGTGTTCTCACTTTGGCATTTTTAAGAAAACTCCTCGTTTCAAAGATATAACCAGTATTTGAGAGATTTTTGAGTTTTCTTAAAATGCCAAAAGTAAGAAGACCCCCTCTTTGTACAAATTTGCGAAATTTTTGAAAAATAAATTCGACCCGATTCGTTTGATATTAAGTAAATTTATAGAAAAAATAGCGCTGAATCGACTCCAACAACTCGCACTTTTAGTTTCAAAGATATAACCAGCATTTGAGAGATTTTTGAGTTTTCTTAAAAATGTCAAAAGTAAGAAGACCCCCCTCTTTGTACAAATTTGCGAAATTTTTGAAAAATAAATTCGACCCGATTCGTTTGATATTAAGTAAATTTATAGAAAAAATAGCACTGAATCGACTCCAACAACTCGCACTTTTAGTTTCAAAGATATAACCAGCATTTGAGAGATTTTTGAGTTTTCTTAAAATGTCAAAAGTAAGAAGACCCCCCTCTTTGTACAAATTTGCGAAATTTTTGAAAAATAAATTCGACCCGATTCGTTTGATATTAAGTAAATTATAAAAAAAATAGCGCTGAATCGACTCCAACAACTCGCACTTTTAGTTTCAAAGATATAACCAGCATTTGAGAGATTTTTGAGTTTTCTTAAAAATGTCAAAAGTAAGAAGACCCCCCTCTTTGTACAAATTTGCGAAATTTTTGAAAAATAAATTCGACCCGATTCGTTTGATATTAAGTAAATTTATAGAAAAAATAGCACTGAATCGACTCCAACAACTCGCACTTTTAGTTTCAAAGATATAACCAGCATTTGAGAGATTTTTGAGTTTTCTTAAAATGCCAAAAGTAAGAAGACCCCCCTCTTTGTACAAATTTGCGAAATTTTTGAAAAATAAATTCGACCCGATTCGTTTGATATTAAGTAAATTTATAGAAAAAATAGCGCTGAATCGACTCCAACAGGCAACAACTCGCACTTTTAATTATAAGTACTTATAATACATTTCTATAGAAATTATCGCCAAATTCGTTAGCCGTTTCTGACTCATTGATGATCGTAAATAATTTTTTATGAGCTTGAGTTTACTATTACTGAACTATCTCTCACATGAAGTAGTGGTTACGGGAATTGTTAAAAAAATTCTATATGCTATTCCCATGTTTAAATAGCTTTCCATTAAACCCAAATCATGAATTGTTTGTAGTACTCTAAATGTGACATTTTATTAATATTTTCATTTAATGATTCAAGCATTTGCTTTGCGCTTGCTATTTTTGTAATATTAAATACGTAATACTAATGTGAAATACAAATTAATAATAAGTGTTATATTTCTTTCTTTAGTCCTATTTGCAAAAGTATTATTATTTATTGTATATTTTATATTTGTCCAATTGTAATTAGCCTGGCAATAATCATAGTCGTTTTTCATGTCAAAAAATACCTCGTCTACGGCGTCCCTTGCTTAATGCGCCCGGGGCCGTCGCCCTCTCCGCCCTACCCTTACTGCGGCCCTGCTCATTCTGTATATATTTTGAAACGTCAAAAAATTGATTTTAAGGTGAATAATAAATAGAAATAGTTGCCATTTTTCTACATTATTATTTCACTAAAGAATAGTGAATACCCTCATAGATGTCGTAACATTACATGCTATACGGAAAAAATTTATTTTATACACAAGCCATCGTCGGGATTCAAACCCGAAACTCCCAGTTTCACGCCTGTAAACTTCTCAAGGCATCATTAATTTCTCATGTGTAGCAAGTGTATGAGTTTTATTCCACTGCATGCGAGAGCGGATTTTAATCACTAATGTTGATGTTTCAATTTTTAATATTATACAATCTATAAGAAAACGATTTATTCCTGGGATGAGACCTAGGTTGACATTTGCCCCCCACCCCCCCATTTTTAGTAATTTTCATTCAAATCGTTAGTGCCGTTTTGTCTGTCACCGTTTAATTAATTTTTGAGGACGGTATTTTTTTATTCAAGAGCATTCAAATTCTTTAAGTAATATTATGAGCATTTAAAGTGTAATTCACTAAACCTTATTCGGGTAGCTAGTTCAAATATCGACAAATAAATGAAAATCTTCTTTAAAATAGCATTTATTTAATTTATGATTACATATAAAAAAGACGTGTTTTTTTAATGAATAAATAGCATGTCTCTTATTTATACAATTCATTTTATAAAAAAAAGTTATACACTTAAGTTTCATACAATATAAAAAAAATGTAAATAACCACTAGTAATATCTTTTAACTTTTGCTCAGTTGTGTTTTAAATCTTAACCGAGAAATATATTAAAATCTTCAATGGCAAAATATAGTACAATATATTTAGAAGTGATTTCTGTGTTAAAAAGAAATAAAGTTTTATTTCAATAAGCAAATTACTTATTTACTTACAAATTGTCAATCTTAATAAACAGACTGTACAGTGTACAGTGAATATATACAGGGGGTATTGAAAAACTCTACAAACTTCTGATGCTCGAAACGTAGCGGGACATTTTCTTATCTAAATATACTTAAACGCGTTTTTACACTCTCAAAAGTTTGTCGATAGAGTTTTTTAACAGTATGTAGATTATAGTGGGCCCAGGCCCGATAAGAAACCATATTGATATCCATTTTTAAGCTCTTTTAAGCCGTATTTCATTAATAATTTGGTTGTGTTATGAAAATGTTATCGCATGAGAATCAGTTTAATGTGATTTCTCCGTCATGGGGTGGTTTTAAAAGTACTTAAATATGGACGAACGTGTCTTAAGCAGGAATCACACTACCGGCTGCCAGCCGTACGATTTTCAATCGTACGATTCTCCATCACACTGTAGTTTGGTGCGGAACGACTGCTTACCCCCCACCCAAGGAGTTGTTTACAAACATTGATGAGATAAATATCAAAATGTCGACGCGATACATCCCAACAACACGCGAATGCCGCAAAAAATAATAAAATAAACCAAACGTAACCTAACTTTTTGACATGAATGCGTCTTAAAACATCAGCTGTCATCTTATCGTGCTCTGATTGGCTACGACTGAGAGCCGTAGCCAATGAAATAGAAACAGTTCTATTTTCCAGCCATAGCCATGATCGTTGACAACTGTGCGCTGATTGGTCGAGAGCAACAGAAGGTTCCTTGCCGCAGCCGCTGACGGCTACGACTACGGCTGGCAGCCGGTAGTGTGATACGCGTTTTAAATGATCAGTGCACTAGTATTTAAAAACACGGTATACAGTTTGGAAATCTACGACTTGCCCATATGAATATAACGAGAGTGGTTCGAAGAATGATTTGCATTTGTTAGAGTGAGTAAAGGGAAATTCATAAACGAATTGATTTCATGTATCAGACGGGTGTACCTTGGAAACTATCATAAACAAAAATTATTATCATCCTTATATTATTAAACGAACAAATCTTGTATATATGTACCTATATAAATATTTTCTCGAAAACGGCCCTAACGATTTTGATCAAATTTACCGAAAAGGGGTTTCGGGGTGCAAAAAATCGATCTAGCTAGGTTTCATCCCTGGAAAAATTCGTTTTCCCATCGATTTTATCATTTTAAAAAACGGTTTTTTGACGTCATAAAACAGTGTCGTATGGTGAGTAGGCCTTGGAAAAAACAAACTACTTTCATTATTTATGTCAAAATACTCTGACAGTGAATCGTTTCGGAATAATATTCTGAGAAAATAATACAAAATCAATATCTCACAGTAACTACTATTTTTATTGAACTCATCCGAGCAAAGCTCGATCACCCAGATATTGATAATAATATGATACAGTTTCCATGGCACCCATCTGATACATGCAATATGTTTATGAAATTCCTTTATCTCACTCTAGCATAATATTATGCTAATCATTATTCGAATATGCTCGCTCTCATTATATTCGTATGGGCAAGTCGTAAATTTCCAATTTTATATCTATGGAGAATGTTTATTGTAAACATAGAAATATTTTACTAAGTAAAAAAAAATGAATACGCAATATAAAAAAATAAATATAAAAAATATATATGGACGGAAAAATAATGCTGATTGTTAACAAAATGTTGGATGATGATAAAAAAAAAAATAAAATAGAAAAATTGACTTTTTAAAAAACATGGGCACAATTTTTTGATTGTATTCCAATGGATTTTTGTAGCCTAGCAATTAATGTTCATTTATTAAATAGTTCGCTGTAGAAGCAAATTTATAATCTATAAAATTTTTATCTACCTACTTCAAAAGAGATTCATATATTATATTGCAAAATTACGTTGTATATTTTTGTTGAGTTTCAAACAGCGACAGTCGGATACTACCCACGTTCACTTCAAAAGGACGTGCTTGTTATACGATGATACAAATTTTTTAAATGAAAATAAAAATAATTATACAGGGTGATCCATTTTAATCTTTTTTTGAAATTATTGGGAAGGGGCAACATTTTCTGAAAAAAATGTTCAGACATAAGTTATGTAGTTTTAAATTTTAAATAGGAACCCCCATTTTTTATTGTATATTATGATTCTACGGGGAAAAAAATAGTGAAAAATAAATTTTGAAAAATTTTTGAAAAAAAAAATTTTTTTTTCATAATTCTAATGTTGGTGGTCATCCACATGCGAGCAAGACGATAAGGAGTTTAGGAAGTGAATTCCTTCTTCTTTTTCATGATTTTTCATGTTTTCTTGCTCCATTGCGTGAAATTAATTTTTTATGAAAAAAAAAAATTTTTTTTCAAAAATTTTTCAAAATTTATTTTTCACTATTTTTTTTTGTTCATATTTTTTCCCGTAGAATCATAATACACAATAAAAAATGGGGGTTCCTATTTAAAATGTCGAAGTCACCCCCACCCCTAAGCAAGGGAGGGATGTGGGGGGTGGTTTTTGTCTCCAAACGATGTCCCCCTCCAAACTACATAACTTATGTCTGAATATTTTTTTCAGAAAATGTTGCCCCTTCCCAATAATTTCAAAAAAAGATTAAAATGGATCACCCAGTATATGTACCTATATAAAAAAATACTTATCTAACTTAGATTTACAATTGACATCATTCACAATACTATTAACAGATTAAAATCTAAAAAAGTGTATACACTACTTTAAAAGCCAATAATTGGGGAATCGTTTCATTTGGAAGCCATTATAATACAAAGTTTAAATTCAAATACTAAAAATAAATTTGTATATATATATTTAATTTCTGCACTATCTTAAGTTTGCAACATCTACATCACTTGCAAGTGTTTTTTAAATATAAATTAATAAAGACGTGAATCAGCTGTTGATCTGCGCTACAGTGGCGACAATAGCTGTCCCATTTTTAATTGGCTATTGTAGTCACATGATATCATCCGCCATTATGACGTGTCGAGAATTTTGTTGTTTACATGGCGTTGCTATGGTTTCTCTATTATAAGTCCTCAGTTCCCGGGTTACCAATGTTTTGGAAATATGTCATTTTGTTTTATATTCCACTTATTTTAATTAAATTTCGATACATCCGAAAAATTCACGCAATGCCATAGCAACGCCATGTAAACAAGCCGCCATGTTGTGTCGAAATTTGAATTGACAGTCTATTGTCGCCACTGTCTCTATAAAGTAACTGTAATCTGCGCAACTGCGAAATTCAACTGGTATCAAAAAACAAAAACAGTTCATTCAATTGTTTTTCAATTTTACGTCACAGAAGAGAACTTATGCTGTCAGACATTTTGAAAATATTAGAGACACCCAATGATGTACGTTACAATGCTTTATCAGAAAAATTTACTCAAACCCAAAACTTCCAGATTTTTTTTTATCAATTATTTCCACATTTCACAGTGATACATCTAAATGTGTCTTTTTGAGTTACGAGTGTTACTCGTAGGTGATGTAATTTGAAAATAGTTTTGTACAAAGGTATCGTGTCACTCAAAAATCGAAGGGCTACGTTTGTGATCTTAAATTAACATATTTGAACATACTGTACTGTTCGATTATTTGTAAAAATTTTATATTTAAAAATAATTTCAAGAAAAGTTGAAGGGATACGTGACCTTTTTCGACGCGATGTTTATGAATCCATAGACCTGTTGTGACGAAAATGAACTACTCCTAGCATGGCTGCCAGTTTCGAGGTCACAGAATATGGCAAAGGTACCGATAGTGAGCATTGGTCTGTTCCGTGCTCACATATAATAACAAACAAATAAAATGTTTCTGTTTTTAGTAAAATCGTGCTAAATGCCGATACTAGCAAAGCAAAAGGATTGCTAGCTTATTAACAATAAAGACCTAATTATCACTTAAATCAGAAAATAAATATACAATCAAATTTACCTATCAGCTGAGAATAAATCAGGTATTGTGATGTAAGTTCAAAACTTTACATATTTTTATAAATTGCAGTTTGAAATTTGGCATGTTATAATAAAAAATTTGATTTTGGATTGAATCAGTTCAGTTTTAAACTTACTTATTATAGCAAAAATACTTAACAAAAAGTAGGATTATTGAAGTACAAAGTCAAAATATAATCGGTAAAAATAAATGACCGAAGAATAAAATTTTCTATTTTCTTAAAGAAGAATGTCTTTTTTGTGACTAAAATACGATTAAAAAAGAGAACACAGTCCTCTCATCAGAAACCACAGTAGAGATGCATAAAAAACCAGCTATTATGCCTGGCGTTGCCTGTGCTCACACGACTTGGTCAATGTCAAAGAACTTACAATAAATTCCGTCCAACGGCGCTAGTGCGTAATTTGCAGCTAACACCAACTGTTAATATCGGCATTGCTTGTACCCTCCACAGGGATCGGCAACTGGCGGACCGCGATCCAAGTCCGGACCGCGGAAGGTCAAAAACTGGAGCACCAAAATTTTTTTTGAATTATTTAAAAAATATTTTTTTGTACTTTCCGCAACGAAAGTTTTATTTTCGAGTGCTTTGTGGCGGTAGCAAAGAGGCACATTATCGTTCAAGATTAACGACCGCCCACCTTGAAGACACTGTTCGCATAAGCTGCTCCCCGCGTGAACCTACCTTTAAAAAACTGACTAAAGACCGCAAATGTAATTTCTCCCATTGATTTTTGAATACAATTATGCCTATTTCATATTATTTTGTGAGCGAAAATTAAAATAAAAAATTAGTAAGGAATATGAGTTGTTTTTTTTTTTTTTTGACCTCGATAAAAAAAAAACAGTATCCAGACCCCACCTATAATTACTTGCCGACCCCTGATAAACTCTGAAGCACTCCCAGGATAATACTTTATACAAGCATGAAAACCAAATTGAAATCAGTTCAGCGGTTTTCTAGTCTATTGCAAACAATAGATAGGCGCGAAAAGAAGAATTTAGGTACTATAAGAGATAATCACAAACAAGATATTCTATCACACATACACAATAAACCTTAATATTAATTAATTGATTAATTAATATTAATTTCAAGGTTAAATACTTTAACACTTGCTTAATCATTTAAACTGAAATTAAATAATTTATCTATGCTGGGTGAACATTTAAAAATAGAAAATAGAGTACTTCATGATTTGGATTTATGTTTTCCAAAATTACAGGGTTTCGCATGAGCTGACAATATCTACAACACTTACAAAATTAAGTTATACAGATTGTATCAAATTAAAGCTGTGCATAGGGCGTTCTGTGTGTAAGATAGAGATCGATATAAAGCAATAAGTAAGAACGAGATAAATGATCGCTAATAGGACGTTTCTGTAGTTACTGTAATTAAATAATACCTACCCATGCAACCTGATAGCGTCATCTTTGTTTTGTGATTTTATCAGTAATTTCAGTAGTCTTAAGTAACCACAGTAAACGACTAATGATTACGTCAAAATTTACAGAAGCTTTCTATTAGCGATCATTTATCTCGTTCTTACTTACTGCTTTATATATCGATCTCTCTTACACACAGAACGCCCTATGCACAGCTTTAATTTGATACAATCTGTATGTATTGTACATCAAATTGAACAATTTTAATTTCACGCAAAAATTTTAGTCCAACCATAGTTTAACTTCCTTAAGTCGACCTTCCATAACTCGAAATATTCTGTAAGTCGAATTTTTATCACGAACCTTGATGTTTGGATGCATTTTTAATGTGTTTTTCATTGAATTTTTTTTGGCGTTGCTGAGATTTAACTTAGAGAAGTTCAACTGTATGTGTAATAATAATTCGAAATCGATTTTACAAGAATGGTATTCATCATCCGATACAAATTGGATGTAGAATTATATGAAAAATCTAAAAATGCAATAAGATGCTGGTGTTTCATCGAAAATTCAAGTCAACGTATAACCGGGTAAACAAACTGGCATTATACAAGATTAGGTCTAGCTGCAAGTTTTTAAATCCTTACCCGCTGATGACCTCAACTGTCGAGCGTCTATAATCTACAATAATACCTTACTACTATTTTTTTACAAGTTATGGATATTGTCAGCTCACCGTAAGAAACCCTCTGCATCAACGAAAATATTCAACATTTTGTTGAACAATAAAATATTCAACGGAAAATGTCCGACATGCTAAGAAAGAACACTTAAATTTTATCTCTATTATGTTGTGTAGCTGAAAGGATCACTTAATATTCAGACTACATCACATCACAGTTCCTCAAATGAACCATTCCCGCTTCTTTTGTACTTGATGACCGGTCGTTGACCGAACGACGGCCGAGTCCGGATCCAAAGCATCGTCTGCTCCGGCGTCTTCTTGAGTGAGATACTCACCTTTGTGACGTGCCATGTAACGGCCTATCAACACCGCCATTATTACCAATGCGAGGAATATGATTGCCAAAATACCTGAAAATAATTGAATTTATGAATAGAAAAACACCGATCGCGAACAAAGCCGCAGGCAAAGATTATTATTAATTAAATGAATGCATAATGACTGCAAACAGTATATGAAACACCTATTGTACGAACAATGACATAACACAATGCTGTAATCAGGAACAATTGTGTATTTAGTCACGACGTCCGTGTTGTATATCAGCATTTATTTGAATTAATATTATCAAAATTGTATAAATGTCTTTCTTATGTAATCATAGATTATGAAACTTCTTTTTAAAATACTTTACAAATTTAACATTATTGTAAGATCATTATAAATTGAATTGTCAAATAGTAAAGAAATAAAATAAAAGTTTATGATTTAAAATAATTAAAAGTTATGATTTAAAATAAAACATGGCGCAGTCGGTAGGATAAAATTTATTCAACGTAACGAAAAGTAACAAAAACAAAATGGAAACAATAAATAATTTAAAAATACCGGAACCATTAAATTTGAATGGAAATCTCGCAGAAAACTGGAGAAGATTTAAACAGCGTTATGAAATTTACACCAGAGCATCACAATATAATAAATTACCTTCAGAGACTCAAGCCAATATATTTTTAAATATTATCGGTGATGATGCAATCGACATTTACAATAATTTCAATTTAGATGAAGACAGAATGAAAATAGACGTAATAATTAAGAAATTTGAAGAATATTGTAATCCGAAGAAAAACATCGTATATGAAAGATTCATTTTAATGAAGAGACAACAAAAAGAAGGAGAACCTTTTGATAGTTTCCTAAAAGATATCCAAAAACAAATAAAGAATTGTGAGTATGGTAATCAAGAAGAAAAAATCCTTAGAGATCAAATCGTATTCAATATAAGAGATCCAAGTCTACAAGAAAAATTAATTGAAATAGAACATTTAACTTATGAAAAAGCTGTGAAAATATGTAGATCATCAGAAATAACAAGAGCTCAAGCTAGAGAACTTCAAGAAAGAATAGAAATTGATGCAATAAGAAGACACAGAAATAATAATGAAAATAGAAATAATAACAGAAATCCAAGAGAAAAACCAGATTCTAGAAACAATAATGATAAGCTGATTACAAATTGCAGTAGATGTGGACGAACTCATGCAAGAAGAAGTTGTCCAGCATATAATCAAAAATGTAAAAAATGCGAGAAATTGAATCATTTTGCTATCAAATGCCGAAGTAATCCAATAAAAGTGGACAATATATCAGATGAATCCGAAGTTGAAAGCGATGATTGGGAAGTCAGCGAAATAAATGAAATAGATGCAGTAAATAAAGAAAAATCAAAAGTATGGCTGGAAAAAGTCTTAATTGAAAATAATCCGATTGAATTTAAGATAGATACGGGTTCAGCGGTAAACATTCTTCCTTTACAAGAACTAAAAACATTTAAAAATTACAAAAACTTAAAAATTCAAGAAAGTAAAACAACATTAGAGGCATATGGAGGCTCCAAAATTCAAACGCTTGGTACTACAAATCTATTATGTGAAGCTAACGAGGAATGTATTTTGCAAGAATTTTTCATAATTGACAAAGACACTAAACCAATTTTGGGATTACCGACGTCTGAATTCTTGAACTTCGTCAAAAAAGTACACGCTATCGATGATGAAAAGGAAAAGTTTATTAAAGAAAATTTCGAAATCTTCAATGGGATAGGAAAATTCCCGGGCACTTGTAAATTATTTCTTAAAGAAGATGCTCAACCAGTTATAAAAGGTCTTCGCCGGATACCTAATAAAATTAAAGATAAATTAAAAGAAACTCTTATAGATTTAGAAAAGAAAAATATCATAATGAAAGTAAATGAACCGACTGAATGGATTAATAATTTAGTAATAATTGAAAAACCAAATGGAAAGCTACGAATTTGTCTAGATCCAAAAGAATTGAATAATAGTCTTAAGCAAGAACATCATCCATTACCAACTTTAGAAGAGATTTCATGTCAATTAAAAGATATGAAGTATTATTCTGTATTCGATTTAAAAGAAGGATTCTGGCACATTGAATTAGACGAACCTTCAAGTAGATTATGCTCTTTTAACTCAAATTATGGGGTCTATCGATTTAAAAGACTACCATATGGGCTCAACATAGCAGCGCAATTGTTTCAAAAATTGAATGAAAAAAATTTTGGAGACATCCCAGGAACCAGTATTTATATAGATGACATTTTAGTAGCAACGAAAACATTAGAAGAACATGATAAAATAATAAAAGAAATAATAGAAAGAGCTAAGAAACTAAACATAAAATTCAACCGCGATAAATTACAATTTAAAACAAATATGGTAAAATATTTGGGACACATATTCACAGAAAACGGAATGCGTCCTGATCCAGAAAGGATACGTGCAATACAGAATATAAAATCCCCACAAAATAAGAAAGAGCTACAACGGATTCTAGGAATGATAAATTATTTGAGAAATTTTTGTCCTAACATGGCAAACAAAACAGCTCCTTTACGTGAATTATTAAAAAATAATATAATATGGACCTGGTTACCGCAACATGAAACTGCGTTACAACAAATCAAGGACACGTTATGTAAAACACCGACTTTGGGAATATTTAATGAAAACGAAGATATTGTTATACAGACAGACGCTTCAAAAGATGGCTTAGGTTCATGTCTAATGCAAAATGGAAAACCAAAATGCTATGCATCACGCAGTTTAACAGAATGTGAAAAACGATATGCTCAGTGCGAGAAAGAATTATTGGCGATTTGCTACGCTTGTCGAAAATTTCATAATTACATATACGGCAGAAAAATCACAATTCAAACTGATCATCAACCATTAGTTTTGTTATTTAAAAAAGATTTGGCCAACATTAATTCATCGAGATTATTAAGAATGCGACTAAAATTAATAAAATATAAAATAACGTTAATTTACACACCCGGAAAAAATATGCACATAGCCGACACACTGTCACGATCTCAAGAAATTCACGAAAGAGACTACAAAGACGAAGAACACTTGAATGAAGTTGTGCATTCTATAAACATTAGCCAAGAAAAAATGGAAATTTTTAAAAAAGAAACAGAATTAGATGAAACATTAAAAGAATTGCAAAGAATATGTATAAATGGCTGGCCAAAATCTAAAACCAAACTAAAAGAAAATGTCAAAGCTTATTGGAATTTGAAAAATAATATTTTTATAGAAAACGGATTAATATTTTTTGAAAACAGAATTATAGTACCTACAAAGTTAAGACAGTCGATGCTACAATCACTTCATGAAGGACATATGGGAATACAAAAAACCAAGGACAGGGCAAAAATGATCATTTACTGGCCATCAATTAACAAGGACATCGAAAAAACAGTAACAAAATGTCTAATTTGTGAAAAATACAACAGAAACAACATAAAAGAACCATTATGGCAACACGAAATACCAAACAGGCCGTTTCAAAAAATTGCTTGTGATATTGCCGAATTTGCTAACAAAAACTTTCTTATCATCAGCGATTATTTTTCGAAATGGATAGACATTTGTCCTCTAAAAAATAAAACGTCTAATGAAATTATAAAGAAATTAAAACTAACATTCAGTAATCATGGAATACCTAACGAAATGGTCGCAGACAACATGCCATTTGGCTCCTATGAAATGAAAAAGTTTTCTGAAGAATGGAATTTCAAAATAACTACAAGTAGTCCGACATATCCTAAATCTAACGGCAGAGCCGAAAAAGGTGTACACATAGCAAAACAAATATTAAAAAAGTGTCATGAAGAAAAAAAAGACCACTATATCGCACTACTAGAATACAGGAATACACCTATTGCCGGTTTGAAATTATCTCCAGCTCAAATATTAATGGGACGACTTTTAAGAACCAGATTACCTGTAAAAGAAAACTTATTACTACCGAGGACTCCAATTGGTGTTAAGGAATTATTAACCAAAAGAAACAAAAAGATAAAAAAATATTATGACCGAGATGCACATAAACGAGAAAAATTTCATGAACATCAAAATGTTTTATACAGACATAATAAAAAATGGTATAAGGCTAAAATAATCAAAAAATTAAAATCTCCACGATCATACTTAATCCAAACTACAAATCGACAAATTTTACGAAGGAACAGCTACCATTTACGAAAATCGTTTTCCAAACCAGTAGTTGAAAATGAAGATCCAAGTGAAGAAAATACTACTACTCAAGCAGACCAACAATTGAAAACACAATACGGGAGGACTATTAGACCGCCAACGAGATATCCAGACATGTAAAAAAAAAAGAAGAGAGAAGAGAAAGAAAATGTAATATTATATTGTATAAATTATTTTTTTACCTATAATCAAGGAATTATTTTTGTATATATTTAAAGGGGAGATGTTGTATATCAGCATTTATTTGAATTAATATTATCAAAATTGTATAAATGTCTTTCTTATGTAATCATAGATTATGAAACTTCTTTTTAAAATACTTTACAAATTTAACATTATTGTAAGATCATTATAAATTGAATTGTCAAATAGTAAAGAAATAAAATAAAAGTTTATGATTTAAAATAATTAAAAGTTATGATTTAAAATAAAACAGTCCGTGTTAAAATTTGTATACAGATTGTATTAAATTAAACCTGCGCATAGGGCATTCTGTGTGTAAGACAGAGATTGATACATAAAGCAATAAGTAAGAATGAGATAAATGATCGCTAATAGGATGTTACGTGGTTACTGTAAATTAAACTGATATTTTTACAGCATAGAAGGAGCGAAAAAACAAAGATGACGCTATTAGGTTGTATAAATATTATTTATTTACAGTAACCACGTAACATCCTATTAGCGATCATTTATCTCATTCTTACTTATTGCTTTATGTATCGATCTCTGTCATACACACAGAATGCCCTATGCACAGGTTTAATTTGATACAATCTGTATATTATTATTAATATTGATTCATACCTACAACCTAGCTATAATGAATTAACACTCGCATGTAGTGGAAATCAATTGATTCCGAAGCATATAAGGGGGAAGTTAGCTTAGTAATCATGTCACGGTTGAGTAATTGTAAGCTCATTCCGCCGCGAAAGTGGAAAGGTTCAGGTTAGAATCCTGACTGTGACTATGGTTGGTAAAATGATTTTTTCCAATATGTTTGGAATCAATTATATAATTGGCTGCTTTCCAACGAAAATTTTCAATTGCAATTCAGCCGTATAAATCTATTAATTTATATTAATATTCGTTCGGTAAGCAATTTATATGCATTTTTTTGAACTGTATCAATAAAATATTACTAACTTCCAAGAATGGCAGAATCGGGATGATTATACGCTTTACGTAATTTCTCTTCATCTACAATCGGAGGCGGTCGTGTCTCGTACGTCATCGGAGGATGGGTGATTGGTTCCACTCCGCAGAAATCTTCCGTCAACGCTGCAAAGAAAATAAATATGTTAACTAAATCTACATATAGAGTTTTTTCTGTATAACAAACTGTCTACTCCAGGTGTGCAAGCTTTCACGGCCGGCATTGTTCCAAGTCTTCATGGTTTCCGGGCTTGTAGGCCGTGGTCCGGTGGTATTTCTACCTGGCGTTTCGTCTACCGCAGTTGTAGACGAAACGTCATGTAGAAATACCACCGGACCACGGCCTACAAGCCCGGAAACCATGAAGACTTGAAACCGACTACTCTATGAATCAATGAAGGCTTCCATTTTTATTGTATTCGTCATAATATGGCGCTAGTGTCAAGTAAGGTATGTGTCAAACGTTTACATTTTTTATTCATTAGGTGGCGCTAGTGGCAAGTAAGGTATGTGCCAAACGTTTAGAGATTAACAGTTCTTATTCAGTCATTCTTCTATTCGATAAAGTAATTTTGTTTATTGCATCTTTGTAGTAATTACTTTTATTTCAAATGATGTATATAAACAGTACCTACTGACATTTGGGCTTGAGAATAGCCGAGCGTGTAGCAGTGCTATTGTCTACATGGCGTTGCTATGGTTCCTCTACTGCAAGTCCCCAGTTCCCGGGTTCTAGCCCGAGAGCTGGTAAAAGTGTCAATTGGATTTTCAATTTATTATTAAAAAAAAAATAATGAATTGAAAATATGAATTGGTGCTAGGTCCAAATAACCTTAGCTGTTGGTGGTCTTTAAAACACACACCTACTGACATTTGAATGACAGATACCTCACTCGCTAGTGACGCCATCAGTCTGATAGCATTCATTGTATCAAGACCAACTTCCCGCCGGAGAAACTTATGATCGCTAATATCTTGTCTGCATTTAGTACATAAGATTTGTAAAACAATTAATGAAACTTACATCCACCTAGTGATTTAACATTTTGTGGACCGTTACTTTGGAACAACAATTTCAACGGATAGATATCATCGAACTCGACTCTTGAAATACATCCTTCAAAGCCTCCCGTCATAGACTCGTTTCTCCCGATGTACATGTACTGTATGTTGTTAAACTGGGCATCGGCGGAAGCTTTGATATTAAAGTTGAATTCCATCGGTTGATAATTGTCCACTTGCATAACGAGCGTAGCTCCCGAATTCTTTCTAGTGATTCTCACATCATGATACTGTCCCAGACCAAAATGTTTATTGGGGAATATTATTTCTTGTCTTTCAAAACCAAAATCAAATACAACTCTTAAATGCCCACTGTTAGATACCATAATCGTCATATATTCTCCTGAAATATTTGAAGCAAAACCGAGCAAAAATCCTTTAGGATTGGTTGTCGTGAAACCCACTCGAATTTTTTCAGCTATCGTCGACCGCCATGAGCCCATAAAATCGTATTTGATCATCGAACTGGGTCTCATGTTGACACCGATTTCATCCGCGCAAATTGGACCTTTAAAAGCGGTCCATCTGCAGTCGCACCAGTATCCATCGTAATTTTCGTGACACGTTCCGTTGTTCAAACAAGGATTGCTCTCACATCGGCCTACACAGCCGCCAGTGATTCCATAAAGACCCCGTCGAGCGTAGCTGCTCAGATCGATCAATCGGCCGTTTAAAAGCAGCGCTCGTATACAGCCAACGAATCCGTCTCTGAAGTCGGTCGTAGCTCCCAATACGAAATGTGACGTTAGATGTAGGGCGCGTACAGGTCCTAGCGGTTCCCGAACTTCTGCTTTCAGTGCTCCATCAACTACAATGCGCGCTTCTTTGCGATTTCGTTCTACCGAAACGGAATGCCAACGATTATCGGCCAACGAATACGATGTTTCGACCGTTACCGCTAAAGGTCCGCTACCGGCTTGATATTGAAACTGTAATTGAACTCCGCTGATTATCGACAGCTTAATGTAATCGGTAGGTCCTTTGCTGTGAAATATAACGGCGTTATCGCTTGTTGTTTTAAACTCCAAATAGATGTCACCACTATGTCCCATATCGAAAGTTGGCAAGTCGACGGTGGCGTCCGTTATTCTAAATGTTATGACGTTGTTGAATAAGTCGTCGCCTTCGCACAACAGAGGGCCGAGCGTATAGCGACCTTCCTTATCGTCGAGCGCATTTCCAGTATCGCCGAAACGTAACTGTCTAACTGGCAGATATTCTTTCTCTGCGATATCGCCGCCATCTTCTAGCCATGTATCGAAACCAGAATCGCAGTTGCACCATTTTGTCGGATCGGCACAATCGCCCAGTATACCGCATTCACATTTCCTAGAACCGGGTAGCGCTCCTCCCCAATAATCCATGCGTTGATTGTGTCGCGAAACCCACCATGCGTACGGTTTGAAGTTTTGTTCTTCAACCGGAGAATTAAACAGTCGTGATTGTTTACAGGCGTAATTAATACGCTGTCTGCATGATGTCGAGCGATTCAAAAGCGCTTCGATTTGATCTAAATCGGCGTCGTATTCAATGTCTTGTCGGAAGCTCCCTGCAAATACAAATCAATTAAATTATTCTTGTTACAACGTGGTTTGTTTAACGCTTAGTGGCGTTTGATTGTGATGGCACCCTAGGCCCGTACTGATATGTCGCCTTTATTGTAACGTGAAAGTATACAGGGTGTTTCATAATATATGCGCAGGACTTCAGGATGGCATAGCTCGTCCAAAAATATGAAAAAAAGTTTCTATTAACTTACCCTCTAAAATGCACCATTTTAGAGATACAGGGTGTTGAAATTGAAAAAAAAATTTCGTTTTTTGCGAATATCTCCGGAACCATTTATCGTACAAAAAACAGCTTTTGTAAGCATTTTCTACTCATAATAAGCTATGTTTTATGCGGAAATTTTTTTTTTTTTAAGTCATAATTGGTGAAGGTTTTGAAGGGGTAGTGGGTGTTTTTCTCCTCAACTTCTACACTACTGGAAAAAGTACGGTTTTGAGACGCCCATTTGAACCGCCAATGTTTTATACACAAAAATGGTACTCTTGGTCATAAGCTCTATCGATCGTTTTCGAGAAAAATCAACTTTTATGTTGAAAAACATGGTTAATTTTTTTAAATAAAATTTTTTTCTTACTAATTAAACAAAATTTATTTAAACGTTAGAACAAGTAACAAAACCAAACGTTAACTTCATAATTGCAAAATTAAAAAAAATGATACAAAAGTTGTCTTTTCAAAATTCCCCAAACACCCTGTATCAACACCCTGTATCTCTAAAATGGTGCATTTTAGAGGGTAAGTTAATAGAAACTTTTTTTCATATTTTTGGACGAGCCATCACATCCTGAAGTCCTGCGCATATATTATGAAACACCTTGTATATATTATTAAGAAAGCGCCTGTACCTAAACATTTTTCCCGGGCGCTGGAAAGTCAAAATTAATTAAGTTTTCCGTAAACGAATAATATATTTTTATTTTTTATTATAATTGACGTAAGTTTGTCATTAAAATGTACAAATTGGTGATGTTTACTCTAAAAATCGATATCGAAACATGTTTCGGCATCGATTTTTAGAGTAAACATCTTATGCACCAATTTTGACTTCCAGCGCCTGGAAAAAATGTTTAGGTTCAGACGCCTTCTTAATTTTGCCGCCCTAGGCCTGGGCCTCGTGGGCCTAGGCCTAAATCCGTCACTGTTAACGCTACTTCGCTAAAGCAAAAAAAAAACACACAAACCTGATTCTTGGAAACCATCAACTGGAGTCGTCTGATCGTTGCTGTGACGAATAACGGTAAGGATTCGTCCATCCGTATAAAACTCACACGTAACTGGGAAAGGCCTCAACGGACCACTTCCATCTACGTCGATATCAATGTCCGCTGTCAAACCCACAGCTTGTACGTTTTTATATGCCTGCAAATCACAATTGGAATTTGGAGGTATTTTTATGATTGGAAATGTATAAATTAATTTTATAACATTGTTATTCTATAAATTTTGGACAGGAATAATATCTCTAGTAAAAATTAATTTTTATAAAAAATAAATTGGACGTGATTCTGATTTCTGCATTTCCAAAAAAAGCGTGACAGACGTACAAACAAAGCGAGTGTATACAAGCGCTTCAAGAGGAACATTGGAATGTAGTTGTTCTCGCAATTGCATTCCAATGTTCTTTGGGAATTGGCGTTCCCAGGAGCCCGAGCTCGCACCAGTCGGTTTGTGTATGCCGGCTGGCAGATTCTAATACACAAATGAATTATTAATTGTTGTGTTGAAGACGCTAATGACCTGAATTGTCGACGCGTTCCCCCAGGGGGAACATTGGTATGTAGTTGTTCTCGCAATTGCATTCCAATGTTCTTTGGGAATTGGCGTTCCCAGGAGCCCGAGCTCGTACCAGTCGGTTTGTGTATGTCAGCTGGCAGATTCTAATACACAAATGGATTATTAATTGTTGTGTTGAAGACGCACTTTGCCACTTTTTTTTTTTCTAAATACGCCTACAAAGCTCGAGAATAGCCGACTGTGTAGCCAGTCCGTTGTTTATATGGCACTGCCATGACTCCTCTAATACAAGCCCCTAGCTTCCAGGTTCTAACCCGAGAGCTTGTAAAAGTGGCGAATGGATTTCCAATTTATTATTAAAAAAATAATAAACTGAAAATATGTTTTGATGCACAAAAAAACACCGATATCACGCGCCTAGTTTTAGATTTTAAAGAAAATTACACTGCCATGACTCCTCTAATACAAGCCCCTAGCTTCCAGGTTCTAACCCGAGAGCTTGTAGAAGTGGCGAATGGATTTCCAATTTATTATTAAAAAAATAATAAACTGAAAATATGTTTTGATGCACAAAAAAACACCGATATCACGCGCCTAGTTTTAGATTTTAAAGAAAATTACATACCGTGCACGATAATGGATTCAATGAGGTGTGGCATACAGCTCCTGCATATCCCGTTCCAACACAATCGCAGAAGAATTCCATCGAGTTCTGTTTGCAGATCCCTCCGTGTTGACATGGATTGGGGCTACATCTGTCTGTCATGTGGCAAGCGTCGAACACTACCTCGTCTTTACAACAATATTCATTGTCCTCCCAATCAGTTGGCAGTTTATAGTTGCCATCTATACTTATCATGCGCATACAGCCTACGAATCCTGAATGACTCGATTTTGCTTTGCGACCTGTTCGAAAATACATTTTGACTGTTACGGACTTGACACAGCAATTGCACAGGAATTATTTCATAATACATATACGAAAAAGACCATTTTAAATTAGCACGTAAATACAGTCGAACTTCAATAACTCGAACCATGACTTTTTACAAAAAAAAAAAGTGAGCCGTCGCGGGACGCCTGGCAGATGTGAAACATTTTTATAGCTTGAATCTTTTATTTATTGAACTTGACAAATTTATCAAAATAAAATCTAGCCTATATCACTTAGGGATAGTGTAGCTTTCTATTAGTAAAAGAATTTTTTAAATCGGTTCAATAGTTCCTGATATAATAATTTATGATTTATTACAACGCCGCGAGACATTCTCCCCCTGCGAAGATAATAAGTGAAAGAATTTTTAGAATCGGTTCAGTAGTTCGAGAGATAAGAATTTACAATTTAACACAATTTACCCTAATTTTCCCTCGTTTACCCAAATTTACCCTAGTATACCCTAATTTCTTGAATTTACCCTAGTTTTCCCTAAATACCCTAATTTACTCTTATTTAGCCCCCTTTGCCTTAAGTTACCCCAATTTACCCTAATTTACTCTAATTTGCCCTAATTTATTCAAATTTTCGTTTTAAAAAAAAAAAACAAAAAAATTAATTTTTGGTGTCATGAAATTTCAAAAAATTATAATTATTGTCAAAGAAAGAATATAACAAAAATAAAAAATTTTATAAATAAATATCATGTAGAATTTAGAAAAAAAAAACGTCAAAAATTGTACGATGCCATGAGTTTCCGAACCCAAGTCCCCATGCATAGAAGGCTAATGTGTTACCACTACTCTGCGGATGAACTTGTCTAGACAGCCGTTGTTACTGATATATGTATAACTTAATATACACGGACAATTAATTTATAAATTATTTATCCAGTACAATATAAGTGCCGCAGTGGTGTGGAGAACAGCAGCGAAGGAGAACATTTCGTTGCATATTTCCCCCCACGCGGCTGTTCACAGCCCGACATAAGATGTTTCGCATCAAAAATTCGAGTTATTAAGACTTCGACTTATCAAATAATATTAATTTTCACTCTTGACGCTATTGCCAACTAATTTTGTTCGAGTTATTGTGAAAGTTGGCGATTGCGAACGAGTGTGATGTTTGCTCGCCAGAGCGCAGTGACGGCGGCAATCACACGAGTAGCCATCGTCAATTCCACACGAGTTATACTGTACAGTGTACACACAGCACTTTTTGTAATAAGTGCACTGAAAGAACAACATCAAAAACATAAAAACACCATAAATGAATATTATAGGTTACGTGAACTGTCAGATATAGTTTACAATCATCGCGTAGGATGACGCCACTTTCGCTTACTTTAGACTCGAAAAGAATTTCCCTAAAGAAGAAAACACTTGATTTTTGATCTACGCATGCGCGACTTTTATTTTTCGTCACTGAAAATGTAACTTTCCGGTAGAGAAGTACACATTATGTTTTAAAAACAAAATAAAATATAGTTACTTCTTACCACAACAGTTTTATTGGTGGATGTACATTTCGAAAGCTAAGCTTTCATCTTCAGCAAACACTACATGTAGTGTTTGCTGAAGATGAAAGCTTAGCTTTCGAAATGTACATCCACCAATAAAACTGTTGTGGTAAGAAGTAACTATATTTTATTTTGTTTTTATTCCAACCACAGTGCTCATATATATTTACATTATGTTTTGTTTCAATGAACTATAAAACTTACCTCCGATCATATATATTCCACCGGTGTTCATTTTCAATTTTCTTTCGGTTCTCATCGGACGAGCATCGACATTCAATATCAGTAAGTTAGTTTCAATCGATAATATAACCGTATGCCATTTACCATCGTTAAACAGATCTATGTAATTATCTAAAATAGTTTTTGGAATCCCTGGCATATTCAGCTCCACTTTGATTTTACCTTCTTCTAGGAACAACTGAAATATACAGATTTTGTTTATAAACAAATGCCAAACATATATGTACATGTGTAGAATTTCCGGTGGCTGAACCAGAGCTGCAGAAGATACTTTAAAAATGTATTCAAATACAAGATACTTTGTAAGAAAGTATCTCAAAAAAAAAAAATGGGTGTGTGCTTATGACAACACGACAGAAGTGAAAACTTCAGATTGTAACGACTAGTTATTACTAACGACTAACTTCATGGTGATAAATTTTCGTGACGCGATGCGCGCGCATCCTAAAAATTCACTCTCATCATTTTTTCCATAACGCGCCAAAAGAAGTATAACTTCGAAAATATCTTAGATACAAGATACTCCCCGCTCTGGTTATAACTAGAGATGCACCGGACAATAAAATCGTCGAATATTCTGTATAAATAAAATAATAATAATACCTGAACGTAACCTGATGAAGAGAATTCATGATACAACAAGATACCATTTCCTTCGTACGTTCGGAACGCAAAAGATGCATTCATTTTAGCTACGCCTTCATAGCCTTTAAGTCTAGCATACGATCCGGGCGTCAAAAATGTTACGGGAACGATAGGAGGTTCCTTAAAAATAAAGCAAATTTAACATACGACAGTCTGTAAGTACAGTCGGAGCTATTGGATTACACATAGTAGGAACTTGATAATATGTAATCTGTGTAGAATTGAATTGAATTGCGAATTATAGACGCTCGACAACAGAGGTCATTAGCGTCTGAAAAGGAAAAAGTAAACAAAACAAAAGCAAATACAACAAAACAAAAGCAAAATCAAAATTTGACACACAACAAAATAAAATCATTATAAGCACAAAATATAAAAAATGTGTCACCTAATATTATAATCTGTGTAGGGGTGTAACGGATTTTTGTTTTCATTTTGAATAGGGCATCCAAGTTCCGGGACCAAAGAGGACGTCGGGACTCGGGACCTAACCGAGAGAATCCTGGGACTCGTCCCGAAAATACCAAATATTGCGGATTTTTGCTGTATTAAGATTTTAACGAATTTTACACAAGTGATAACTCGGATGTTAGGAGGGGACTTCCCAGAATTACAAAATAATAGATCAGTCAAAGCACTGCGTTACGAGCTACGACCTGCGACGGTAATGAGCGCGATAGTCGATACACATTAGAGCACGCGTCATTAGTTTTAAAATTTTGGGACTACGGCAGGTTCCAGGAACTCTGCTATGATCTCAGACTGGAGAAATCTCATTTAGTCCGGGGCAGCAGTGGTCCCGGGATTGGATGTCCTAGTTTCGAATCGAGTCGAATATTTCATAAACGCTCAATTTTTGTCGAGTCATACTTTACATACTGAAAAAGATTTTTTACACGTTTTGGTACCTAAACTTTTTCTCCCGGCACTACTTGACTCAAATACAAAAATCGAGAGCATATCAAACACCGAATTTGATTAAAAAAAAGAAAATTTATTACTTAGATTTCGGATAGTCAATCAAGGAATTTCTCAGAACTTAAATTTCATATACTTACAATACAGCTGTATAGAGTATTGATTTTTTCAAATCTCCATGTTTCGCTTTGTTCGTACGAGTATTTTAAATCTTGAATTAAATTTGATGAATTTAAATAAACATTTTCCATACATCCTGTAAAGTTTTGATTTACAACTAATCCTTCTTGCATATTGGGCACACCCCCAATGTATAACTAAAACCAAAAACGAAAAGTCTATTATGCAAGCCAATAATAGATGGCGCGCGTAAATATTTTACTAAAAAAACTTACGGCACGATTAAGGTTAAGGCGGCTGAATTCTCCTTTAACTTTACCAACAATCATTACTCGATCAACTGAAAAGACAACTTCACGTCTATTCCGTGAAATTACAACGTCGTGCCAAATATTGTCATCCAGTAAACTTCCGACAGATAGACTTGTCATAATACCGGATCCTTAAACAAAGCAACGCTGAATTACTTTTTTATATTTTGTAAATTATTATAAAAATTAAAAAAAACTAGGGTGCGGTTTTATGAAACCATGGTGCAAGTGAAACTTTTTGCCAAAACCCTAAACGCTTTTAACCCGAAATCGCTGAAAGTATATAATTTTGATTACGTGATTTAAACTCTGCAAAACTAAAAGTGCACACCCCGCTAAGCTTGATAACGTATGGTAGTAAAATATTAAAATAAAAAATAAATAGAGAAAATATATAAATAAATATCAAGCGGAATATGGAATAGTTAAAAAAGAAACTAAAATTAATGGTGCCGCCCAGGTTCGAACCAGCGACCTACTGCGTACAAAGCAGCTACAATACCCTTACGCCACAACATCCCGTTGTGTGTACTGCTATATTTATGATACACCAAGTTGTCTGTTTGGGATGACACAGTGTTCTGCAATAGTGTTGGGATGTATTATACGCGGTTCTTCGAATGGACGTGACGTGACCTCGACATGCGTAACCGAACGAAAAATACGATGCTAAAAAGTTTCACATGATAATAAATTGAAAATATGAATTAATATTAGACCCGGATAACCCGCCCAATTGGTGTCCTTTAAATAATTAATAATAATAATAATGCGTTTAACGTCCGTTTCTCGACATTATGTCATAACAGACGTCATTCGCACCATTACTACCTATTTTTCATTTTACCACTTTCCCATTGTTTTCTACATTTTTTTTTTATTATTAATAATATCTGGGTGACCGAGCTTTGCTCGGATGAGTTCAATAAAAATAGTACTTACTGTGAGATATTGATTTTGTATTATTTTCTCAGAATATTATTCCGAAACGATTCACTGTCAGAGTATTTTGACATAAATAATGAAAGTAGTTTGTTTTTTCCAAAGCCTACTCACCATTCGATACTGTTTTATGACGTCAAAAAACCGTTTTTTAAAATGATAAAATCGATGGGAAAACGAATTTTTCTAGGGATGAAACCTAGCTAGATCGATTTTTTGCACCCCGAAACCCCTTTTCGGTAAATTTGATCAAAATCGTTAGGGCCGTTTTCGAGAAAATATTTATATAGGTACATAGGTACATATATACAAGATTTGCTCGTTTAATAATATAGGGATTAATGGAGGAATTATAGGAAATTAGGATAAGGTAGGCAACTTTGGGAGCTTAGGAGCTTGACAGGTGATCGGCCATGGCCTTGAATAAGGAATCATCTCGATATTCATCTGGAACTATTGAGGGAAACCATGGAAAACCTCAAACAAGATGGCCGGTACAGGAATTACCGTTTCTCGGCGTGAGGTAGTAGGAAAAAGTCCTAGCCACATCTGCCCCCGCCGGGATTTGAACCCAGTAACTTACCAATGCGAGTCTAGTGCTGTACCACTAAGCTACATCGCTGGGTTCCTTTAAATAATTACTACGAAAAGAACCAAAACCAGTGTTTAAAAACTCACCTAAATTGATGTTCAACATCATGCGGTTATCTCTCAGCTGTAGTGCAAAATAATCACCCTGTGTTCCTCTGCTGTACATGAGCACTCCGTTGGCATGGGTGGTCTTCATACGGAACCTGATGGATTCGCGTAAAGCATCGATTGGATCACGCAACAGATCCAACCGTACCAATGAACTGCCATTGAAGTATAAATTATCAGCGTCTATAAAAATAGAAATGTGAATTATAGACGCTCGACAACAGAGGTCATTAGCGTATAAAAATAGAAACGTGCGAAAACAGCTTTATAAGAAACTAATTTCTTGCCATTGGGATCCGTCAAATGAGCATATGACATCTGCTGGCACAAAATTGTACTCAAAACAAGGGAAAATTTTACATGCTAACAGTGGAAATTTATCGTGAAATTGTTTATTACAAATATAAAACAAGTAAAATAAACAAAAAGTTTATCGAAAATGGAATTCGCGACGTTTTTAACCGACTTCAAAAAAAGGAGGTGGTTCTCAATTCGGTTGTATTTTTTTTTTTTTTTTATGTTTGTTACCTCATAACTCATTTATAAACCGATTTTGAAAAAAAAAATTTTATTTAAAAGGCTATACTTTCAGATTGGTCCCATAGAAATTTCATCAAAATCGGTTCAGTAGTTCGGCTGATTTTAATAAAAGTGAGTAACGGCGTGTGATTCTTTTAAGGTAAATGTCACTTTTTGACAATAAAAAGTAAAAAAAAAAAAACTTTTTAACAAAAAAAAAAAAACTTCCTTCAAAAAACCACTAAAAAGAGGAAAATAATGAAATTGTGAGGTCTGTGCCAATTTAATAAAATATGAAGTTGGTTAAAAAGAAGATATTAACCACTATAATATACTTTTTAACCGACTTCATATTTTTATTAAATTGGCACAGACCTCAGTCAGTTACTGCCTTGTAAAACTTACTTTACAGCGAATTATTTTCTAATGAAATAAAAGTTTTTGATTATTGTTTTTAACATTGGAAATGTTTATGTTCGTATATGGGGGCAGAGTTACGAGTTTTCGTTCAAGGCCAAAAGATAACGGTGTCGCGATCAAGTGAGGAGCAATCATGCAAAATTGAACAAGTGCAATTTTTTCGAAATGTGTTTTATATCATGTCTAGTTAATTGAGAGGTATTTGCGACGATCTGCGGTGTTATTTTTGAGCAAATGTTAATAAATACTGTAGAAAAATCCACTTAAAAGTTAAGTAATCAAGCAAAAGTGAACGCGTATATAACAGAAGAATAATAGGGTTATTCCTGACAAAACTAAACAGTGCATTGATAAATATTGTGTGTATATTAAACAGTTAATTATTTTTCATATATGCTGTTATCATTTCCAATGTCCTCGATGGTTGCAAGGATTGCGAAATCTGTGAATTTTTATCTTATTTTCTCGAATGAAGTTCAGTTTTTAACTGAAGTTTAGCTACCTATTTTGAAAATTTCTAACTGAATTTGTAAAGTAATAAAACTACAAACAGGAAGTTTAATGTCATAACGTCTCTATTATCAACGCATTCTAGTAGAATTTATTGATAACACAGTGTAATAATACTTACTGTAATTACAACCGAATAGTTCAACACGAAGCGAAATACGATCCCGCCATCTTGTCGGGTTAATGCGAATCCACTGAGCAATTATTGGTACTTCGAACTCATTCTTACGTACTGTGTCACCGTTCCGATTGCCTTTGAACATCTAAAAAATTCATGTTAGATTATTATAATGTTCGATTTATATTATCCGATCAGACACGGCGCGGGAACATAGCGTTTCCGGCAAGACCAACATTTTTACATGCATTTCAAATACAAGTATTGATACGTGCCTGAACAGACGGGATCGGCTAAGTATAAATATTCGCATTTGAAACGCATGTAAAAATGTTTCTCTTGCCGGAAACGCTACGTTCCTGCGCCGTGTCGGACCAGATAATATAAATCGAGCTTTAACCGTAAATATTAAACGACAATTCGGTATAAACCAAAGCTTACTCCCTATAGTATAGGGAGTAAGCTTTCTAGTACTGCAATGTGATTATTATAAGTGCATGTCTGGCCTTGACAAAAGACATTCATTTGTTATGTCGTTGTAAAATAATAGCTCTCGCAGTTAGTAGATTCTGCGGTACATCGTTGCTATATATACTAGGGTGGGTCAAAAAAATCAATTATTTTTTTTTACAAGTGACACGGAAAAATGGATTGCTAGACACCTTAAAAAAATTCTCACCAAATATGAGCTCTTAATTTTAATAGGAAGATCCTCCGCATCACAGTTTTTTATTTTTTTCTCAGTCCAATAGAAAAAAATTCATACCTCATCATTAATTTTGATTGTACAGAAAAATGTTTTATGAGACTTTTGTAGGAAATTTGATGCTCTACAAAAAAGGTATCTTATATTTTTTCCGCAAACCTCACCATTTGAAAGATATTGAAGATTTACCTTTTTTGTAGAGCATTAAATTTCCTACAAAATTCTCATAAAACATTTTTCTGTATAAATCAATTAATGATGAGGTATGAACTTTTTTCTATTGGACTGAGAAAAAAATAAAAAACTGTGATGCGGAGGATCTTCCTATTAAAATTAAGAGCTCATATTTGGTGAGAATTTTTTTAAGGTGTCTAGCAACCTATTTTTTCGTGTCACTTGTAAAAAAAAATAATTGATATTTTTGACCCACCCTAATATATACGAGAAATTATGAATGCTTACCATTGGCACTGTGGAGTAATTGGAAACTTGCCTGACGCGTAATCGGGAGTTTCGGGTTCGAATCCCGACAGTGACATTTACATTTTTTTATATAGCCTCCCCACTACCCGCACACTCTTAGAAAAATACAGTAACACCTCGACTTACGCGAACTATTTTCCCCTCCCGCTTCATCTCTCACTCGAAGCACTCCGCCCGCATTTCAATTGCACCTTGAGTTTAGCGAATTCGATTTACGCGAACTTGGTCGACCCCCTATCGCGTAACTTCGGGGTATTACTGTATATAAAACGTGTCGATACAATAATAAATTAAAAAAACAACAGAAATCTTTTTAAACATCGGGCAGCGCTTTAAAGTTAACGAAGCGAAGACAATAAAACATGTGCTCAAGAATAAAATGTGAAATTGTTAGTTGCGTTAGCATATTATTTACATTAGGATCCATTGATTACCAAGTCATCCGTTTATGCATTTTCAAATCTATATAAAATATCTCTCAACGTATTTATATTTTTCTTGTCACCATAATGTTGTTCTGTCAAATTTCACGAAATCGGCAAAAATTTTGTCTGATTCGTGAAATAGGCAGCGTCATTGCCTAGTTCATGAAATAAGCAAAAATGTTACTTTTATTCGCTAATTTCACGAGATCGGCAATTACGTATGCAAAAGTGTTTAAATGAGGGCAATCATATTTTTACTCATCAGATAGCGCTAGTGGCAAGTAAAGTATGTCAAACGTTTAGAGGGGTTTAGACTTAAGAGATTAACGGTTTGTGTCTAGCAATCCATTTATCCATTATTAAGGAATAAATAATTAAATAAATACAAAACTGCGACTTAGGCCCGTATTCACCGAGCCTAGTTAGTTATTTATTCCGTTAATTGAATAAAAATTAATAAACAAACACTTGAAAAATTCTACACATTTATTCATCTCAACGATCGTTTCGGGTTTCTAACCCATCATCAGGAGTTTACAAACTCCTGATGATGGGTTAGAAACCCGAAACGATCGTTGAGATGAACAAATGTGTAGAATTTTTCAAGTGTTTGTTTATTAATTTTTATTCAATCATGTTCTACCAAGTACCTAGCGATAATTCTATAGAATTTATATTAAAAAGGAATTGTGACGCCCAGGAGTGGTGACTTATAATTGTTGAAAACAGTACAGTGCAGAATGGGAAGGGCTGGAAGGACTAACTGAAAGTAACAACGACTGATTTATCGACTGTACTGGAAACCCTGTGTGATGTTCTAGGATTAAACTTATCGTAACGATTGCAGATCACATAAAATTCAAGAGTTTGCGTATACAACGTAAGTAACCTCAGTTTCACCGGTGGCGTCGGCGAAGGAACGCCAACTCTCTCCGTCGTCCGAAAACTGAACAATATATTCAGTGACATATTCCGACGTGTGAGCTCGTCCCTGGGTGACGATCGATCTGACCTCCTGACGACTGTGCAAGTTAAATGTTAAGAAGTGGTTGTAGGTGCTCTCCTCGGGTGACCAAGCCGAGGGTCCTACAAGAAGCATAGAACAGACCAGCGCAGGCCAGCACCGTGCATTTGTTAGTGTTGTTTGTTTTAAGCGAAGAAGAAAAAAAAATATGATAATAGTTTGTTATGTACTACAGATTGTATCAAATTAAACCTGTGCATAGGGCATTCTGTGTGTAAGACAGAGATTGATACATAAAGCAATAAGTAAGAATGAGATAAATGATCGCTAATAAGATGTTACGTGGTTACTGTAAATTAAACTGATAAAAGATTTACATTTTTACAGCATAGAAGGAGCGAAAAAACAAAGATGACGCTATTAGGTTGTATAAATATTATTTATTTACAGTAACCACATAACATCCTAAGCGATCATTTATCTCATTCTTACTTATTGCTTTATGTATCGATCTCTGTCTTACACACAGAATGCCCTATGCACAGGTTTAATTTGATACAATCTGTATAACCGGGAGACATATACATATCGGCATAATGTGAAAGAATATTTAACTATATTATATAATGGAAATGAGGGGTCAATGAGACAGTATAGAAAGTGTTAATAAAAAGATTCAACACTGGATAATTAATACGTACAGTAAAATCTTCCTTATGGTCATCGATACATACAGTAAAAAGTGAAAAAAGTATTTTGTATTTTGTAGCTGAAATTCTTGTTGAAAATGAAAGTATTTTGTAATTGAAATACTTTTAGAAAATTAAAGTACTTTGTAATTGAAATACTTTTTGAAAATGAAAGTATTTTGTAATTGAAATACTTTTTGAAAATGAAAGTATTTTGTAATTGAAATACTTTTAGAAAATGAAAGTACTTTGTAATTGAAATACTTTTTGAAAATGAAAGTATTTTGTAATTGAAATACTTTTTGAAAATGAAAGTATTTTGTAATTGAAATACCTTTAGAAAATGAAAGTATTTTGTAATTGAAATATTTTATGCAATGTATTCCGGATTATAAATACTATCTTTCAACCACTTTCAACCTGCAGCTAGCAATCCTTAGCCATTTATGATTTTAGTCTACCGTAAGCCATTAATCAATAACACAATATATCTATAGAATAGACAACAATGAGCATTGTTTAATATTTTGTAATTTAATAAATACTTAATGTAAGTATCTATTTTGTATTTCAAATACTTACTTTTAAAAATTGAAGTATTTTGTATTTCAATTACATTTGGGAATGCATGTAATTTCATTTTGTATTTCAAATACTTTTAAAAATTGAAGTAATTTGTATTTCAATTACATTCGAGAATGCATGTAATTTCATTTTGTATTTGAAATACATTTTTCATGTATTTCGCCCAGCTCTGCTTCTACTGAGCATAATCTCTTACCTGACGCCGATACATTCAGTAAAGTATCAATACTTATTACTTTAGACACCCAGTAATTTTATTCCTATTATACATGTTAAAATCGACTGAGCAAGCGAATAGAGTAAGATTTTGTTTTAAGCAGATCGTTCGGCATTTACTCTATTTGTGTGAATGATTGTTTTTACCATTTTTTGTTTATTTAATTGATTGATTGTTTGGTTTGTTTGTTTCATTGATTGATTGCTTGTTTGACTAACTGATTGATTGACCATTTGTTTGTCTGTAACGTTGCAAATACGTGAAATAATTTTAATGAAATTTAGCATCGACATTCTTTTTTCGAGTATAGGTAGTTTTTCGATCAAAATAGCCCCATGGGTTGTAAAAAAGTATAATAAATTTTTGATATTTAATGAACGAAATGTTATGAATCCATTTAAAAGATTACTGTACGTATACTATTTGATTTTATATACTCGTAAATATCCATGACCTATTGTCCCTATTGTTATAAAAAAGGTTTCCTGATTAATAAACAAAACTATCAATTTATTCTACACGGTTATAAACTGTATGTGCATAAATAAATAATAAAAATTGTCATAGGGTGAAATTACATAAAGTGTGTTCAATAAGTTAATGATATGCAATGACATTTTTCATAAGTCTTTACCTTATAAATGAACTCGTCTGATTACTAAATTAGAGATCAGAGGTCACTAGATTATTCAAGAATCTTTAAGTAGAAGGAACAAGCTGCCATCTATACATAAAGAATTAAATCTCGGAATTTTTGAATACACGGTATAAAATATGAATTTTTATAATTTATTTATAACACACGGGCATTTCGGGAAAAATAATTAATCATAACAATTACATGCCATGCTATGATGAACTAAGTTAAAATAGTAAAAAGCAGCAAATTTAAACAATAAAAAACAAGCAAATAATTAAAAAATTAAAAGAGATTGTAAGAGAGTCGAGTCTAAAATATTGTCAAAAGTACAACGATACATTGAAATCGATACCGATATTATCGGACATGGCACGTTCATTTAGACATTTTAGAACCGACTTGAAAAAGAACATTCACCTGTTTTAATGAAACATGTTAGATAGATATTGTAGATTATAGACGTCCGACAACTAAAAATGTTAATTAGTACAAAGTTATTGTTTTAGAGTATTATTTAAGGAGGAATTTGATTTGTTGTAGAGTTTTTAAGTTCAAAATTGCAATTCAATAATAGCATACAAAACGTAAGCGACTGTCGCTTGTTTCGTGCATTCTTTTGTTTGTGCATACCAAATTACAATTATTAAACAATGCGTATCCGTATAATATGTACACTGTTTAATATTATTATCGGTGGCTCGGAGTGTTACCTTAATATTGCCACCAGATTCCTTATAATCGGCAAAGTCCTGACCGTTGGTGCCATAGCTGATAGCAAACTCCATTACATATTCTGAGGTACGGGCGCGACCTTGAGTCCAAATGCGCGTCACATTCATTACCGCGCCTAAGTCTATGATCAGCTGTTGGTCAAAATCATTGCTCGACGCGGTCCAAGCGTTGCCACCTTTATTTATTAGTGTTATTCAAATCATTAAATGTTTTTTTATATATTCAATTATTAATAGATAGTATTAATAGATACTCAACAACTGAGACCATAAGCGCCATTTTCATTATTATTAAGATAATAAAAATTGAATTGAATTGTGGATTATAGACGCTCGACAAGAAAGGTCATTAGCGTTATTAAGATAATAACAGGCTAACATGGAATTGAAATCGTACCACTATTTCGCTGTAATAAATCGAATGTGAAAAATTGAAAATTATTTAAAAAATTTACAACCCCAAATTCTGAACCCTCAGCTCATACATTTTTCTCTTTCGGAGATTGTGAATATTTTTCGTGTTTCCTACCACTGGCTCATTAAAATACATTTACTAGAAAATAATGACGCGAATAGGCTATTGGTCTACAGACTAGGCACGGAAATCTTATTAAAAAAGTTTGCGGAACCGTAAAAAAATACAGAATATTTTCCCTTCTGTATCGCTAGATTTTTACATAAAAAAAAAAAAATTAAAAATTTTTTGTGTTTTTTATTTTCATTGCAAAAGAACAATAAAATACAATTTTCAGTCAATCTTGGAATTTTATAATATTCTCATGCTGGGTTCCAGAAAACATTGTCAGACAATCTGATTGACCTTAGGTTGTAACCACACATATTTCTCCATAAGAAAAGCATTGTAGATTTTAAAATCGATCTTGCTAAAAAAAAAATTCGACTGATGACCAGTCCTATACTTCCCACCTAGTAAATATTTGCAAAAAATAAACAC
This sequence comes from Mongoloraphidia duomilia, assembly GCA_039654895.1. NCBI lineage: Eukaryota > Metazoa > Arthropoda > Insecta > Raphidioptera > Raphidiidae > Mongoloraphidia > Mongoloraphidia duomilia. The sequence goes on along the minus strand of CM077520.1, from coordinate 1,780,826 downwards.
TCTTTTTTTTTGTTCTTTGACTAGGCCCAAATAACCTTAGCTGTTGGTGGTCTTTAAAACACAATTTAATTTTTATTCTTTGAAAAAAGCATGGCCCTCTTTTTTGTTTGGTGATCTACTGATGGCTAACTTAATATAGCAAAAATCATGGTTACCTTGATTTACGTACAATTTTTATTTTTTTTAGTAAAATATTTTTTTTCTCGAAAACTATACATTTTAGAGAAAAAAAATATTTACATTTTTTTCATATTATAACATCTAGAATTCATTTGTATTTTTTTTTACCTATGTTAATACGTGACATTGAGGACGTTTTTTTGAATATCTCAGGAACCACTGAACCGATTTGACTCAAAATCTAATCAGATCTAAGTTAAAGGCTGATAAACACAATAGAACAATCGGCATGCTCGTATGTTGTTCCGTTCTTAAGATATCGAAGGCGAAAAATTGACCACATACACACACACACACATACACACACACATACACACACACACACACACATACAGACATCAGTCAGAAAATGATCTTAAACGATTGCTAGGGTCTCAAAACGTCAAAATCTGTTAAAATCTCGAAATATTGTTTTCGGACTGAATCCATTACTTCCCTACCATAGTAGAGGTGGGAAGTAATAATTGATCGATTGAAACGATATTTTTTTTAAACTGTGTATAAATCTATTTAACATAGTTTTTTGTACAATTTCCACTTCTAAACAACATTTTTCTACGTATTTTGATAAAAATTTAGCTTGAAAAGCGATCTTTTAAACTTTTTCTATGTAGATCAATCATTTGTTTTTGTGTGAGTACAATCTAATGTTTTACATAACAGAGAGTTTTAAAACGATATTAGACTGTTCCTGTTTTTATAAAAACTAATAATAATAATAATAATAATAATGCGTTTAACGTCCGTTTCTCGACATTATGTCATAACAGACGCCATTCGCACCATTACTATTTTCCATTTTACCACTTCCCGTTGTTTTCTACATTTTTAAACTTCAACTTTTTTTTTTATTAATAGCAATGTTGCGAATGGAGGAATTATAGGAAAATGGATAAGGTAGGCAATTTTGGGAGCATTATAGGAGTTTGACAGGTAATCAGCCATGGCCTTGAATAAGGAACCATCTCGATATTCATCTGGAATAATTGAGGGAAACCATGGAAAACCTCAAACAAAATGGCCGGTACAGGAATTACCGTTTCTCGACGTGAGACTAGGAAAAAGTCCTAGTCACATCTGCCCCCGCCGGGATTCGAACCCAGTACCTCCCCAATGCGAGTCTAGTGCTGTACCACTAAGCTACATCGCTGGGTGTTTTTATAAAAACTATAATTATATTATCACAATCTAAGGTCATTGCCAAATCAGATTTTTTGACAATGCTTTCTGCAATCCAGCATTAAGCGTTCACATAAATTTGACTTATTTTATAAAAGATATTTAAAAATTATTAAAACAATATCCTTAAATTATTATAAATATATGGACCCCGAATTTATACAAGAAAAATATTATAATCGATTATTATATCATGATATAAGGCAAATGGTTTGATATTAACATAAAAGCATGGAGGCAAATAAACTAATAAAACAAATGAGACAGTACTACATCGCATGCTGAAAACAATAATCAAAAGTCAACAAAATGTGGGTATTACGAGAAACTACAATCTAACTACTACATATAAGTACTGGTACTAGGGAACACTATGGTACTGACTATTGATTTAGCATGCTTCAAATATTGTTTTGTTTACATTATAAAAACTATTAAAAAGGTACATAATATGGCCTGTTCCAAAACAACGAACTTTTATTTTTAAGAATATTTTATTATTAACGATGTCCACATAAAAAAAAAAACAAATAATTATGAAATCATTCAATTCGGAACAACCTGTTTGCCAAGACAAAAATATATTTTATAATAATTTTTTGATTCACATAAAATTACCAACAAAATAACCGTATTACGAAATATTTGTTCTTAATTTAACAAAAACATATTTAAGGAATTATCAAATTCATTTTATAATCATAATTATAAACAATAAAATTATAACGATAATAGTCCAGTAATTTTAGATTTCCACTGCAGAATAATTCCCAGTTAGCTGATTTTTTTTTATATACCTTCGTTATGGTGTTTTAAAAAACGTGTAAAAAGTCCCCATCGATATCGTGCCGGCGTTGCCAGATATTCGAGATTCAAGTTCACGATAGACGGTTTTTTGCGAATGTCTCGGTTCCGTTCCATTTTTGGTAAAAAATGGTTATTATCAATCTTGTAGAGGACAAAATTCTCTACGACTTTCGTATAAACATTTTTTTTCTACGATTCATAGTTTTACTTATTTAAGTACCCGTGGCATCCCCCCCTCGATTTTTCATAACGGTATTATGCTGCTTCCTGAGGCCCTAACATAATAATTTGTACCTTTATTTTAAATTGAACTTAAAGCTATCGATTAATTATAATTTTATCGAAATTAATGCAGTAGCTCTCTATTTATAAGCAACCAAACATACAAATCGACAGCAGTGAAAAAGACAGACGGACAGACCATTTTTTTTGGAAAATACGATATTTATACTTGACATCAATTATAAAAACCATTCGTAAAGTAATTTTGTAAAAAAAATTTACAAGGATTGAGAGAGTGCGATTTAAGTATGAGTATGCATTCTCATACCTTATAACGTACTCTACTAAGAATAGCCCGGAGTAGCCATACTTTTAATTTTTTTTTCAAAATTCCTTTACGAATAGTCATTATATTTGTGATAAAGACTATTCGTAAAGGAATTTTGTAAAAAAAATTAAAAATGTGGCTACTATTACTAGGGTGTGTTATACGGTATGCAAATGCATACTCGTACTTAATCCGCACTCTCTCAACCCTTGTAAATTTTTTTTACAAAATTACTTTACGAATGGTCTTTATAATTGTTGTCAAGTATAAATATAGTATTTTCGAAAAAAAAATTGTCTGTCTGTCTGTTTGAGTGCTGTCGATTTGTATGTTTGGTTGCTTATAACTAGAGAACTACTGCATTAATTTCGATAAAAATTATAGTTAATCGTTAGCTTTAAGGTCAACTTAAAATAAAGCTACAAATTATTTTGTTAGGCCCTCGGGAAGCAACATAATCCTGTTATGTAAAATCGAGGGGGAGGAAGCCGCGGGTACTTAAATAAGAAAAATTATAAATCGCAGACAAAAAATGTTTTTACAAAAGTTGAAGATAATTTCGTCCTCTACAAGATTGATAATAACCATTTATGCAAAAAATGGAACGGAACCGAGAAATTCGCAAAAAACCGTCTATCGTGAACTTGAACCTCAAATATCTGGCAACGCCGGCACGATATCGTTGGGGACTTTCTACACGTTTTTTAAAACACCATAACGAAGGTATATAAAAAAAATCAGCTAACTGGGAATTATTCTGCAGATGGGGCGTTTAAATGTGTAAAATTACTGGAGTGGTGAATCAGGTTTTGATAAATAAACTTTACAATATTCGAGATCGTTACTTAGCAACGGTACCGCGTCTTCCATAAGTTCACTGAACGTCAATTGTTTAAACAAGTTACAATCAACTGTTTTGGTATCACAACCAATAGCTGTTGCTGCACAATGAAAATCGTCCAGCAACATTTCTTCAAATTTCCAGTCAACTTTTTTATTATTTACATAAAGTTCAGTGTCGGTTACTAATTCTGTTTTTGACAATTCTTTCGTATTAATATTAAAAGAAATGTTCTGCAAGTTTATTGTAATACCAACACCTAAAGCTTTCACATAACTTTCTTTTAAACACCAATGTCGAAAAAACATTGCTTCTTGTTGTTGGTGTGTTCCGCATTTTATGTTTTTCCATTCAAAATCAGAAAAATTTCTACTCATTATTCGAAAAAACTCATTGAGTGGTTTCCCACCTGAGTATTCTATTTTCATTACATCTACCCCTATATCAATATCGCCAACCTCACCGGCTAAAATTGCATAATTGCCTTGATGAGACACATTAAAATTAATTTTTATTTCGTCATTTGAAACTAAAAATGGTTTCCCATTTTCATGTCTTTGAAAAATAATTTCATTATAAGGTATTTTTGTGACAGCATGTACAAATTGCCGCATCAATAAACGACCGCATAATGAAGCTTTAAAATCTTTCTTGAAAACAAATTTTTGTAAGCGTTGTTTTTCTTCTGCTTGAATACAAGACGTAGCTAACAACAGATCTGTCTCAGATGGATTCCAAGAGCTAAAGTTAAATGCCCAACGAACACTGTTTGTTGAAGACATACTTTTTAAATAATTAAACATTACAAGGAAAATTGTCTATATTTGTAAAATTCTTTTCACTTGAACTAAAGCTTCGAACTAACTTCTTTTTCGGTGTTGGTTTACTCTCGACCTACAGAAATTAAAAATTGAAGTTAGGAGAAACTTCTTTGAAAATCGGTTTTGTTCGATTTAAAAAAGAACTTAATGTGGGACCACGGTCAAATATGCTCGATATCTGGCGAGATTTTGAAAATAGATTTAGTGTTGATGGTCACACCAGAAACCGAGCATTAGTTTTACTAATTTATTCAAAATCGGTTATTTCATTTACTCGTCTAATAATTTGGGCATGAAACTATTAATAAAGTGAATAATTCCATAAATATGTTGTTGTTTGTCAATTTTAATAGCTTTACGTGTTGGGAAAAAAATAATTAAATCTAACAAATCTAAAACATTCAGTTAAAATAATATATTAAATTCCAACATACCGTATAATCTAGCATTGCCAGGACCTCGATCTCGCATAGACGAAGTAGCTTTTAGCTTTGCCCTTTCTAATAAGGGAGTATTGCATTCATATTCTGAATAATAATCTGAAATCATGTAAACGAAGTTAATGGATAAGTAATGACAAAGATAAAATTTATATTAATTAAGTAATGATAATCATCATAAACGCCATGTTACACAACCACAAAAAATCGAATTTATCATTTTAAATATTTCAAAAGCTTTTAATTTTAATGAAAATATTTATTTACCTGCCGATACTGATGACAGAACAATAAAACTTATAAAAAATGAGGGAAAATAAGAGATATCCATAATAACATGTCACTAATTCAAACGCCCATAACAAAATCAACAGAATACACAAAAAGAGGAGTGGTTGACATGACGCATTCTTTCAATTTCGTTTTGTTGGTAGCCGTCAAAATTAATTAAAAAATGCACCATCTGGAAGAAACTGTACGCACTTTCTATTCAAACCATAGACATGTGAATTGTATTATCTATGCTGCAAACCATAATGGAAATATAAGGTGTTCTTTGCAATAACACCAGAAGTCATTAAATATAAACTTTTCAGGAGACAATAAAAACTTCTTAACTACTAAAGGAAAAATTAAATTACTATTGATTATTTTTTAATTTGAAGCCTCTACCATCAGGCAAATTTTACAACAAATATTGTCTCATTTACTGTCGACAATGGCGCTATGTGTCTAATGGCGGCATAAACGAGAATTAAAAAAAAACTCGGGTCGCAGTGCCAAACCCTGCCGACAATATAGTGTATTTGCTAATGCAGGCCTTGTGGCTTTATTATGTAAACTTAAGTTTGTTTTTAGACAAAATAAAAAATTTAACCCCTTAATACATCCCTTAAAATAATATTTTTTTTCTTAATTTCAATAATATTGTCAATGCAACCTCTGTACGGAATTAAATACACCCTTCAATAAGTAAATCCGTATCAGTGTTTTCATAAAATTTGTAAGTCCGGTCCTGTCGAGCCGATTTTATTAAAATTTTAGCAGCACATTTTAATCATTAATAAAGAGTTAAATTTCAATTTTGAAACGACTCTGACAAATTTTTCGGTATTTTTGGGCCCAAAAACTTTTTGGAGCCCCTAAATACAACCCTGAAAATGCTCCGATCGGGCCCATTTTAAATAGGCTTCGTGCGGTGATGGGTTCCAATGTGTGTACCAAATTTCGTTTCAATCGATTAAGTCTGTCGAGAGTTATCGTGTACACACATATATATATAAATATATATATAAATATATATATATATATAAATATATACATACATATATATATAAACATTTTCAAAAATGGTGCCAAATTGTTCAGGAGGCTATGAAACGTCGAGAAATTTTGGTCCGACCCCTAGGTCCCGCCATCCGACCGACGCCAATAGTGTATGTGCCATATTATGGCAAATACACTAAAAATTGACATCTGGGGTTTTTGCAAAGAACGCCTCATATTTCTACTATTGTTGAAAACAGTACTTCGTCCATTATATGCCCTTTTTCATGAAGTACAAAAATTTTCTCACAATGGACATTCATACGTGATTCACACAGAGAACAGTACCCACCGTACCACTAGTACAGTGGGTACTGTTCTCTGTGTGAATCACGTATGAATGTCCATTTACGTACTGTCATACAATATGTAAAAACAGTATCAAAAAATTCACAGATTTCGCAATCCTAGCAACCGTCGAGGACATTGGAAATGATAACAGCATATATGAAACATAATTAACTGTTTATTATACACACAATATTTATCAATGCACTGTTTAGTTTTGTCAGGAATAACCCTATTATTCTTCTGTTATATACACGTTCACTTTTGCTTGATTACTTAACTTTTAAATGGATTTTTCTACAGTATTTATTAACATTTGCTCAAAAATAACACCGCAGATCGTCGCAAATACCCCTCAATTAACTAGACATGATATAAAACACATTTCGAAAAAATTGCACTTGTTCAATTTTGCATGATTGCTCCTCACTTAATCGCGACACCGTTGTCTTTTGGCCTTGAACGAAAACTCGTAACTCTGCCCCCATATACGAACATAAACATTTCCAATGTTAAAAAATGTTTTGACAGTAGACGACGAGTTAGGGGCAAAATTAAAATTTCCAAATGTCAAGGATAATAATGTAGCAACATTAAAACGTTGGCTATCTTAGCGTTATTTAAAAATTTCAGGAAATAAACGAATTAATTGACAAGTCAACATAATATAATATATATTTATTTATTTAACAATAAAAAAATATCACAAATTAATCATCATCTTCACTATCTACAATCTGTATAATTCTTTTCCTCGGTCGTTTTTCAGTTGGTTTCACTTTCCCTCTCTTCCTTTTCTTTAAATTAAGTTCCAATATTTCCAGTTCTGATAGTTCATGATTAATACTGATTTCATCATTGTTTACTACAAATGAATCCTGACCAAAAAAATGAAAAATTAAAATCATAAAAGCAGATCAACGGTTTGTGCCCTTTTAACATAAATATGGAACCCTAAAAATGACAAGTGGCACAGTAATAACGATTGTGCCGCAACCGAAGACGTAGAACTACTTCTAGTTTTAATGACATAACGTCTGTTAAAAAATATTAACATGACATATACATGTATCAAATTAAAGCTGTGCATAGGCCGTTCTGTGTGTAAGACAGAGATCGATATATAAAGTATTAAGTAAGAATGAGATAAATAATCGCTAATAGGAAGTTACTGTGGTTACTGTAAATAAATAATATTTATACAACCTAATAGCGTCATCTTTGTTTTTTCGTTCCTTCTATGCTGTAAAAATGTAAGTCTTTTACAACTTTACCAACTAAACCATAATATTTCGGAGGTAGGCAACCATTTGATTCAAATTCTGCTATGGCATTGCAAATTGTTGTGACAGGAGACGGTCTATTTTCAAAGGCAGCTACAAATAATTTTATTATGTCGGCGGTTGAACTACCACCATAAAACCATTTAATTATTTGGATTTTTTCCCGAACAGTATAAATTGCCATTTTATCAATAATCTCAGTAGTGACTATTTTTACTTTAGAAAACAACGATGACGCTATCAGGTTGTTCGGTATTATTTATTTACAGTAACCACATGAACTTCCTATTAGCGATTATTTATCTCATTCTTACTTAATACTTTATATATCAATCTCTGTCTTACACACAGAACGGTCTATGCACAGCTTTAATTTGATACAATCTGTATATGATACAAAACAAACAAATTATGGCGTAACTATGGTAATTCGCGTCACACATTCTTTTTGTCACACATTTTTTGTAACGCAACATTTTACCCCCTATATACCACCGGGAAAGACGTAGTTCTACGTCAAGATTCCAGCTGGGACCAAAAGTATTGACATTTGAATTTTGACTTGATATTTGGGTTGATCTTGTCCATAATTAAAATTAAATGAGGAAAAAAGGATTATTATATGCCATTCACTAAGGTACAATGTTTCATCGCTTTATTGCGACTTTCAATTGTCAAGATTATTATATCTGTCAAACTTCTGATGTTTGACAGATGACCATGGGTGCGTTCCACTTGGCGATCGCAACGCCTACAACGACCAAACGTAATAAGCGCGGCCATAAGGCGTGAGCGTAGTGGGCGCAATGGTCGCCAAGTGGAACGCACCACATTGGAACGGTTAATGCAAATTCACATGCCGCTCTGCTCAAATAAATAAAGGAGCGAAAGTGATCGTAAAACCGTGACAAATAAATACCTCTGCGTAACAGGACTCCTGCTGCCAGTCAGGCTGCGAACATATATCTTCGAAAGCAACAGGCTTCAGCTGAGGTATTTTAAACTTTCTCCTATCCAATATTTTTGACGGGCTTCTACAAAATTAAATTACAAAAAAAGTTATAATAATACAATAATAGAGTCATCCCGCATTTTATTTAAAAGTTATTATAATGGATCTGATTTTGCGAATGAAAAATTTTGAGATATCTGGACATTTTGAGGTCCCTAGTTTTTATTGTAGATTCTGAAACTTAAAACACGTACGTGATTTATGCATGGATGGGGCGTTTTGAGGTCATGATGCCGGAATTATTTTTTTGTAATACATGCATTGATTTATTGAAAATGCATCATTGGCCATTGCATACTTGTTCTCGAGGACGAAAGTTGGCTTTTGCAAGCGAAAATGGCGCCACCCTACGCGATGATTGTAAACTATATTTGACAATTCACCTTACAATATCCATTTACGGTGTTTTTGTAAGTATTTAATGTTCTATCAATGCACATATTACAAAAAGTACCATATGTTACTTGGGCAGAAAGTTGGCGTTTGCGACGAGTGTGAAGTTTGCGACACGTGTGAACTAGTAACACATTGCACTAATCTGGCAGGCATTAAATACCAAAACTTGACAAAGCATTTAACTTTTTTGATCTTTCGTGATAATAATATTTATATGTAGTTAGAATATATCGGGTGTTACGAGTGATACAATTTAAAAATGACGCCATTTGTAAACTGTCAATTTATTTTTCGTTTTGTTGAAACAAATGTAAACTTTGACCAATCACGTTTAGAAATCGTTCAAATGTATTATCAAAATTTGCGTTCAATTACGACAAATTCATCGCGCACTGCGTTAAATTTCACAACTGCATCTTTCGAGTGGTACTATGCACCGTATACAGATTGTATCAAATTAAACCTGTGCATAGGGCATTCTGTGTGTACGACAGAGATCGATAAATAAAGCAATAAGTAAGAATGAGATAAATGATAATAGGATGTTACGTGGTTACTGTAAATAAATAATATATATACAACCTAATAGCGTCATCTTTGTTTTTTCGCTCCTTCTATGCTGTAAAAATGTAAATCTTTTATCAGTTTAACTTACAGTAACCACGTAACATACTATTAGCGATCATTTATCTCATTCTTACTTATTGCTTTATGTATCAATCTCTGTCTTACACACAGAATGCCCTATGCACAGGTTTAATTTGATACAATCTGTAGGTGAATGATCTGTTAGTAAGGATAAATGAACGTACTGCTTCTGGAAGATGCAATTGCTGTGAAATTTCACATGGTAGTTGTCATAATTAAACGCAAACATGCGATGACAAAAAAAAAAAAAATTTCAACATTATTTACCTAACTGACTGTAAGTAATGAGCTTTCATATCAACATCTGTATTCTGAGTACAACTGCTAACTACAAAACTGTTAATTGAACTATCCGAATCGTCAGAGTTCTCATCGGAACTTGCCTCATCCGAAACTTCAGCTTCATTATCAATAAACTCACTTGCTAATTTCTGCAAAAAGCAATTTAAATATAGATCATTTTGACGGTTAGCCCTTGAACACTATAATCAAGTCCAACACAAATCAGCAAATCTTTGCATTTTCACATCCTTCGAAACTTCATGCAGGTACTTAATTTTTGATATGAAACATCTTATGTCGGGCTGTGAGGGGAAATATGCAACGAAATAATGCAATGAAATGTTCTCCTTCACTGCTGTTCTCCCCACCACTGCGGCACTTATATTGTACTGGATAAATAATATATAAATTAATTGTCCGGGTACATTAAGTTATACATATATCAGTAACAACGGCTGTCTAGACAAGTTCATCCGTAGAGTGGTACAACTTTAGCCTTCTATGCATAGGGACTTGGGTTCGGAAACTCATGGCATCGTACAATTTTTGACGTTTTTTTTTCTAAATTCTACATGATATTTATTTATAAAATTTTTTATTTTTGTTATATTCTTTCTTTGACAATAATTATAATTTTTTTGAAATTTCATGACACCAAAAATTAATTTTTTTTTGTTTTTTTAAAAAAACGAAAATTTGGGTAAATTAGGGTATTTAGGGTAAATTAGGGCAAATTAGAGTAAATTAGGGTAAATTGGGGTAACTTAAGGCAAAGGGGGCTAAATAAGAGTAAATTAGGGTATTTAAGGAAAACTAGGGTAAATTTAAGAAATTAGGGTATACTAGGGTAAATTTGGGTAAACGAGGGAAAATTAGGGTAAATTGTATGAAATTGTAAATTCTTATCTCTCGAACTACTGAACCGATTCTAAAAATTCTTTCACTTATTATCTTCGCAGGGGGAGAATGTCTCGCGGCGTTGTAATAAATCATAAATTATTATATCTGGAATTATTGAACCGATTTAAAAAATTCTTTTTCTAATAGAAAGCTACACTATCCCTAAGTGATATAGGCTAGATTTTATTTTGATAAATTTGTCAAGTTCAATAAATAAAAGATTCAAGCTATAAAAATGTTTCACATCTGCCAGGCGTCCCGTGACGGCTCACATTTTTTTTTTCAATGCAAGCTTTCTTTAAAGGTGCATTTTCATGTGACGCTAGACGCTGGCGTCTAGCGTCAAATGTGATCACGTGACATAAACGCCATCTTGAAAAACTGTAGCGTCAAAGCTAAACATTGATTAGCTTTTACGCTGGCGTCATTAGATGTCTCTGGTCATTAGTGATGCGAGTTTTCTACAGCTAGGTACAGAGTAGTGCATCAAGTATCAATAAAGTTTTATTATAAAAAGTGCAGTTTAAATAATGGATGAACCCAAAAACGTTTTTTCTGATATTTTTTTTATTCTGTATAGCAATTTCATTAATCACAAGAGTAGCTATGACCCTATTTCGTCTAAGTCTTTAATTTGCGCTTGCCAAATTATTTTTTTACACTCATATATCCATTTTTGATAATCGTATTCAGACATTGTCTTTTCTGTTAATAAATTTACAAGGAGCTTATTTATTAATTATTATAACAAATTCACCAGGGTTTTGATTTATGGATGTCTTTATTTGACGCTCTTTTTACAAGTTTACAACTGTCAAAACCTTGCTGTCTGCTGACGCTAAAATTTGACGCTGGAACTTGACGCTACAGTTTTTCAAGATGGCGTTTATGTCACGTGACCACATTTGACGCTAGACGCTGGCGCCAGCGTCTAGCGTCACATGAAAATGCACCTTAGGACATCATAAAATCCTCTAAAAACTGGTGAAAATGCTGGATGATTGAAGTAGTAAATTCCACCGGACTCTATTGTGGGTTTAAATAAAAACTAAACAAATATTTACCCCCGGCTTGCTTGCGTTAAGCTACTGCTTACCCCCTTTTAGTAAAAGCATGATTACATATATCCTACTCTATTCCCTTATGTATAATAAACACTATAGTGAAAGTTCGATTAAAATCGGTTTGTTAGTTTTTGAGTTAACCTCGAACAAAAAACTGACAAACAGACAACCTATAAACTGTATATGTATCGAGATTTCGTAAAAGATAAAGTGACGATTTATTTGTATTGATGAACTTACTTTTATTTTTTTCTTTCTTACTGAACCACGTGGCAAACGTACAGGAGAAGGTAGTCGTCTGTATGCATTAGAAACAGTTGGTTGTTTAAAAACAAATTGTGTTAAGTCTATTTTATTTCCAGTTTCAACGTTATCTTTTGTTTTATCCGGTGACACAAAACTATCACCACTACTTGATTTATCAAACGATCTATTTTTTTCGTCAAATCGATGTAAACGTCGTCGCTTGATTAATTTAGCAAAATTTAATAACCTTTCATCTTCGCTGTCCGAACTGTAAACGGAAATTATTTTTTTATTTTCGTCGGTGTCATTTTCTTCTTTATTTATTCCACTTGCTGAACTACCTAAATTTCGAGTTTCTAAACAGTTGTCGCCCGCTTTTCTTTTTAGCTGAAGTTTTGAAAATGGTTTTTTAATATCTAATAAACGGGGAGATTCACTGGAATTCAGTTTCTTAAATAAATCGTCTGCTGTTTTCTGTGGGGTGATTTGTAAATTTGCTTTTTTATCAGGAGTATTTTTATTAAATTCATTGAACGAGTTTTCTTTCAATATTTTGAACGATTCATTATGAGACTGTTGCAAACTGTCATTATATAAAACGTGTGAAGATTTCAAGTTAAGCACATTTTCAGAACTTGAACCACTATTCTTTTGTAAATTCACATTTTTGTCAGGACTTTTTTTATTAAATTTATCGAACGAGTTTCCTTCGAACGATTCAACATGAGAGCGTTGCAAATTTTCATTAAATAAAACATGTGAAGATTTCAAGTTAAGCACATTTTCAGAACTTGAACTACTACACTTTTGTAAATTTACATTTTTGTCAGGACTTTTTTTATTAAATTTATCCAACGAGTTTCCTTCGAACGATTCAACATGAGAGCGTTGCAAATTTTCATTAAATAAAACATGTGAAGATTTCAAGTTTAGCACATTTTCGGAACTTGAAGTAGAATCTGAACTATTAAATCCCTGATTTTCATTTGTTTGTTTACTAAAACTGTTATGTTCTTTTTCATTGTTTTTAGAAGTAGAACAATCTATCTTTTGTGAATCAGAACTCTCGTTATCTGGACGATTTACTTCTAACACAGACATAAGTTTTATTTCACAACATTCATCTGAAAATAAATCTTCATCGCTGAAATACACATCTTGCAAAGAAATCTCAACTTTCTTAATTAATTCAGTGTCAACATTTCTAATTTGTGAAGCAGCCATTTCCGATTGTTCTCCCGATAGTTTTTTCTTTAAAAATTGCGACGTTAATATTGGTGATACCGATTTTTCTCTATAATTAATGAATGAATTTTCATTTGCATCTTTTCTTTTCTCTAAAATTTGAGATGTTATGATTGGCGAAACGCTTTCCCTGTTTACATTATTTTGACATTCAATTTCAAAATCGGATTCATCGAATAGAATACTTTCGTCCCATAAATCAAAACCGCCATTCCTGTCTTTGGTTTTATTTGATTTATCATTTGCTTCGTCTGTTTTGTTTGTCCCTAAATGTGTTTCATTTTTTACTGAATCGTATATAGTTTTCTTTGGGCTGATTTGAAAATCACAATTCTTGCCAATTGTATTTGAATTTTTATTTGTTTCATCCTTTGTTTTTTCTGTTTTGTTTTGTCTTTCTTTTGTTTTGTTTTTTCCTAGACACATGTCATTTTTAATTTGATCGTCTCTTGTTTTCTTTGGAGTGGTTTGAAGGATGTAATTTTGTTGGTTTGCTTGTTTGTCCGGAGTTTCAATTTTATCAGTTAGTGCAATAGATTTTTTAAAACTACTTTCTGCTCCAACAATATCCAGTATCTGAGTAATCGTCAACATTGTTGTATTATTTTTTGTTCCAGCGGTATTTTCAATTTCGTTGTCATTATTTCTCGATTCATAATTCTGAATGATATCAATTTTATTTTTATCAAAACAATCTTCTATGTCATTTTCTTCATCGGAATTAATTATAAACAGCGAATTGTCCCATAAATCCAATTCTTTTTGATCAGACTTTACTTTATCTAATCCCCTATTTGAATGTTTTGGTGTTGAAACTGCTTGAATATTACATTTAAACTTTTTGTTCGAATTTGTATAAAAACTACCACGCATTATTGGAGATAGCTGAGCACCAGATAATTTTAAATTTGGCGACAACACATTGTTTTCTAAATTACCGTCGATTGTTTTCCTATCATTTGTTTCTAATTTTAAACAATTGTTTTTCACATCGATATTTAGCGGTTTTGAGATTAGTAAATTGTTACTACTATTTTTGCGTAAATAATTCATTCGCTCTGACATTTCTTCTGAAAATAAATCATCAATATTTTCCAAACCAAAATAATCCAACGCTTCCCTAGACAATTTATCAGGCACATAAATCGTTGTATCGTTCTGTAATGTCGATATACTATCAGAAACATCTATGGTTCTACTTAAATATGCTTGCTCATAATGATTCGATTCGTTATGATTTACCGAAAGATTATTTTCATTCTTTAAACGTGAAGTTGTAATAGATTTGTCAAAGCTAAAACTGCAACTTTCATTGAACTTATTACATAAAGACGCATTTGAAAAGTCTTTATTTAAAGTCTTTTTTATATCATCGAAGAAAAGATCTTTGTTGAAATTATCAAAATTAAATTTATTTTCATTCTCGGGACTGAAATTATTTAGGTTAAACGCTGCCAGATTATCAGCAGTTAAATATTTCAACACGGATTCATCGGGAAGTGACCACGGCGGAATCGGTACGTCCGGAGTGTTCATTGCATTGCAAATAACTGTACAGTCAAATAAATTGTCACAGACGACGCATTTCTTTTCCAACAAGATATTGACGCTATTTCTGGTATTCAACTCAGATAACAGATCTACCAAAATGGCGGTATTTTTGGAACTTCTCGATGATTTACTGGACTCGGATGATTGCGAACTGAGACCAGAATTGATGAGCATAGGTTTGGCTGGTGTCTGAAATATGTTGATTTCTTCTTCTAAAAACAAAAGAAACACGCAATTTTGATCTTAGTTTATTAACCTTCCGACCCGGTTCGTCCGGGTGTTTTAGTTTAGTGACAAACGTTTTTTAAGTTTAAATTTAGGCAACCAAATTTACTTGCACGGCCAGTATAAAACATGTTCAGCTTTATCCATGACTTAGCCCAGGGGTCGGCAACATGCGGCTCTTATGATGTCAAGATGCGGCTCTCCAGTTCCATGCGCAAATATTAATAATTATATTGTTTTATTTTAAAAACTCATAAAAAATATTATACTGCAAAATAAACTTTAAACAGGATAAAAACACTCAACAGAGAACAGTGAGAATAGGTGAAGTAAAGGGTATACGGACAGCTGACATTTTTTAAATGTGGCAACACTTCTGTTTATTTAGGGTAAGTTCGGTTTTACGCTCAGATTGATCGGAGTGCTCTAATACGTTCGAATTTAACATTTATATGCTCTGAAAGATCTCTATCCTGCGTTCGGTTTTAAGATCTGGAGCAGATCGAGCGCGCTCGATTTGCTCCGAGGAAAGCGAGCGAGCAAGCAGATTCAACCATCTTCAGAGCATTCATTTTAAAAATGAGCGGAAACACTTGTTGTGAGAATGGATAAATTTCGAAGTTTATTTATATGAGGTAATTTTTCAACAGGTAAAAACACACGAATAATATTTATTCAAAGAATAGTAATAATCAATAAGTCTATATCGCACAGAATGATTAAATAAAATATTTATTATATCTATGGGTCGAAAAAATCAACAACCAGTACTACTATTAATTTTAAAATAAAGGAATAAAACGAAAAAAATTGTGATTCATGATTTATTATTATAACAATGTTGAATTAAATCAAAATGAGGAGCAATAAAGAATATATTTCGGCTTTAGTAATAAGAATTTAAATTATTGGCGCCATTTTATTCTGACGTTTGGAAAAATCTGCTAGATTACGTTCGGAATTGTTTAGATGGCTCGATTTACTCGGTTGTCACGTGACCAAAAATCTGTTCGCTCGGCTCGATCAATCGAGCGTAAAACCGAACTTACCCTTAGTTATTGGTGCACTGTGTCGTCAGCGGTCGCAGTCATAACTTTTTTTTATATATCTAATCCTAATCAAATACCATAATATTGAAATAAAAATGTTAGTGGCTCTTTAAAAACTGGGAAATTTTGTAAATTGTAATTTTTGGCTCTTCCGTCTCAAAAGGTTGCCGACCCCTGACTTAGCCTAATGATATAGCCTATATCAGCCCCAGGATAAAGTTCTATACAGTATACAATCGTAAAAACCAAACTGAAATCGGTCCAGTGGTTTTTTAGTTTATCGCGAACATATAGAAGGGCGCGAAAAGGGAACTTTACTTTGTAATAATAGAGATTTCTTTTTTAAAAACTGCAATTTTTTGGGTTTCATATCTCATAATGAAAAAAGGAACCCTTATAGAATCACTTTGTTGTCCATCAGTCTGTCCATTAAGACCCTTTTTCTCCAGAAACGGCTAGAGATATCAAGTTGAAATTAACATAAAATACTAAGGTCTACGACCCCATAATCCTGTAAAAAATTTAAGCTTCTAACGCAATGCAATAAAAAGATACAGCCGTTCGAAAAATCACGAATTTAGACTGAGGACAAGTTAAAAATATATAGCTATGGACGCAAACCAATCTTGCGGTCGACCAAAGCGCCATCCTTCACGATAGTTGTAAACTATATCTGGGAATTATTATGTGACAAACTTAATCTATATGTATAAAAGAAAGTCGTATTAGTTAGTTAGTTACACCATTTATAGCTCGAGAACGGCTGAACCGATTTTCACGATCTTTTATTTTTTGGATTTGTCTCTGCCCTGGTTAACAGAATAACTATTAAAACATCGGAAAAATTCACCCGAGAGCGAACGAGCGAAGCAAGTGAGTAATGTACTACCTGGAAGCGAACGAGCAAAGCAAGTGAGTAATGTAATAAATTATATTATTCAAGCAAACGAGCGAAGCGAGTGAGCAATGTACCACCCGGAATCGAACGAGCGAAGTGAGTGAGTAGCGGATTGCCGTCTGGGCGAAGCCGGACGGGGCCGCTAGTTTTTATTAAATTGTTATAACGGTACGTAACCCTCATGGCGTGAGTTCTACTCGCACTTGACCGATTCTTTTATTTGGAGATTTATATTTTGGTTGTCCAAACCAGTGCCGGATTAGCTAGCTTTGCAGCCCCACGCAAATTGAAAAATCGCCGCCCTACTTTGCTAAAATCAAGCTACAAAAATGTCTACAAAATTATTAACTTACGACTTTGAGGTTCAGAAATAGTCGTCGTAGGCCTTTTAAACATATCTCGGATATCTCGATTTTTCGTCTTGACGTTATTGTACAAATTCCTATTATTCTGAGTCGGCAAGTTGAATCGGAGCGATTCAGCTTTTTTCAGTACCGAATCAATAATTTTCGAATCTTCAGAAGGATCAACAAAACAGCGCGTTTTATTCTTATAAAATAATGGATGAAATACTTCTGAAATACCATGAACTTCTGATACAGGTTTTTCACTAAAGTTTCCTGTAAGAAAATTATAATTTGTAAAGTTGGTAAACATTTTAGGACAACATTTAAAAAAATATACTGTACCGATGGATTTTTTCCATAATGAAATATTTGGATTTAATGTTAATTTATCAAACTTAGGTAAATGGCTATTCCAAGTATCCATTTCTACGATGGAATGTTTTGATTTTTGACGTGCTAATAATTTTTTCACGCTAACCTAAAAAAAATATAACTAACATTAAAAAATATACAAAATAGTGTACGCCCTACGGAATGTCATACATAGGAAACAAACACTTTTTATAAACACACTGATTTGTTCAATATCTATAGCCAAAGGTGTGATGGCACATGGTGTAACAATATGTACTTTACGTTAAACTCATTAAATAATTTATAATTTTAATTTGAGTAGCATTACAAGCGATAAACAAGAATTAAGACAGAGAGTAACCTGTTTTTTATTTTTTGAGGCAATTTCTTCCGTAGGTTCATGAATAGTCATATGCATTTGAATGCAACGTGTTTCTAAATCTTCTGGTAACAAAGCTGGTCCGGACGGCAACAAACTATCTCTTACTTCCGGAGTTTGTACGAGTCTCGCGTCAAGCAAATTACTTTGTTGCATGCACTGCGCTAAAGTCTAAAAAAACAAAAGAACAATTGTAAAAAAATCCATAGTATACAGGTTGATTCATAATATTTGCGCAGGACTTCAGGATGTGATAGCTCGTTCAAAAATATGAAAAAAAGTTCCTATTAACATGGGTCCGCAAAAGCACCGTTTTCGAGATACAGGGTGTTAAAGTTGAAGAAAAAAATTTCGTTTTTTGCTTATATCTAAAGAACGGTTTGAGGTACAAAGTTAAGCTGCCGCACACATTTTCTACCTTAAAATTGCTTTGTTTTTTTTTTACGAAAAATTTTTTTTTGTTACTAGTGGTGGAGATTTTGAAGGATTGAAGGGTATTTTTCCCCCTAACGTCTACGCCACTGGAAAAAAATTAATTTTGAAACGCGTTTTGGAACCGCCGGGATATTCTACACAAAAAAGGTACTCTTGTCTTGAAGCGCTACAGTCAATCGTTTCCGAGAAAAAGAGCATTTTAGGATTAAAAACATAATTTTTTTTAAGCACCTACGTACTTGATTTTATAAGTTGACAAAATGTCAAAAAAAAATTACACAAACAAAACAGACAACCTTCAAAATCTCCATCACAAAGCAATTTTAAGGTAGAAAATGTGTGCGGCAGCTTAACTTTGTACCTCAAACCGTTCTTCACATATAAGCAAAAAACGAACTCTTCATTCATAAACATAATTCAAATGTCCATTCTGAAAAAAGTATGCACACAAAGATTTTTGAATATTTTAAAACTGATAATTATTGCAATTTTTCTCGTTAAGAAAATCTATTGAAACTGACTGGACCTATGCAGAAAAAGTTGAATTAATTTTTCATTCTAAGTGATTCAAAAGTCCAATTACTGAATTTGATTTCCGCTGAACTCATTTGGTTTCAACAAATTTTATTGTACAAAGCTACATCTAGTGTTAAAATTTATAACTACTTATTCGAAAACAAATTTATTAACGCCCATGTTTTTTACAGTTACTCAAATCAACTACAATTGTCTTTTAGACATACCTGCTGTTCTCGTCCTTCCGTTACGAGCATAACTATTCGTCCTTCTTCATGTCGACCAGTTCGGCCCATTCGTTGAGCCAATCGTATCGGAGACTTATTCGCTATATCGAAACATACAATCAATTGTACACAAGCAATATCTAAACCTTCTTCAGCGACGCAAGTGCAAATCAACGTATTGCAATCGCCTTCTCGAAACTTTCCCATAACCTAAAAATTTAAACACGTTCATCTCTGTAAGCCAAACCGATAGTTGATTGTTTTCTTACAGCAAGTTGCTGTTTCTGTGTGATGGAATTTTGTCCCAGGAACAGTTCCGGTCTGATGAGAGGTCGACAGGAAAGAAGAACACCAAATGCTTCAATGACACTTTCACGATATTCACAAAATACCATCGCGCGTGATGTTGGATTTTTTGTAAAATGTTCATCAATAATGTTGCGTAAAACTATGTACTTCGGATGTCCAAACACGACGTCATTGTCGAGCTATAACATCATTTACTTTATTTATAATTAGGATTAGGAAGTTTCCATTGGACGAAAATACTAATTATGATACTGTCACATCATTGTAATAAAGATAACTTTAAAAATTCTGAAAGAATTATTTTGATATCTTTAATTTCAACAGAGATATTCAATTTCTTGTACGTGGGGTCGCAAACGAAACTGATTTATGAATATGACGTCATGCGGTACAAGTTTGCTGTTTTTTAGCTTTGTGAGTAATTTGAACCGAGGTTACTTAGTAACTATTTTGTTATAATACACACTTTTCTATTTATATTGAATTAAAATTAACTGTCAAAAATTTAGAAATGTCAATATTTTCCGTCATCAACTGGTTTGTTTTTAGTGTTTCCATAACAATTTACGAGTTTAAAGCAAAATATTTATCGGAAGTTACCATGTTAAATACACACATACAAACTGAAAATAACTTTTAAAAATATCGTGCCGCGTGACGTCACCCGGACTGAAAACTGAATTTCTTGGAGAATTGTCAAATTCAAACTTTGAAGTAGCATAACTTTGTTGTTTTTAAAGATATTTCAAAAATTCTTCCGCCATTAATTTTGTAATTTTTAGAACTATGATTTAGACTAACAAAATAAAAAAGGGAAACTTCCTAATTGTCAGAGTTGAAACGCTATGACGTCAGCCAGAGCCGGACACAGCATTGAAGCCAAGTGCTTGAAGTATCGAGCATCAAGCACTTTCATAAATGCTCGATTTAATCAAGTAACAAGCGTTTTCGTTTTCAAAAATGCTTAAAAAAATCGAGCACTCATTAAGGTAGTTGTCGTGCTATGGGCATAATGTCAGAAAATTCTAAATTTTCGTACAGGTACTCATTAAGGATACTATAATACAAATACCATTAAAATTTGAAGTTGATTGACCATCTCTAACTCGAGATAAACTTAATTAGAGTTTGGATAATTAACACGGAGAGCATAGGAAAGGTTGTGTTTTTGACAAGTTTTTTAACTTAAAAAAAAAAGTAACAGTCAGAAATTTTCAAAAAACTAACTGTTCATTGATGTTTTTGTTCTGAGTTTAAAAAAGAAAATCCAAAAATTGTTGACCTTTTTATTGTTGAGATATAATAACGCAAAGTTCAACAATTTATGAGAAAAGATTGACATTTTTATATAATCCAAGCGAACAACTAAGTGAAATATGTGTTACTATATGAACAACAGTTTAGGTACAATCTCTAACAAAATTTTTTTACATTTAACACTATACTTATTTATTGTTTTACAACGTATTATGAACGAAACTTTTGGATGTTATTGTAGCACGACAACTACCTTAAAGTGCTTGAAAAAATTAACAAAGCATTTTAAAGTAATTTCTTACCTTCCAACATTACAGTACATAAGTCCAAAGTTCAAAACATACATTTTGTTTATCAAAATAAGATAAGGATAAACAAAATATGTTTTATTAAAAATGCTTGTTAAGCATTTGAAACGCTCATTAAGCATTCCTAATGCTTAATAACCTTGTTGAATGCTTACTAAGCAATTTTAAGTAGCAAATCTTTATTAAAGTGCTCTAAGCATCAAGCATCTGTTTCACAAAGTGCTTTAAGCATTATTGCAAGCACTAAGTTCTCAGTACTGCCCAGCTCTGACGTCAGCTAGCATCGTGTTGCACACGAGCATGCGTCTTTTGATGCAAAAATTTGAAATGTAACTAATTATAAATCTGAAGTTATTAAATACCTCTGGAATTGTTCCATCAGGCAAAGTTTCTATATGTATTTGTTTATCACCTAAAATGCCTCTAATCTGTTCTAATAAAGCTGTTAAACTATAATCTTTACGAATCCACACTTTGTCATCGCTGTGTTCTAAAATATAATTAATATTTCGTTAGTTATATCAGAGCAACCAACTTAAATGTGACCTGGTACCATACGCAATCTTTGCACGTAGCTATGTAGTCAAGTTGGTCGGAAATTTTTTTCTTTGTATCACCATAAAAACCGGAAAAGTCAGGGAAATTTGTTCTGGAGAAAATGTGGCCAACCTGATTTTGATATTATATTAAAATACATGCATACTTTTTGATGTCATTGAATAGATTTCGATCAAATCGTGGTGTGAATATAACATGATGTACTACCTAGGGTACCAGTTTTCGACCGCTTTGCGCAGTGACTTCATGTAGGGAGCAGATTTGAACTTGAGAACGCTATTTGGGGAGGTTCCGCCGCAGTAATTTTGAATAGTTTTGGTCCAGAGTATTCCGATCTGATACACTTTCGATAATTTTGCGAAAGAATGAGATCTCGAAGTTACCAGTTACTCGATTTCTAGAAGACTTTTAAGGGGTAAGTTGCAGGCCTATTAGAAAACATGAATATTGAAAATGGATATACAATACTTCTATACCAACTTCTTAAAAAACAATTAGTAAACAAATTTTGTCGAAATTTCCATTATTTTTTCACAAAAAACGCCAAAAATAATAACTAACCACTAGGTACTGTTCCTTACGTGACATCACACGGCAAGAGCGAGACGAACGTATCTCACTTACTCGCTGCGCAAGAGCACACCATGCTATACTCACACCACGGATCAAATCTACTATAAAATATTAAAATTTATGGGAAAGACTGTGGTACAACTAGAGCTGACCCATCCGATTTTTTATAAGCAGATAATAAATTAGACCAACCATAATAAAATGACAGAAAACCACGTAAACCGTGTTTAACAAGTACATCATAAGCATGGTAGAGCGTTAAACAGCAAGTCAAATCTTGCATAACTCCCGAATCGGGCCGTCTATAACCAAAAAACATATAAATTATTAAACAAAAAAAACGAAATAATATGTTGTAACATGTGGAAGCCATTACTTTCCGCTACGCTGACAAAATTGTTTGTATTCCTTTTGGACCATAAATATACGACCTTTATGAAGGTTACTCGCGTTGCCGGTCAAGATTCTTTTGTTCATCAATCTTCGAGTATATCGATCCAATATCTGAAAAAATCGATAGCTTTTAACTTCCCACCTCTACTATGGTAGGGAAGTAATGGATTTAGTCCGAAAAAAATATTTCGAGATTTTAACAGATCTTCACGTTTTGAGACCCTAGCAATCGTTTAAGATCATTTTCTGACTTATGTCTGTATGTGTGTGTGTGTGGTCAATTTTTCGCCTTCGATATCGTAAAAACGGAACAACATACAGGTATTGTTCTATTGTGTTTATCAGCCTTTAACTTAGATCTGATTTGATTTTGAGTCAAATCGGTTCAGTGGATCCTGAGATATTAAAAAAAACGTTCTCAATGTCACGTATTAATATAGGTAAAAAAAATATAAATGAATTCTAGATGTTATAATATGAAAAAAATGTAAATATTTTTTTTCTCTAAAATGTAGTTTTCGAGAAAAAAAATATTTTACTAATAAAAGAAAATTGTACGTAAATCAAGGTACCTAACCATGATTTTTGCTATATTACTAGCCATCAGTAGATCACCAAACAAAAAAGAGGGCCATGCTTTTTTTCAAAGAATAAAAAAAGAGTGTTTTATTTACTAGGTGGGAAGTATAGGACTGGTCATCAGTCGAATTTTTTCTTTTGTAATGAATTCTTATTAAGTACAAATGAGAATCAATTCTCATATAATAAATATTTCCCGTTATAAATAAAGAAAAAACTTTTGTTAATTGCCATTTATTTCTATTTTATATTTAATTTATTTCTCTTCAATTTTATATCCTACTAGTCTTTACCCGCGGCTTCTATTGCGTTAATTCCAGCAAGTATTTGGCTATCTAGTTTTATCCGAGTATCAGATAAAAGACTAGACCGGCTATCCAGTGCATCCCTAATTACAAGCAAATTTACCAATACAGTAATACCTCGATTTACGCAAACTTGGAGTTACGCGATTGCTTATTTTCTCCTCCCCCCACGCCCTTCATCTTCCACTCGAAGCACAATATCACCCGCACTTCAATTGTACCCCGAGTTACGCGAATTTGATTGACGCGATATTTGTCAGTCCCACCTTCACCTATCGCGTAACTTCGGAGTATTACTGTATTATGAATACCTGAATATATTGGTCACGAACTGATGTTAGTGGTTCACCTAAAGGAACGACTATTGTTTCGATTTTTTTATTAAAAACATGTGGCTTAACATCTGGACTGCTCTCCGTCCGAACTTCAAAGCGTGAGATTTTTAAATTACGAACAATCTAAAAAAATGATGTTTATATATTTTAGGAAACTATTATACTATCTCGACTCAAGTTATTAATTTTATACCTCGGCTACTTGTCCTGGAGTAGAACCTGGGGTAGCACTAAGTGCCAGAATCCTTATTTTTGACACTTTATCGCCTAACAATCTTATAACTTCGCAGTATGCATAGTTGCCATGAGATCGATGAGCTTCGTCTATCACTAAACACCGTATAAGATGTGCGGGGCAAACTCCAGACTGTATATCGCGTTGCACAATCTGAGGTGTCAAAAATAATACTCGAGCTTTCAACCATATCGCTGTGCGAGACGTGCTCTGAACATCACCTAAATTTCAAAATATTTATATATCGAATATAGATTACGCGGATCTCCACTAAAACCTGGTAGTTTCAAAATTTTAATCACATCTTTAAATTTAAAATATTTAAAGTATTTTATTAATTCATTAAACCGTGAAACAGCAGACGGACAGACAACCAAAATAAATGTCAAACGGTCAGGTTAAAATAATTCCTAACCATGATAGACTAGTATTTGATGATTTGTTAAATTAATTTATCAAAAATCTACAATCAACAACGATGCGATTTTACAATCTCGGTTGAAAATTGTTCAATGCAAGGCGAAGTTAATGACAGATTTATAATAGCATTTCGTAACTATCTGCTTTCAACAGAGAAATTTGCAAATAGAAATTTAGAACTAATATCAAACCTGTAAGAAGAGCTGTGTCCTCCGCAGGAAGCCCTGTGATTTTTCTGCATGCATCAGCCTGTTGCGTTACGAGAGGTTTAGTCGGTGCCATAAACACAATTCGACCTAACGGATACCACCTATATATATTATACATGACTACAGCTGCTATCATTGTTTTTCCTAAACCAGTTGGAAGACTCACCTGTAAATAATAGTCTTTGTAATAAAAAATAGGAATGTTTATGTATCAGTAGTCAAGCTATACTCACTAAAGTATTATGAAATAATGCAGTATTTACGATGTCATACTGATATTGTCGTAAAGGATAATTGATTGGGTATATCCATGTTTTAGCTGTTCGAATATCTAATCCTTTAAAATTCTCATCTTCACATAGTTTCGGAATCCTGCACAGACAAAAGAAAAAATTATTTGGTGGTTATTATGACGTGGATTAAATGATTAATATAAACGTACTCGTCATCTTGTTCCGTTAAATTTTGATTTTCAGTTGATATTGTTCCTTCGAAATTACTGATTTCCATACTAAAGAAATTTAATGTTTTCTCATGCTAAAATAACAATTATAGGTTAGAATTAATTTCATATTTAACTGTCAAATCAGTAATCACTGCGACTACTTTCTTAAACCATTGACTTGTACAAAAATCCATGGTAAAAACATGAAAATTCAAGAATTACAGGGCGCCAAAATAATATAAATATTTTACAATTTGATGTTGGGTAAAATCAAAATTTTGACAGACATTTGGCCCACATTTACTTGTCTTTTTATCGGAAAAAAATTATTCAGACAACGCATCTATATATTAAAAAAAAAAACTCGGGTCGCAGTGCTAAACCCTGCCGACAATATAGTGTATTTGCTAATACAGGCCTTGTGGCTTTAATACGTAAACTTAGTTTGTTTTTATACAAAATAAATAATTTAACCCCTTAATACATCCTTTAAAATAATATTTTTTTTCTTAATTTCAATATTATTATCAATGCAACCTCTGTACCAAATTAAATACGCCCTTCAGTAAATAAATCACTATCTACAAACTAGTATTTTCATAAAATGTGTAAGTCCGGTCCTGTCGGGCCGATTTTATTAAAATTTTACCAGCACATTTTGATCTTTACTAAAAGGTTAAATTTCAATTTTGAAACAATTCTGAAATTTTTTTCGGTATTTTCGGGCCCAAAAACTTTTTTCAACCCCTAAAAACCACCCTTAAAATAGTCCGATTAGGCCCATTTTAAATAGGTTCCGTGCGGTGATGGATTCCAACGTGTGTACCAAATTTCGTTCAAATCAATTAAGTCTTTCGAGAGTTATGCTGCGAACACATATACATAAACATTTCCAAAAATGGTGCCAAATTGTTCAGGAGGCTATGAAACGTCGAGAAATTTTGGTC
Source organism: Mongoloraphidia duomilia (assembly GCA_039654895.1). Classification (NCBI taxonomy): domain Eukaryota; kingdom Metazoa; phylum Arthropoda; class Insecta; order Raphidioptera; family Raphidiidae; genus Mongoloraphidia; species Mongoloraphidia duomilia. The sequence goes on along the minus strand of CM077520.1, from coordinate 1,754,464 downwards.
CGATCCCTAGGTCTCGCCATCCGACCGACGCCAATAGTGTATGTGCCATATGGCAAATATACTAAAAAAATGTGTCTGTCATGGGACGCCCGACAAGTGAAAACTTCAAACCGAAACGATTATACAAAATATTTTAAAATGTCAAATTTTACCCAGCTCTACATGAAAAAACTGTGAAACAAACAAAATCGATTTTAAAAAATAACTAAAAATATTTTATAACGTGCACAAAGTCGCAAAAGAAGTTATTCACTTCAAAAACATTCATGTAAATGGTTCTCGAGTAAAAAGCGTGCAAACGAACAGACAGTGATTACTGTACTCGCCTTCGACTCGCGCCGTGAACTCACACTCGTTCTGGTATAAATGCAACATAACCTTAAAATCGTATCGCAAAATCGCAACAGTCATATAATTCGTTACTTAAGCCACTTGTTGCATAAATATCTATTATAGAAAAGTATTCCTTTCATTAGTCACCCAAAATTGTTGTACACAAGATAAAAAAGTAAACAAAATATTTGAAACGATTATTATTCTAAAAAAAATAAACATTAAATCTTACATGACAAGCAAATGCATTTATCATCGCAGATTATAAATAATCTTATTATTAATATACAATTCTAAAATAAATAATAATTAAAATTTAACAACTTTTAAATAAGCATGTCAGTAGCTCGGGACATGTCATTTCTTTCTTGTAATTATGTGTTATGTCTTGAATTTTTAATCGGCGTCTAACATGTGGCGGTTGATACCTAAAATTGAAAAAAAAATCAAATTGTCACCTACGTATATTTATTTTGCTTACCCCGTTTATATAGGCTGATCATACGGGTACCGTTTTTTATTATATTCCGGCTGTCATGTCATTTAATAAAAATATCAGTTTTGTCCCGTTTAAAAAAAAACGTTTAAATATATACAAAACTAAATATTAAACGTAAGTTTTTTAAAAATCAAATTCTCTATTGTGCCACAATCTGACGGTTTTGTCTTTTATTTAAACGAGAAAAAAAGCACCAAGAAACAGATATAAAATAGAAACACATACGTATCACAATCGAGTCTCCGTCTTCTAGCCATGTTCAGTGCCGTCTGGCGGATTAATGGGCCAAGTACTTTTCCTGATAGAATCATACCATCGACCAATGGCGTTGCTAAATTTACTCGTCCAGCCGGTCCTTTTAAATGTACTCTGAGCAATCCCGATTTCAATTCATGTAAAAATATGATGAGCACATCTTGGTTCTTTGTTGAATTGTTACCTTCAAAACCAGTACTCATACTGTGTAATAAGTCGTCTAAAAAAAAGTAGCGGTTCAGAGTTCAAATTCTCGTAGTACATTGTTTTTAATACATCTTGTCTCACGTAATGCCACATTTCCAAAATATGTACAAATTATTAACATGGAATTGTTCATAAGTAATGATTTGCAAACAAAGCATGTTTTGGATAATTTTGCATATTATACAGATTGTCCGAAAGCTAAATAGGGTATTTGACTAAAATTTTTTTTGTGTCATATTAATAGAGCAGTAAATTCTGAACAAAATGACTTCTAAATCACTTCATTCTAATTTCAAATAAGCTCAGAAATAATTTTTGAAATATTTATGTTAGCTCCGCCCGCTAAAAATCGTTTTTGCTCTACTGAAGTATGACGTCAAATTTTATGGACGTGCGTTTATATTAGCTAATAAATATTATCTAAAAACCCAGAAACAGAGTGTTGAAAAACACCGTTTTGTACCTATGTAAACATGATGTAAACAATCTAAGCTGCGTTGCTATGGATACAAGTATTTTTTACTTAAAATTGACGTCACGCGGTGTTTTAAGTCACGTGACAAATAGATTAAAAATCATGATTTTATTTATTAATTTGAATATGTTTACGAAACGTAATTAATAAAAATAAAAATTCTAATAAATATTTTTGAGCATAAACTTTCATTATAACAGAGTTTTATATTTTATTTTGATCACTGGCAAATACCCTATTGCAGCAAAAAGGTGTAGATAATAATTAATGAGTGCAACAAAGAGGTGTAGATTATTAATGAGTGCAACAAAGAGGTCATACTTTTTATGAATAATTATCTTTGTTGTGTTTACATATTTCTTGTTGCACTCATTAATTTGCTATGTTCAGAATTGATTGAAAAGCATTATGTAAGTTAGGATAAATTGTATTCGCGATTGAATTCAAAGTAGCTGACCTCTACAGTCGTTCGCTGAAATAATTAATAAATCCTAAGCGAGACATTCTCACAAACAAATATGGCCGCTAGAGCCTTAGACTATAGATATAGAATTTAATAGACAGCTAGTTTAGTAGTTACACCTTTTCCGATAGTATGGAATGGAGACTCCGTTCTCCACTGTGAGTAGCAAAGAAAATCAATTTTTGTCAAATGGTAATTGTACAGTTCCTGGTTGTTGTGAAATTTCCTGAAATATTTCTAAAGAATTATTTCCGAAAATTTCACAATACTAGTTCTGTCAAAACGGGGAGCCAGAGTTAAGTTAGCGTTGCCAACCCATAGTTGTAACGTCAAAGGTCAGAGCAGGTGGAGAAATCCATTGACTTGTTAAAATTAGGAGGTCGTCCCGCTTAGAACATTGCCCATGCTGCCATAGTTCGATTCAATTGCCAATAATTAAAATTTACCAATGGGCAACTGTAAATGATCTTCATAGCTTTCTACCCAAACAATCATGATTTTTGTGTCCAAATGATTGTTGATTTGTGAACGCACAGTATTTCTACGTCGATTTGTATCATTCGATTGTTTTTCATATTCCAATGAGCCACGATGCTTTGATGCATTCTCATCTGTTAGTCCAGGCTCATACCAATCTGTTAAAAAATAAGCACAAATACTTTTAATACGTCTCCCAAACTGTTGTCAAAAAACCAAAGTTAATAATGAGCTAAGATTATAGACAATCAGATAGGTACAATGATTCTACCGCTAGACAGCGCCATGTGTAGGTACTGAATGATGTGCTAAACGATCTTGTTTAATGAAAATGTTTAAAATTCAATTTGATTTAAAACATTTTTACATACTAAAACTTACTCTTAAAAGAATTCCCACTATAAGAAGAGTCAGATTCACATTTGTTAATATTTTTACAACGTGAGGGCACCACAAACGCAATTTCAGAATTGGCATCAGACCAATACAGCACTTGTTTTTCACCATTATAAATACTGCCACCATGTTGAGAAATTGCATTCGCTTTTTCATGATTATTCAGATCATCTTTCTTTGCATCAAAATGCCAGCTAGTTGAAGCATGGCCGGTCCATCCTAATTTTTTATCAAAGAACATTTTAATTATTATATGACATATTTACGAAAAACATGCAAGTCCAGATAACCGTTTTTAAAATACCTGGATGAAGGGAAACATCTACGGGCCATCCTAAAGATGTAAGAAACTTAAGAAAAGTGGGCGAAACATTTGATTCATGCGTAACATTTGCTACGATTTCTTCAGCGCTGCGTTGACCTGCCGCTACATAAAACACGTGAGCTGTATCGAAAGTTCGTGAGCTCATTCGATCTAAGCTTTCAATTTCTGACCAAAAACCAGGTATAGATGAGTCCAACGCTGTTAAAATGGGAATAGACGATTCCTTAAACAGTATAATTCAACTATTCATAATAATACACTTTCCAACACAGAAAAAGCTCCAAAAACAAATATTAACGTTTTGTTTCCATGTTCCGTAAAGACGTGGAAGTGATAGGAGAAACAAAATCGTGACCGAGACAAGGTCAGATCTGATTGTACTACCCTCAAAACGTAAAGAAATAGTACATTGTGTTACCAGGACAAAAAACTGGCGATTGCGGACAAGGGACAAAAACACTTTATTTTTGATCTGCGCATGCGCGATTTTTATTGTTCGTCACTGGTAAGAAAAAGCCAACTTTCGCCCCCGAAAAAAAAAATGTAATGTTGCACTTTCAATGCACTTATTACAAAAAGTGGTTTTCCATATGGCGGCTATGCGCGTTTGTGAAATGATTTTTGTTATTATTTTGTCTCAGGACTCTATTGATTTTGGTGCCAATCATTGGTTTTGGAAAAATATGTAATTTTGTGCATATTTTGTACCTATAACAATATCGATTATTGTGCTTTTTCGCAGTCTATTGAAATTTGCCATATTAAAAATTCTTTTGGAACATGGAACTTACGTATGGATCTCCATACCGATATTTTAGTTTTTTGTAGGAACTGGTATTTGTAACAATACGTACCTCAGTAGGCTCATCAGATAAAATAAAACCAAAATGCGATAGAAATAAGCGTGCTGTTTGGAATTCGTGACATATTTTTGGAGGAACGCATTCGGAGACCAGATCGTGTTGTTGAGATTCAAAATGATCTTTAGTAAGAAAAGCTGTTTCTAGAGAGCTTTGCCTATCTAATAACTGATTAAACTGATTGTGTTCTTCTGTTTTCGACGGATTCGATGACAGAATCGAATCTAAACTTTGAATACATGAATCCCTGTAAATTACAATCGCCAAACATAATAAAAATTGTTTTTTTTATACGGCTGTATGCAATTGAAAGATTTTTTCGTTGGAGAGCAACCAATTATATAATTGTTTCGAAACATATAGGAAAAAATCATTTTACCAACCAGTGGTCACAGTCAGGATTCTAACCTGAACCTTTCCAATTTCGCGTCGGAATGAGCTTACAATACTCAACTGTGACATGATTGCTAAACTAATATTCTCCTTATATGCTTCAGAATCAATAGATTTTCACTACATGCGAGTGTCAATTCATATCTGCTAATTCAATAGCTATGATATGAAGTGAATTCTCGTACCAGCGAGAGCCCAACATGAAAGTGAAAATTATTTCGAATTCCCTTTAATGGGAAATATTAATTAATACATACCTAGATATATCAATGCTATAAACGGTATTACCACATAATATTCTATTAATTAATTAATATTCTATTAATAAATACATAGGTACCTAGATATATCAATGCTATAAACGGTATTACCACATAATATTCTAGAATATTATGTGGTAATACCGTTTATAGCATTGATATATCTAGGTATGTATTTATTAATATTTCCCATTAAAGGGAATTCAAAATAATTTTCACTTTCATGTTGGGCTCTCGCTGGTACGAGGATTCACTTCATATCATAGCTATTGAATTAGCAGATATGAATTGACACTCGCATGTAGTGAAAATCTATTGATTCTGAAGCATATAAGGAGAATATTAGTTTAGCAATCTTGTCACAGTTGAGTATTGTAAGCTCATTCCGACGCGAAATTGGAAAGTTTCAGGTTAGAATCCTGACTGTGACCACTGGTTGGTAAAATGATTTTTTCCTATATGTTTCGAAACAATTATATAATTGGCTGCTCTCCAACGAAAAAATCTTTCTTATAATAAAAATTAATAATCGTTTTAAATTTAATTCTTACACTTTAAATTCTGGTATTCTATCGACCGATTCAGGAAAATACATTTGATGAACTTGAGGCTGCGCTTGCGGTTCTTGCATTGGAACAGGTCTACCCGATGTCGGTCCATGATATTTTGATCCGGATTTATGTCGAGGTAAATGTCGTAATTGCATAGTCCATACATATCGTCCAAAAGGACCGCGAATTATGATTGTTACCTATGTTACAACAAGAATACGTTTAACGTTTTGAAAAGAATCATTTTGAAAATAAAAATAGCTACCGTAGGCTGTGGATCTTGATCATTACCCAAAGGTTCTTCTAACAAAGCGAGAATTGTTGAGTTTTCGAGTACAAAATAACGAAACTGATGAATGGCTGCATCTGGTTCATTTCTATTACCCGGCCAAGAATTACAGTGTTTCAACAAAGATACTTCATTTAGTAAAGATGATAATGACTCTGGACCACATTCACTGGGAAAATATCCAACCTAACAAAACAATAATACTAAATAATTAAATAAGTTCTTTAATCAATAATAATGAAATGAACGAAAAACACAGTTTAATTTTTTTTTTTTAAACTTCACCTACGGCTTCAGGGTTTACCCCATGTGCCAGCATCTTATTCCTATTACTATAACATATATAACTGGGACACAAAGATGGATGGATTCACAGGTTTTGGGATAAGAGACAAGGAAAGCAATAGACTCTTAAATGCAGGACCAACACTAACTAGACAGTCTTTCGATTAAGGATTTGCTGGTTAAGGAACAACACATTAGGAATAGATAAAAAAAATTTAAGTACAATACACATTATTGTCTTATATCGAAATATTATGTTTGACACAGAATTCATTTATAATGTCGTATATTACAAAATTATTTGATTCCAGAACAGTTTAAATTAAGTTGATAACATTACAGCCTTAGGGTATAAATTTTCTGATTAGCTTTAGACTTATTCTTAGGATCTACAGCAGCGCGGTATAGCAAACGGTAAAAATCAATCAAAGAAAGACCATGTTATGATGTGTAGAATCTTATAGAATTATGCAAACCCGCCAAATGAAATTTTCATAATCAAATTTTAAAAAAACTCGGGTCGCAGTGCCAAACCCTGCCGACAATATAGTGTATTTGCTAATACAGGCCTTGTGGCTTTAATACGTGAACTTAAGTTTGTTTTTGGACAAAATAAAAAATTTAACCCCTTAATACATCCCTTAAAATAATATTTTTTTCTTAATTTCAATATTATTATCAATGCAACCTCTGTACCACATTAAATACACCCTTCCATAAGTAAATCCGTATCAACAAACTAGTGTTTTCATAAAATTTGAAAGTCCGGTCCTGTCGGGCCGATTTTATTAAAATTTTAGCAGCACGTTTTAATCTTTACTAAAGAGTTAAATTTCAATTTTGAAACGATTCTGACAAATTTTTCGGTATTTTTGGGCCCAAAAACTTTTTGGAACCCCTAAATACAACCCTGAAAATGGTCCGATCGGGCCCATTTTAAATAGGCTTCTTGCGGTGATGGGTCCCAATATGTGTACCAAATTTCGTTTCAATCGATTAAGTCTGTCGAGAGTTATCGTGTACACACATATATATATATATAAATATATATATATAAATACATATATAAATAAATAAATAAATAAATATATATATATATAAATATATACATACATATATATATAAACATTTTCAAAAATGGTGCCAAACTGTTCAGGAGGGTATGAAATGTCGAGAAATTTTGGTCCGACCCCTAGGTCCCGCCATCCGACCGACGCCAATAGTGTATGTGCCATATTATGGCAAATACACTAAAAAGTTTGTCTAACTACTGCTACTGTTTGCCATCTAAAAACCAGTGTTCAAACCTCTATAATAATAATGATAATGCGTTTAACGTCCGTTTCTCGACATTATGTCATAACAGACGCCATTCGCACCATTACTATTTTCCATTTTACCACTTCCCGTTGTTTTCTACATATTTTAAACTTTAACTTTTTTTTTTATTAGCAATGTGCGAATGGAGGAATTATAGGAAATTAGGATAAGGTAGGCAACTTTGGAAGCATAGGACTTTGACAGGTAATTGGCCATGGCCTTGAATAAGGAACCATCTCGATATTCATCTGGAATTATTGAGGGAAACCATGGAAAACCTCAAACAAGATGACCGGTACAGGAATTACCGTTTCTCGGCGTGAGGCAGTAGGAAAAAGTCCTAGCCACATCTGCCCCCGCCGGGATTCGAACCCAGTACCTTCCCAACGCGAGTCTAGTGCTGTACCACTAAGCTACATCGCTGGGTTCAAACCTCTATAATGGGATCTGTTACGGATGCATGACTCAATGTTTAGCGAGCCACAGGAGTCGCTATGTCTATGCTTATATCGGTATGCATTTGTGATGGACCTCAATAGATATTATGTAAAGTGATTGCTCATTATGCTATTGATATATTTGAGCAAAGAAGTAAAATAGTATATTGTGTAACTAGTGTGCTAAATACATCTTTATACGTCAGGCGCGATATTTTCAGCACGAGTAGTAGGAGAGCGCTCACGAGCCTTGGCGAGTGAGCATCGCGAGCCGAATACGAGTGCTGAAAATATCGCGCCTGACGCATAAAGATTTAGCACACGCGTTGCACACTATACTTTATATAACACATGCATGGTTTTAGAATTTAATTGAATTAAAAAAAAAAAAAAAAACAGTTACATAATGATTCATTATGTAACTAGTTACATAATGGTTCATTATGCAACTGTTTTTTCATTATAGCATTGAAAAGCGTTGCATAATGGATCATTATGTAACTAGTTACATAATGAACCATTATAGCACTGAAAAGCGTTACATAATGGTCACTAGTCAATAAACGGCTATTTAAGGTTCGCAAATCAGATACGAAAAAACACTAAAAGCGTGCATGTGTTATATAAAATAATTTACAAACGAAAACAAACCTGTTCCATAATTATTGACAACAAATGCTCAGCTGATTCACGAACTCTCATCGAGGCTGGTTTTAATTGTTTTTCATCTTTCATGCAAATTGGTTCGCCCGGTTTCCCTATCGATTTAGTACCGCATATTCCCAATTCGGCCACTTCGAGTGCGGTATGAAGACAGTCCTTATCGTCCAATAAATACGGATGGGCCACAAGCCATACGGCGCAGCACTGAAACGCCGCCACGATTGTTGAATGTAGGTCTTTAGAATGGGCTGGAGGCGGTCTCCAGCACTGGTATATTATATAATCGCATAACCATTTCACGGCCCGTTTGCATTCAAGTGCATCTAATGAAGAAATTAACATGTTTTAACTGACTGACGATGTCAATACAAACCGAGTGGAATTTCTATACAGGGTGGCACATCTTAAACAATGCACTTTTACCAGCTATCGGGCTAGAACCCGGGAACTAGGGACTTGTAACAGAGGAACCATAGCAACACCATGTAAACAACAGCATTGCTACACGCTCGGCTATTCTCAAGCTCATTGTGTTTTAAAGACCACCGACAGCTAAGGTTATTTGGGCCTAGCACCAGTTCATATTTTCAATTCAATATATTTTTTTTTTAATAATAATTGAAAATCCAGTTGACACTTTTACCAGCTCTCGGGGTAGAACCCGGGAACTGGGGACTTGTAATAAAGGAACCAAGGAACTCAAGTTCTAAATAAGATTGAAGTAATATAAAGTAATAATAAACCTACCAGATTCTCGAATATGTATTCTAGCGAGACCCATCAGAAGTTCTAATGCGGCCAAAGAAACATTCAAATCTGTTTTCCACGATGAAATTAATCGATGACATACGAGATAAGTAGCTCTTACAAATAATGCATGAGCCGAATCTGTAAAATCGATTTAAATAAATTTTGCAATCACTTCAAAAATAAGTTAAAAAGCAATTATCTTTTCTTTAAATTTCCAACCAGAAATAACATGTCTATTTACAATTCAATTTTTACAAGAATTTAAAGCATACACCAACTTACAAAACATCAGAAGGGGCCATTCACTTATTACGTCACGTCGAAAGCACGATTCCCCCCACATATCACACTTCGTTATAATCAATACCCCCCTCTAATAGTATGTTACATTTATCTCTAACCCTCGCTTTAGGGTCGATTTATATTATCCGGTCAGACACGGCGCGGGAACGTAGCGTTTCCGGCAAGACAAACATTTTTACATGCATTTCAAATAGGAATATTTATACTTAGCGATTCCAGTCCGTTCAGACACGTATCAATACTCGTATATGAAATGCATGTAAAAATGTTTGTCTTGTCGGAAACGCTACATTTCCGCACCATGTCTGACCGGATAATATAAATCGACCTTTAAGCGTTAGAAAATCATACCACCACTTATCGACACCTCATAAACAAAACCTAGACGCAGAGGAGTCTGGTAATATGTATCAGATTTCAAACTAAACGAGAAAATCTATAAAAATGTCATTTCTGTCGTTTGTCTTTTGTTTTATTATTGAAATTCCAACAGAACGTTCGAAAATGTTTGCGTGATGTATTCACTTAATTAATTTCATCTACCCCGATCATTACAATGTATCACAAAGTCAAAATTGCTACTATCTCCATCCCTTCAGTGTGTGACGTAATAATTGAATGGTCCCAAAAATAAATTTTGTTCGAATTTATTTTTATTTTGATTAACAAGTCTACATTGTGCATTTGTCCTGTAAACCTATAATCTCTACGTCCATAAAATTGGAGTTGCTGAACTTCGTTTTTTTTCCACCTTCGGTCGAAGCCAAACAAATTGCATATAAAGCAAAAAAAGAAGGAAAAAGCTCTCCACATTTCAAACTGAAAGACACATAGGCAAAAGGCATTAAAAATACTTACAACTTCAGTGAAATCTTCGGTTTTGAGATTAATTGTATTCATATTCTTGTTTCGATTACTCTATAAATTTTATGGTTACGAACCAATTGTTACAAAAATTAAAAATATTATACCGAAGATAAATAATCAATATTGTTTTTTTGATAACTTTTATATTTACAGAATATAGAGTTTATATGTTTACAAGGTAAATTTACAGAACTGAGCTGTTACTTGTCAAGAATAAGTATTTTCCTTGATATTGTCTTTTACGTGAGAAATAAAAATTTACAATTTGGTTTTTCTAAACGCTCACATGTTACGGCTATTTTTCGAATACAGGCCAATATCGACATTAATCTAGATAAATCAAACAAAATATGGAAAGTTACGTTTTTTCAACCTTTAGTCAGTTACAAATCAGAGTCATGCGCATTACCAACCAATGTTTACGCATGCGCAATAAGTCTGAACCATATTCAAGAGCAAGTTGTATTTTTTTCTGACATTTGCTTTCCTTTTTTGCCAATGCTTAGTCTATTTTGAATACTAACCGAATTTATCAAAATATAATATGGCAAATTCTGTTTCGAATGTGTCGTCCAAAATACAAAACAGAAAACTATATTTATTGCGGGTTAATGATTTTTATTTATATATACATTTATACGCGTATTGCGCATGCGTGACATGCCACATTGATGGCATGCGCAGGATGAAATATAATATACATATCTCTCTCATATTTTTTCAGATGGGACTGGCCCATAATTTTATCTGATATGTAATTAGCCGTAACAAAAAAAAATTGTGTGTGTCGCGACACTCGGAGGAAGTGAAACTTCTTATGATAAGAATTAAAATGAGAAGAAAATAGTTAATTCTCTTGTGTATACATCTGACACTGGTTTTAACTACTGACCATTTCGACACAGTTAAATTGCACATTTCACAAACATTAACTGCTGAGTAGCGAATGTTTTTGGAAATGTTGCTAGCATCGTGCCACTTATGCCATAGAGTATAGAAAATACAGTGCGCGATAGGGGTGGGTTATACAAAACGTATATAGACATTGAAACTATATATAGTGGCAATATCGTAAATCATACATCAGTCTGTATTGAAACTATATATCGGGCGAAACATTATATTGCTCCAAGTGACGTGGCACGTGCATCCGAGCAGCGATGGAGATATCGTATACGGACACGATCGTGACCAAATCACATAGCAAACTGAGATCGAGAGAGAGAGATTAATGAAATAGCAATGGTTATATTATACTCTATTCATATTCAAGACAAAGTATATGTAAATAAATCATACAAATACATGACGTTCGTATGTGCTGACCAACCAATCAAAACTCAAGAAACAAAAGTTCACACATAAACATAACAAATGACGTACATTGATGTATTATGAATAATATAAGATACGGAAAACGTATACTTATGCTGGAATTAAACGTCTTATAAAATATATTAATATCAAGAAGTTATACAATAAATAGTTTCAAAATCCGATATCAGATATCAATATATAGTTTCGATTTGATACGTTGAAAAAGCTTTTGGCTGGGTGCGCGACGAATACGACATCTGATGGCCGCACTAAATCACACTCTATATCCGTTGAAGGAATGACAAATTTTTATAAATAAAAAATTTCAGATTGCTAAAAAATATAAGTGCAATACCACATCTGAAAGGGGCTAATAAATAGTACGTATTGTGTTGAAAAAAAGTAAGTATAAAAAATTTTAATAAATATAAAATACATTTTATTTCGAATGTGTTATGCATCTATGTCTACTGTCCACTAGATGGCAGTGGGAACTTAATATGAACAGACTGTGAGAAAGTAATGCTGTCGGATAATATTCGATGTTGTAAATTATTGTTCTGAGTTTATAGTTATTTTCTTAATAAATATTTTATAGATCAAATCAATAAATGTGTTTATTACATGTGGTATTGCACTTATGTTTTTAGCAATCAAAAATTGTTTATTTATAAACATAAAATAAAACAGAATGGAGTAAGTTTAGCTGTCAAAAGTAATAATAATATTAGTTATAATAGCATTAGAGCTAAAATAATCAAAATTTAAAATTTTCAACTACTATTTCTGGCTGTATTTCTACAATTAACTACACAACAACTATTATGCAACATTTTTTAAATAACTTCATTTATTTATTCACAACGTGAGTGTGATTTAACGCTTATTTTGTCCATAGCGTACGCTGCAGTCGATTCGATTGTGCCCACCATATACTTCGCACCCAGCGAATATTACCCACTCCTAGTGCGCGATTTTTCTTTACTCCTCTTCTACGTTAGCGTTAAATATTTAACGCAAACATTCCGAGCTCGCATAAGAAGTTCCACTTCAATAACACCAAATATGGAAATGAAGTAATGCAGAATGTATCAGTAAAATAAACATCTACTGTTGTATAAGTAGGTCGGTAATGTGTCTGTATGAATGATTACCGAAAGGTTGAGATGATTCCAATGCACGCAGATCATGACTGACTACATCGTCAGGAAGGCTTTGATAGCCAGCAGCGACAGAAGTGGTGAAGCCGGGTGAGGCAGAGGCAGTGGTTACAGTGGTGGTCGTGCCGCTCGCACAGCTACTGCTATTTGCATTTGTACTAAATACACCTGTCGCATCGGACGCTAGACATAACAACATGCAAAAACAAAACAAAAGCTCTGCCGTTCACAATCTCCAACACACATACATAGTACCAACTTTGTATAAGGCGTATTTGTCGGTGCAGTTTTGAACCGGTTCTATCAGTTCTAGAGTGTTTGTTGGCATTACAGGATTCCTCGGACTGTTAGAACTATGGATTGAAACCGAATCAAAATAACGTTTGGGTTTCGGTTTTGTTCGAGTTTTGATTTTTTTAAATTGTTTTTTTAAGGTCACCAACAGCTAAGGTTATTTGGGTCTAGCGCCAATTCATATTTTTAATTTATTATTTTTTAATAATACATTGAATATCTAGTTGACACTTTTACCAGCTCTCGGCTAACTCCGTTTTCTAAGGGTTAGAACCCGGGAATCGGGGACTTATAATACAGGAACCATAGCAACGCCATATAAACAGTAGCACTACTACACGCTCGGCTATTCTCAAGCCCAGTTTTGATTTTTAACGATACGTATATTATGTATTTTTGAAAATAAATAATTAATATAATTATTAGAGATGCGCCGAATATTCGTTTGGTATTTGGTATTCGGCGTATTCGGCATCTTTTTCACTATTTGTATTCGGCCGAATTATTCGGTTTTGGTGCCAAATATATTCGGTTCGAGTATTTCTATTTTCTTGGCTACACGACACGGTATTTTTGTAATAATAAGCACCTTTGTTCGTATTTTTAACGTAATCGTGCGATGTTTTGAAGCAAAGTAATAGCGCGGTGTGCGCGGGTGGCGGGCGGTGAGATACGGCTTGCTTGTCAACTAGCCAGCAGAGACACGTAGCGTACATGATAGAACCTGTTTACGCGGCAAAACACTGAAATGGTAAACCGAATAATTCGGCCGAATATCCGGTTCGGTAAAGGTTAAACCGAATAGTATTCGGTATTTGGTGAAACCACTATTCGGCGCATCTCTAATAATTATTATTAATACAGTATCAAAAATTCAATTGTAAATAATAGTTCTATATTTATTTTATTTTTACAAATAACGAAAAAAAAACTGATTAAAAAAAATATTAATTGAAAATAACAACAACAAAAAAATGGGCTTTTCTCATAGCTCGAGACTTTTCCACTGTAAAAATGAAAAACGAAAATTTTCGTGAAAACCGATTTTAACCGGTTCCCACGATTAATTCGGTTTTTTACTGAAATCAAATGGTTTCTAACGTTCATTGGCTAAATTCTTTGATTTTTCGAACTTGGTTCTAGCAGTTTAAGGTCTAGAGTCAGGACTAATTATCCCCTCCACAAATAAATGTTTATTTTAAACGTAATGTTTCGAAAACAACGCAGGGCGCACACTCGGGACTGACTTTCGTAATAAATCAGAATTCTGATTACAACTCGCAATTCTAATTTGGTTCTAATAGTGCAATCCGAAAATGTCCGAAGATTTCTAGAACCGGTTCTAGGACCAACAACAGGCCCGGATTTACCATGCAGGCAGAGTAGGCAGTTGCCTAGGGCGGCAAGAATTGAAGGGCGGCAAATTTTGACGGAAACTTTGAAAACTTGATATATTCGTGGGAATTGAATTTCCCGCCTATTTCGTTGGCACGCGTACCAACATTATAAGTGGATAATGCCCGAATCAAGAAAAGCATCGATTTATGCAAGTCTCGATATTGGCCTAATATCGAATATTCGATAAGTTTCTGTATCGAAAATCGTCTTAAGGTGCATTTTCATGTGACGCTCGACGCTGGCTTCTAGCGTCAAATGTGGTCACGTGACATAAACGCCATATTGAAAAAAATGTAGCGTCAAAGCTAAACATTGTTTAGCTTTTACGCTGGCGTCATTAGTTGTCTCTGGTCATTAATGATACGAGTTTTCTACAGCTAGGTACTAAGTTGTGCATCAAGTATCAACACACAGGCTTGCTAAAGAATTGCTTTATGTTGCTACTAGGGGGTTGATTCTACGAATTTAACCCATATTGATTTTATTACTTCGAAAGTACCTATTTATTAAGGAAAATACTATCACCTGATGGTTTTTCGATGGTTAATTAAAATTCCCGTCTCACTTAGAACAAAACAATTTTTTTTTATTGAATACTAAAAACATTAAAATTTCTCAAGATACAATTTATTTTTTTCTCATATTCTGGTAGTGCATATAATTACCTATAAAAAAGTAAGCATAGTTATATTTTTAATTTTTATTCCTTATAATTCGTGTACTTTCGCCGGTTATTTAAGTCAAAAATATGGGAATTTCATTTTTGATAATCGTATTCAGACATTGTCTTTTCTGTTAATAAATTTACAAAGAGCTTATTTATTAATTATTATAACAAATTCACCAGGGTTTTGATTTATGGATGTCTTTATTTGACGCTCTCTTTACAAGTTTACAACTGTCAAAACCTTGCTGTCTGTTGACGCTAAAATTTGACGCTGGAACTTGACGCTACAGTTTTTCAAGATGGCGTTTATGTCACGTGACCACATTTGACGCTAGACGCCAACGTCTAGCGTCACATGAAAATGCACCTTTATTTTCTCCCCTACAGTATATTGTAATACACATAACCTCCTCTGCATTTTATTTATTGAAAAACTTTTCGTACCAAACTTATTCCACCATTGAAGAAGTTTCGAGGGGGGTGGGGGGGGGGGCAATTTTCGCAACTGCCCAGGGGCGGCAAATTTCTAAATCCGGGCCTGACCAACAAGCACACCTAGAATATGTAACTAGCGTTGTCAACTTATCAATAATTGGTAACATTGTGTCTTTATTAAAAATCTGGATTTTAAGATTTAAGAATAGAAAATTAACGTTCTACAAACAAATTATTAGGAGTGTGCGATACTTGAAAAATTGAGTTCAGGTCGAATAGTAAAAGTATTCGATCATTGAATAAAATATGAAAGAATACTCAAAAAAATTTAAGTGGAATACTAAAAAAGTAGCATTTTCGTTATCTGCTCAATCTGCAATAATAAGATCAGTAGATGAGCCGAATTAGGTATTTAAGTTTAAAAAAAATTATTAATTTTTTAATTTTTTCTAATAATTTAACATAAATAATATTGAAAATCGAAAAGAAAAATTTGTTTAAAGCTATAGATAAATTACTAAAAATTAATTAAAATGTATAAAAATTTAAAAAATATCACGTGACTTCAAAACGCGCCAGGAATGTTTGTGACGTCGTTATGTTAAAATGTGTCTGCATTTGTTGGTATTTGTGTATATGTATTACACATACTATCAAAAATAATAAATTTTTAACTTGGTAACCATGGATACAATGACCATAGATAACATAATGACGTCACACGCGTTCGGATTCTTTCGGCGCGTTATCGGAACTGAGTTTAAAAATTAATTTTTATTTAAATATAACTTTTTAATTAGTAAGCAAAAAAATTAAATAAAAACAGTTTTGCTATAACACTTGATGTGGTCCTTCCATTTAAGTAAAAAAAAAAATTCGTTTATAAACCCAATTAGCTGTTTCAAGTTCAGTATTTGATGAATACTCGATTTTTCTTTCTTTAAAAAAGGGAAATCTTCAGTAGAGTGCCCACGGTGAGAGATGAAGTCAGGCACGTCATCAATAATATGCTAGTGAACGCCTGCTTGCCCGCAGACAGTGCCGTGTACACAAAACTGCATATTGGGTTTTATAACGTTAGGTATAATTTTAGCAAACTGCTATTGGATCTCCAAAACAGCCAATAGCAAGCTAGAAGGCGGGCGCAATGCATTCACGTTACTATGACGCGGTGGCTTCATCTTTCGCCGCGCAAGGTCTACAAGTTATTTTTTATGGAAAATCAATATAAAAACTAGAGTGCGGTTTTATGAAACCACTGAAAGTGAAACTTTTTGCCATAACCCTATAAACACAATGTCGTAGCTAGAGCCCGGCAACCGGGGCCCACGCCAGGGGCGCTAACCCCGAGAGGGCGCAATCACCGAAATAAACGATGCGAATATGATTATTTTCAAGCAAAGAGCGCGAAATCAGAATCTTGCCAGGGGAGCGGATGATCCTAGCTACGACGCTGTCTAAACATTTTTTGCCCGAAATCGCCGAAAGTATATAATTTTGTTTACGTGGTTTAAACTCTGCAAAGCTAAAAGTACGCACTCCACTAAGTTCGAGACTGTATGATAGTAAAATATTAAAATAAAAAATAAATAGAGAAAATATAATCAAAATAGAAAAAAATATATATAAATATCAAGTGGAATATGGAATAGTAAAAAAAAAACTAAAATTAATGGTGTCGCCCGGGTTCGAACCAGCGACATGCTGCGTAAAAAGCAGCTGCGATACCCCTACGCCACGCATCCCGTTATATACCGAAAAATTCACGCAATGCCATAGCAACGCCATGTAAACAACGCCGCCATGTTGTGTCGAAATTTGAATCGAAATTTGAATTGACAGTCTATTGTCGCCACTGTCTCTATAAAGTCATTGTAGTTACATAGCATGGCTGGCGCCCCTAGCGGTCAAGTTTGGCAATGTCCATCTCCATTCAACATTGCGTTTAAATTCAATGTTGCTATATATGTGACAAAATCCGGGCTTCATAAGCGGTTTGCTACTATCCGTAGTTTCAGGTATACGCGAAAGACGGTGGAAGCAAATCCCCGCACATAAGGGGGGCCTATTGTATATTTTTTATTTGCTTTATAAGACGAAAAATAATATTTTTTGCATTTAAGAAATGCTTTCTGGACATTTGCCAAAATTTCCTTGTGAATGAAAAAAAATATGTACAATAAATAAACAAGATGTGCAAATAACTTTCACAAGAACACAAGCAAAATTGTTTGAAAGATAGTAAAAATAAATTTGATATAGCAATAACGAAACGTATTTTTGGAAGCAGAAGAATTGTCAAACACTTTTCACAAAAGCAATAGTATTTTTTTCTTCAAAAATAGATAAAATATATTACAGGTTCTCGAGCCGTAGCAATATAGAAGGCAGCTTAGGCAAATGCTTAGGGCGTTGATGGAGGCACCATTAAGTCATACTGACACTCATCGGAAATTTTGTGACGGGCGCCGAAAGCTTGGCGTGCTTTGCATGGAAAAAAAATTTTTTCACTACGGCTCTAGCAGGTTGTATATGTTCATACTGTAACTGCAAAACTTTTTTGGCAGATTGGGTGTGTTTGTTGGATTCTTATTTTTTAAGATTTCCAAAAAAATGATGGGAGCGCACGCACAGTCGCACGCGCAAACTAAAAATAGATTGTGCGCGTGCGCGTTGATCATTTTGAATACTGTGCGCATGTGCGCCTGTCAACTTGATGGAAATCTTCAAAAAGAAGAAACTAATCAACACATCCATTTTCAAATCAAAACTTTGCAATTATAGTATGCCAGGTAGGGTTACCGTGTACCCTAATTTAGCTAGGACAGCTTTGATTTTCATATTTAATGAGATATGATCTTATAAGGCATTTATGCAAAAACTTCCTGAAATAAATGCAACCCTGCGTACGAAATATCATGTATAAATTTGCACATATGCATGAATGGCTTAACAAATACCTGATGATAGTAGATTTGAAGTAGATTCACTATTCGTTCTCGGCTGAATGAAAGTATCCGAAAGCTCCGCCATTGCTGAGTCCTGAACACTCAGTAAAAGTCCACCGAGTAACATATGAGTATTGTAAGTGTCACTTTCAACTTGCAAAGCATTTATCAGTAGATTCATCAGTCGAGGTTTCAACTGAGCAAATGTTATCAGTCTATCTTGGTTTCCTTCGCTGTGTATTAATTCACGTATCGGTAAATTTTGAAAATGCAACGGCAGAACCAACATCGATAATAATAAATTAATGGAAGCTCTACGGAGTTCAATTTTAGAAACAATATTCGATTTCAATCTGAGATCTTTTTCCGGTAAAACAATTTCAAGTGCCGATATTAAAGCAGGTATCAAAACTTGTACCCCATCCAAATCCAATTTCAGCAGATCGGCGGAATTTAATAAAATCAATGCCATCGTTTCTCCGCATTCCTTGTTTGCGTTGGGTTTTAAGCCGTGAAGCAAAGCCAAATAGAAACGTGCCGAATATACAGTAAGAATTTCTTCATTTGTTTTTTTCGCACAAAATACACGACATAAAGCACCCATTGCTTCCGCACGGCCCGATTCATAATTTTCAGACATTAGGGCCGGAGTCAGTTCCAAGGAATTACCACTTGGAAGTGAAGAATCTTCAATTATTGAACTTCTTTTGTTACTGTCATTACTGCTACCTATAATACAATTTCATAGTTAGAAATATACAGGGTGAGTTCGACCACCCGTATCAGTCGTTTTTTTCGAAAACGGTTAGTCGTAGAGAGTTGTGTCAAAAATTTGTATAATTAAAGCCCTAATAAAGAGTCGAATGGTGATAAATTTTTTTTCCGGGAAGGTCGGCTTCCCTATTAGTTTGCTCCAGAATGTCCAGATCTCCGGAATTATAAATGTAACGATAGGTCGAAAGTGGTATTGTTGAAAAGATCTTTAAAAAATAAGCAAGTTTTGTAGGAAAATTTTTTTTATTACTGCCACCCCTGTAAATTTCTATAAGTATGAATGTAAATTATTATATGTTCAAAACTCCGGAATTTTAGAAAACACGATAGGTTGAAAGTGGTGCTGTTGAAAAGCTCTTTAAAAAATAGGCAAGTTTTGTAGGAAAAATTATTTAATTACTGCCATCCCTGTTAAGTAACAATCGTTTGAAATTATTAAATCAAAATTTCATAATAACGATCGAAGTCGGCATTAAGAATCTAGCAACCTTAGACATTGTCACAAGTGTTCAAACTGTCTTCCATTTACTCTTTAATACATACTACTGAGCTCTTCTGGTTATACTGTGAGTGTACTTCTTCAGTGTTTAATGATCGATAGATAGGTAACTAGATTTTCAATGCGGACTTTTAAAAAGTTCGTTATAATGACATTTTAATTTAGTAATTTCAAACAAATATTACTTAACAGGGGTGGCAGTAATAAAAAAAAAAATCCGTACAAAACATGCTAATTTTTTAAAGATCTTTTTAACAATACCACTTTCCACCTATCGTTACATTTAGAATTCCGGAGTTCTGGTCATTCTGGAGCAAACTAATAGGGAAGCCGACCTTCCCAAAAAAAAAATTTATCACCATTCGATTCTTTATTAGGGCTTTTATAATACAAATTTTTGACACAACTCTCTACGACTAACCGTTTTCGAAAAAAACGACTGATACGGGTGGTCGAACTCACCCTGTATATTTCAAAAAAAAATTGCTCCCCGAATATGAAATTCTACTTTGTGTACTTTGCGTCTGCTATTGGGCCTACAACTATGCCAAATTTCAACTTTCTATGTCAAACGGTCTCTAAGAAAAAAGGTTGTGACAGACAGGCAGACAGACAACGATGATTCTAGGTCAACGGGAAGTACCCTTTAGGTTTTTGATGAGTGAATTTGCGAATATCAAAATAGGTATAGGACCCCCTTTAATATTTACTTTTTGTGATTTTCGGATTTTTCCCTTTACTTGTGCTGCGAGACCTTGCTTTTTGACAAATTTCATGATTCTAGGTCAACGCGAAGTACCCTATAGATTTTTGATGAGATGACAAAATGGCCGTATTTTTTGATTGCGTTGACCTAGAAGCTTAAATTCTTTACACCTTTAAGGGACCGTAGACCTTAGTATTTCGTATAAATTTCAACTTGATATCGCTATCCGTTCCTGAGAAAATGGGTCTTGACTGACGGACACCCAGCCAGCCAGCCGGACAAACGAGTAATAGTATTTTTGTTTTAATGGACATTATTAAAACATATTTCGTTTATCCTTTACAATGCTTATATTTCGTTTAATGTTAAAAGCCCTTTTTAGTTTTCTTGTATATTTTGAGCTTTGTACTTTTGTACTGTAATGTTTGAAGTTAAGATTTAAGAAGTTACTTTAAAATCTTTAATGCTTAATTTTTTAAGCACTTTAGTGAGTGCTTGATGCTGTTAAGCATTTTTAATGAAAGTGCTCGATATTTGCATAAATCGAGCATTTATGAAAGTGCTCGATACTTGGTGCTTTGCCCAGCTTTGGTACTGCTGAAAACACTGGGGTACAGCCAGATATGAGCCCACCCGATTTTTTAACACACCTGGCAATTGAAATGTCTGTTCTGTTCCAATAAAAGCAGCTTCGAATAACCACTCTCCGAAAAGATGCAAAATACTGTTGCATTTCGGTCTGTTTGAAGCTAATGAATAATTTCTCCAGTCTTGATGAAAAGACGTGTTAGCTAAAATTAATGTTTTTATCAAATTTTATTTATTAATAAACAAAAAATTATTAGTTATCGGTAATAATAATAATAATTTTTTATTGAAAAGCCACTAATGTGGATACAAGAAAGTTAAATACATACACGAAAGACTTGATGTGGAAGGAGGACCCGAATTTACAGCACCTGAGTTTTGAACACTAGATGACCTTGAACTAGAAAAATTAGTCAAAGCTGATTTTGGTATCCCTACAAATACAAACACATATTTTTAACGTTCTTATAAAATTATATGAAATGTAAACAGGTGCCTGCTTTATTGTCTAGACTCTAGCGGGAAATGATCCAATCCAGTTTTCATTCCCAAAAAAAACTAGACAATATGACTAAATTGAGTTTCTAATGCAATTTTATTTTGGTGGAAAACACACTATTATGAAAGTTATTATTATGGAGCTGGGATTCTAGATGGTAGCATAGATCATAGCAGAGCTTGCTTAAATTAATGCATTGCATATGAAGCAGTGAGTGTAGCAGATATAAGCGCTGTTACAAGAGCTGATAGATTCAAGAATGTATCTCACCATTCTTTCAGCGCGCTGACTACTACAATCAACGTGTGACAACTGTCAAATGGCCATTACAAGTTTCGCAATGGATGTGACTAGTTTAATAAGTGAAATTTTGCCAGTTTTTATTTAATTTGTTTTGAGTATATAAATTATAATTGAGTATATAAAAGTGTTAGGTTCCATACGTAAATATTCAAAAAACCGGTTTGGGTAAAATTTTAATTCTTGGTATAAATGGAGGACAGAGTGGTGTAACGGTTAGCGAAGCGGCCTTTGGATCACACTGTCGTGGGTTCGAATCCCGCCTCCGCTCATGGATGTTTTGTGATGTTATTTAGTTTTAAGTGAGTTGTTATTTGATGTGAACAAGACGCTAATGACCTAAGTTGTCGACGCGTCTATAATTTACAATAAATAAATTGGTATAAATGATGAAATTCGCCATGTTTAGATCGTTTTCTCTTAATAGGGTGGACATGATAGCTCCTACCCAAATTTGTATTTAAAATATACCACTTTGTAGCAGAAGAACACAAATATTCATCTTCACTATCTGACATTTCAAACGCGACTTAAGCTTGTATCAATGCTAGTATCAAAGCTTCCTTGTGCAAAGCTCTTATAATTTCAGCCACCATCTACCATACATGCTACCATCTAGAATTCCAGCTGCATACTGCACGTACCTTAAGATGGACAGCATATTTATAAGTAAAAATAATTAATGCAAATCATTCGACAGACCTTTGGTAACTGTTGAAGGGGCAGCACTAAAACTTTTTGCAAGTCTTCTTTGAGTCGGAGGTGTGGTTCCATGCATTTCATTTAAGCTCGACCGTTGATCTTTATTTTTTTCCCATGAACCCAAAGAAACATTTTCTTCCCACGAATACGGTTGGGCTATGCCCAAAAAGGCGTCGACAAGACACGAAAATCCTTTAACCGCTTTTAAAAATATCAAAGGCAAGTTATTCAAACATGGATGTTGACTCGGATCGACAGTTTCTTCGTTTCCGATTGCAAATTGAAGAAATTTATCCGTCTGACTGATGACAGCCGGACGACATAAGTTAACGGGATTACCGATGCAATGCAGAAAACGGAGCCAGCTTTGTGCGATACAATCATTACTCATATCGGGGGGTATCAATTGAGCGTCCTCATCACCTATTAGAAAAAATTACATCCGGTTACATTCTGATTTAACTGATGTTTACAAAAAAGAATAAAAAGCATAAAATCTTACTGATTTTCAATTCGGGGAAACAAGGACCGTACATAAAAGCAATGACTTTTGATGTCAAAGCTAAATTAATACGATTCCATTGTTCAATCAGTGCCAAATGATGGCGCCATTTCATACAATTCTCGCGCATAGTTTTCCATAATGGCGGTGAAGGAAAGCATTTTGAACAAGCCAATAACCAAACCTTCAACATAAATTCAAATAATAACACGCTTTTTTCCTGAATATGAATTCACTGTAGTAAATGAATTATTGTAACTAAACACAATTATTGTTGTCATAACGCCACAATGCTATACAAGAAGTAGATTGTATATCTAAATACATAATGAGGTATATTACTGACGAGTGACAGTATGTTAGAACGAGCGTTAGTGATTATGGTTGTCAAAATGATTTTTTCCGATATTTACAGGAATCAATTATGTAATTGGCAGCTCTTCCAATAAAAAATTTCAATTGCAAAACAGCTGTATAAATCTACTTAATATATGAAAACACTGTCTCGTAAATTATTACAAAAAGAATCAATATAAAATAATAAGTTTTTTATTTATTGTTAAGTATGGAAAGTGTGTCACCTCGAATAAAACGCCCAACACACGCTCACATAACTGGTCTCCAACATCGTCTTTAAGGTTCGGAGGGGCGAGAAGCGTATCATTTACGGATAACAAAAATAATAAAAGACATTCCCAAGTATCTCTTGTCATACAATGAGACGTTTGCGCTAAGCTTTGTAACGTTCTTAATACTCGATGGCATAACACAGCTTGCCTATTTATAGCATCAGCACCTATGTTAAAAAATCGGATTAGAAAATCGTCCAAATACTGCGGTGCAGAATAAAAAATAAGCATTTACAAAAAGAAACTCTGATAGTGATAAGAATTTAAAAGAAATACACCTTTCAAATACTTGTAAATACGCACTTTCTAGATAATAGAGGTCATAAGCGTCTTAATGGACATTCTAGATTTCCGGGTTTTAGTAAAAACAATTTATACATCGAGAACATAAAAAAAAAATTACTCTTCGATTAGAACTTTTTGTCATTCAAAGTCATACACGTAGAGAATAATATAGAGTAGAATTCGGATAGAATGACTTTCAAGGGACCGGCGACAATATGTCGTATTAACCGGACGACGCACAAAGCGGACGCATAATTTAAGCTTGTAATCTATATGAAACCTAACTTGAGTTTGCATTTACGCCGCTAAAAACGGTTAGTCGTTATAAACGAAGTTGTAATAGACGGACTCTACTGTATTAACATAATATTTTGCTCATTAAAAGTTATGTAATTAGATAGAGTGACCAATTTCCTTTTTGAAATGTTTACAGATTGGTGATTTCAAGACAATCTAAGCGTTTCAATAAATTTGAAAAAAAACATTCGGAGGAATCAAAGAGCTACGAGTAACTTTTTGCAAATGCTCATTTTATATTAACCTTCATTATTTCGAGGCCTAAAGAGATTCTGAAAATGTATGATAATTTTTCTTGCGTATAAATTTGGGTCATCACAAACAGGTCTCGGAACACTTATTTTTGGTATTGGATCAAGCGCGGACAACCATTCACAGTAAACATTGACGCAATCTCTGATTGTATCATGATCAGCCAATGGCAACGTCAGACCAAAACAAATGACCTCCATGCACCATTGCACCTCTCTGTAACAAATGTTTTATGATTACAAGTTACTACCTCTCTAAAGTTACATTTTTGTTTCCAATTATCGAGTTATTTATATATTATACAGATTGTATCAAATTAAACCTATGCATAGGGCATTCTGTGTGTAAGACAGAGATTGATACATAAAGCAATAAGTAAGAACGAGATAAATGATCGCTATTAGGATGTTACGTGGTTACTGTAAATTAAACTGATAAAAGATTTACATTTTTACAGCATAGAAGGAGCGAAAAATCAAAGATGACGCTATTAGGTTGTATAAATATTATTTAGTTACAGTAACCACGTAACATTCTATTAGCGATCATTTATCTCATTCTTACTTATTGCTTTATGTATCGATCTCTGTCTTACACACAGAATGCCCTATGCACAGGTTTAATTTGATACAATCTGTATATATTTATAGGCTATAGCAGAGCTGCTGTTTAAATAACTTTATCAATACTAATATATAAAATTGTAAGAGGACTATAATTTCGTTTTCTTGCGGTTTTCCCTCCGGATTTTTTTGGATATTCTCCTAGACGGGTAACTGTACGTTTCCAGACATTTTGTGTTTGTATGTTTATTTGTTAGAGATTTGCCAGTTAACCAGTTTAAAGAACAGATAAAAAACTACCTTACAAAAAATAGTTTTTATTCCATCGAGGAATTTTTGAATAAAAAATTTATATAAAAATTTTTTGAATGTTTTTTAGAAGAAAAAATGTCATTTTATATTAAAGATTTTAATTAAGAGAGAACTTGCTCAAAAAAAATTTTATAAAATTTTAAATGTATTTAATGTGACTTGTGTAAACTATATTATAGTGTAAGCACCAATAAATCATCTATCTATCTATCTATCTACCAGTACTGCAGTCAACTGGTAAAAATACAAGGTACTTTTTATTTGGCTACAATCGAGTTAAGATAATGTTTCTGCCAAAAATGTAAAGCATCATTATCGCGCTTTAAAACTGTAATAAGTACATGAATGTTGCTTACCGATCTGTTGTTAAAGTACTAGGTTCTGCTGCTTGTGCTATTCCTAAATTCGATGCTAGTTGGTGTACTACTTGAAAGGCGACCTCTTTACCTATCCCCGGAGACAATTTTCCTAAAACACTGCTGCCTTCCTGAGCACTGCTCTGAATTAAAGATGCTAAAGATGTCCATTCTGCATACATTCCCTTTTCTTCAGCGCTCACCTTAATCATAAGACATTCGAGAAAAATATTCTTATCACTTATGATCACGCAACTCTTACTCACTTACGATTAGCTTACCTTCAAGTTAACTTTGTTGAATACACCTAAATTCATAGATGCAGTCGCACGTAGGTTAATAATTACTTGAATCTTACTGGTTTGTAAATTTAAAATATTTATTGAACTTCAATACATCTTTTGACAGTTCATTGACATTTTACTTTTGACAAGCAGAAGAGAGAACTGTCAATGCCAACATGAGAATACAGAAATAATCAGTGTTGCCAAAAATGTCAAAAAAGTATGGTTTTGAGTTTTGACGTTACGGTTGTTTATCATCATTCATCAAAGACGCTATTATCGCTTTTGATAAGACTTGTGGCACGTCGACTTTGATGGAAACTGCTTTTACGTTTAAAAAATTATTTGAATTGTTTTAAGATGGATGAAGATATTCAACATATTTTGGATGTATTTCCTAAGAAGATGCAAGGTAACCTCAAGTTTTAATATATTTTTATAAAAAGTTATTGTTAAATTGACTGTTCTTTGACAGATAAATGGACAGAAAAAGAAAACCTTCATCAATACATACTCAAATTGGGGGCTAACAATGCGGACGAATTAGTAAAAGAAACTCAAAGACTCAATGAAGAGTCTTCAGAAGTGTCACGTTTGACACAAGATCTTGCCTTAAATAATTATAAAACATTTATTCAGACCGCAGAAAATTCTCGCAAGATTTTCAAGGAGTTTCAAAATTTAGAAAGTGAGGTAGAAAACGTGATTGAAAAATTTCCAAAATTTCAAGACCAATGCAGTCAGTTCTGTTCAGATAGTGGCGAAATAAATACTCATAGAAATTTGACCGCCTTGACATTTTTTCATAACGCACAAATGATGGAAATTTTGGAATTGCCCACACTTATGGAGCAAAGTATTTCCAATGACAATTACGAAGATGCGCTAGAAATTGTTCATTTTGTTCGAAGATTGGTGCAAAAAAATTCCAATATTAAAGTTTTTAATGTAAGTTTAAAACTTGCAGTTCGCTATATTGTTTTTTTTTAATTAAATATAGTATACCTAATAAACAATTCTGTTTTCATTTAACAGGTAGTATCAAAAGAAATTGAAAGTCTTTGGTTAACAATGGTTCATCAATTGTTATCGCAACTGCGCACTGATATTCAGTTACCGAAATGTTTACAAACTATCGGTTACTTGCGTTGTATGAATATTTTTTCGGAAGCTGAACTAAGACTAAAATTTTTACAAGCCAGAGATAGTTGGTTACAAAATTTACTGAACGATATACCAAAAGATAAAGGTAATTTTAAAATTATTTTCATGTCAATCTGCAATCAATCAAAATTCGAATTGTTAGTTACTCCGTTATTTTTTTGTACGTTCTAGCAAATCAACATTTGAGTAAAACTATAGAATTGTCAAGAATTCACATTTTTCATATAATAACACAATACAAAGCTATATTTAGCGATGAGCCAATTTCAATTGTGCTTAAGAAGGATTTTAGCGTAAATGAAGCTGCCATATTTCAAAGTTGGATACAAGAAAAGGTAATTGCGATGCTGAATATTAATTACTAGTTGTTACCCACGGAATTATTCACGCTATTTTTGGCACTGAACCTTAGGCGTACGCCAATACTTTCGGCTCCCAGATGCGCGCGCATCTAGTTGGGTGAGCGACTGTCAATCGAAATAATATCTCAGCTGTTGAGACTTGAGTGAGTCACTTGCATGCGGTGTTTCATAGAACAGAGGAAGATAAAAGACGTTTAAGTAATCATATTCAAAACTGTGAAATGCATCCATGTCAGATGCCTAGTCAGCTGATGAGAATCCGAGAGAGACACTTGCATGCAGTGTTGAAAGAGTAAAGAAATAGCATAGTAGATATTATAAAAGTCGTAACTCGTAGGTATAAAAATCTTTCGAACAATTTTGAATAACCTCTGGAGATTTTTATAATTGAATAGTTTGATTATTTTCATTCGAAATATCCCATCACTACTTTATAAACAAAATAGAAGTACTATTTTGTTCTGTTAACAAATCAAGTCAGTAAAATGAAATATATTGTTACGGAAATTATTTATACCGTTTTATTATGTCCGTAAAAATACACTTTTATTAGCTACGTAGTTATACACGTGTGAAACACGCGTCGCCGTTCGCTGGAATGCCCCTGACCTCCCCCCATCCGCTTGGGGACCATTCACCGTGTGCCGTGTTGGCACAATTAGCTCTCGCCAGTGCCGCTAGGCTAATACATATGCCTTGTTGTTATTATCTATGGTTATACGCCAGTGAACCTAAGTCGGTAGTACAATAGTCATTAGCCGAACTGAAGCGCCACTGCTCTTGATGCGTGTAACAATATTATAATGTATCAGTGTCCCGAATGTTTGAAGAATTTTATCCAGTATAAGAACTTTAAGCGGCATGTTACTAAGTTTCACCCAGAAAAACTACCCGAAGGCAAGCAATGAAGCTTATTATTATTATTGTTAAAATTCAGTCCCCCGCACGTTATAATTATCTCCATATGATGCAAAACTTTGTATTTTCATGGAAACTTATTTATTTATTTATTGTAAATTATAGACGCTTCGACAACTTAGGTCATTAGCGTCTTGATTACATTAACTCACTTAGAACCAAATGACATCACAAAACATCCATGAGCGGAGGCGGGATTCGAACGCACGACAGTTTGATCCAGAGGCCGCGACGCTAACCACTGGACCACACTGTCCTCTCATGGAAACTTGTAGGTCATGTTCAATTTGTAGATGCTTTTCAAACTAGGTGCTAGGCCCAAATAACCTTAGCTGTCGGTGGTCTTAAAAAAAGATGTAATTTTACTTGTAAACTTTACACATTAGTCTGACATGTTACATGCGATCTTCTATTTATGTAATCAGGTAAACTATTTGTTTATCAATTACAGGTATCTCAGTTCATCAAGACATTAGACCAAGACATGGCTTCGTGCGAGAGCTCGACGTATAGTTCAACTCTCAGTCAGTGCATGTATTTCGGTTTATCGTTCAGCAGAGTGTGTTCCGATTTCAGGGGACTTATTGAACCGCTCATTACCAAATACGTTTTTGAAAACTACAAGAAATTAGTGCAAAAGGCCACAAAAAAATTCAAAAAAGATATGGAATGTTATACATTGATAAATAAAATTAATGTAAATACTGTTAAAAAATCAAACATCGACTCGGATCAAAAATTAGAAAATTTACAAGATTTTTCTCCTTTAGCTGAATACTGCAATGGATTATTAATTGCATTTAATGATTTGAGAATATGCGCACCTTTATCATTAATTAAACGGGTGACTCAAACATTGCAAGAGTCTTTGATCTCGGTTTCTGAAGCGATTCTTTTGTTTTATCAACAAGAACATCAAGCTTTCTCGTCAACTGCAATGGAACTGTTTTCGTGTTTCTGTAAATGTTTCGCGTACGAGTTATTACCGCATATAGAAGAAGCAATTCATAAAATTTATCCATTCAATAAGTTGTCGGTTCATTTAGGTATCAGTGTACAGACATTAGAAAAATCTAAATTGGCAGTTTTAGACAAATCTAGTATACTTAAACCTATATTACATTTGTTGCCAGTTATAAAAACGGTAGCTGATGAAAATGAGGATACCGATGCTACTGATAAAAGTGTACCATCCGAGTAAATGAAAAATTCTTTGACTTCTTAATAGTAGATTGTGTATTAAAGGCGTAATGAAGACGATTTTTGAACGTTTGTTTCACGAACGCACCTAGTGTAATAGCCATTTGAGTCAAAATCGCATTCCGCCCTTGATACACACTGTATTTTTTATACTAGCCCCTATAAAAGATCGACTTTTGTTTTCGTTTCCAGTATTTTCAACATTTTCAGCACTCATTTTTTCATTTTTCACGACTATTTGACATTTCGCTTGTTTAGCAAACTTAACTTCAACATTAGGGTGGGTCAAAAATATCAATTTTTTTTTTTTTACAAGTGACACGGAAAAATAGGTTGCTAGACACCTTAAAAAAATTCTCACCAAATATGAGCTCTTAATTTTAATAGGAAGATCCTCCGCATCACAGTTTTTTATTTTTTTCTCAGTCCAGGCTATGGCAGTCATGTCGTGGGACACCCTGTATATAAACATTTTCAAAAATGGTGGCAGATTGTTCAGGAGGGTATGAAACGTCGAGAAATTTTGGTTCGACCCCTAGATCCGGCCATCTGATCGACGCCAATAGTGTATGTGCCATATGGCAAATACACTAATAACTTTCCCTAAGAACCCATCTCATTATCAGTAGAAGAGCTAAATAGATATCCGCATTTGAACACTAACATCACGTATTTTTTCATGTGAATAGACACGGTCGATATTTCAACTAAAAAAGTATTTTGTAAATTTATAAATTGACATAACCAAACACTCGTAAGTCGTACTCTTGGTCAGCCCACAGTCATATACCGTTTAAATACATGCAAGTTTCCTATTTGTCATGGACATTTTTAAGATGGAAAGTGTAAATAAAATAAGAACATAATATTATGTATTTATTTAAATTTCAAATAAAATTCAGTTAAGATGTTTACGTTTAATATTATTTCTCGCCTAAGAAACCCAATCCTTGTCTCTCAATCTGCTCCTTATTAAAATTAACGTTCAAAACAAGTTTTCATTCACTACCTACATTTTATTTGCCTATCTATATGTAAAAACACGTAATTTCTCTATCCTATTGGGACCGCTTTTTATTAAAAGGTAAGTTCGGTTTTGCACTCGATTGATCGAGCCGAGCGAGCAATTCGAGCCATCTAACCAATTCCGAAAATAATCTAGTAGATTTTTCCGAACGTCAGATTAAAATAGCGTTGGTAAATTAAATTCTTATTACTAAAGTCGATATATATTCTTTACTGTTCCTCATTTTTGATTTAATTCAACATAGTTATACTATAATCAGCCATGATTTATAATTTTTTTCGTTTTATTCGTTTACTAGCGGCCCGTCCCGGCTTCGCTCGGATGGTATGAAATAATGATTTAATAGCGGTCACCCATTGCTCCTCTCACGTATATTTAGTAGGAGAGAGTTGGATAAAACAGGATGGTCTGGTAAAACGGGATACCACGTTTTATTTCAAAACAAGTAGTATGATTTAACGAATTGGGGCGGAACTAATAACCCTCGATGTCTACCTATGCCCGGCAAGTGATGTATCTACTTTAGATTCACTGTAGATGACGTAACAGGTGAAAGTGTCAAAAAGTTAGGTTAAAGTAAAATGTTTGGCGTGTGTTCAAAAGTCGATTTTTCAGTTTAAAGGCAAAATTAATCGAAAATGAGTAGATTTAGAGAATACTATGTTTGTTTACTATAGTTATGCACAACAGTTTTTTAGGAATTTGCTTTGTTTATTTACTAAAATATGGTCACGTGTTTCGCAATCAACAGTTGGGTAAAATCGGACACTGTGTGATTGCTTAAAACTGGATACCTCCCGTTGTAATATAATGGCGGGTAATATAATACCGGGAGGTATCCCGTTTTATTCAACTACATGGTTTTTTTTTATGAGAAGTGGGTTTTGTTACGTTTTTTTTTGTATTTCTCACAATATATTTTAAATTTACCATGTTGTATCTTTTTTCCTGAAGGATAAACATTATGGAACTTGTAAAAGTATAGGTATCCCGTTTTATCCGACTAGGTGGCTAAAACGGGATACTTCCTACTTTTTAAAAAAAAAAATTTTTCTCTTATGTGACTTCTCATAAAGGATGGTGGCAATCAAAAGTCAATTTATAAGGGAAACAGGAGCCAAAAAATAGTCCTTTGCATTACTTCATTCAAAAAGTTGTGAGACTTAGAACACTAAGTATCCCGTTTTATCCAACTCTCCCCTATATTGTTAATTTGTTATCTTTCTCCTGCGTAGCTCTCTATTAGTGAAAGAATTTTTAGAATCGGTTTAGTAGTTCCAGAGATAAAAATTTATGATTTATTAGCCCCCCGCAAGATTTTCTCCCCGCGACCCCCCGCGAGAATCTCCCCCTGGGTAACTTTCTAATAGTGAAAGAATTTTTAGAATCGGTTTAGTACTTCCAGAAATAAGAAATTATGATTTATTAGCCCCCCGCAAGATATTTCTCCCCCTGGCCCCCGCGAGAATCTCTCTCCCTGCGTAGCTTTATATTAGTGAAAGGATTTTTAGAATCGGTTTAGTAGTTCCAGAGATAAGAATTGATGATTTATTAGCACCCCGTAAGAATTTCTCCCCCTGCCCCCTGCGAGAATCTCTCCCCCTGCGTAGCTTTCTAATAGTGAAAGAATTTTTATAATAGGTTCAGTAGTTCCAGAGATAACATTAACATTCGTACCGACTCCGCAACCGCCTCGGCACAAACCGCTGTGTGTGTCATCGAGCTTAGTTGAACTTCAATAATATTTTATTACATACGTACGTATGTGTCCATTTCTTTCTAAGACGAAATCTCGAGAATGAAAAATGATATCGACTACGTTAGGGTGCCAATCGACGCGTATTAACGTAAATATGATCTGAAAGAAATTTTTTCAAAATCGGTTCAGCCGTTCTTTTTTCTTAACCAAATAACCTCCAAAAAAGTAGATTTTACACAATATCTCGCGAATAAAAAATTATATCGACTTCGTAAGGGTGTCAATCACAGACCTGGGAGGTCAATCGAGGCGTGTTAAAGTCATTTTGATCCGACATAAATTTTATAAAAATGGGTTCAGCCGTTTTTTTTTTTAATTATTGTTAAAAATAAATAATAATTATGTTTTAATGATTAAAATGATTACTTTTCTGTGTAATATCTAATTTAATTATTATTATTAAATATTTATCAAACAGGGAAGTTCGTCGTGTGGACCTCAAGGGTCGCACTTTAGTCCTAATAAATGACCCACCTCACGGCTTGTTAATTAAAGTATACATTCTAAGTATCGGAGAGATAGCAAAGTGATTTGTATCAAAAGAAGATATTATATGAAATATCGTATTTCTATTTCTGGGGCTGATAACAGGGACTTTAAATTGTAATAAAAGATATAGTTGGTTTGAGTCTATGTAATTGTTAAATAATTATTATAATAGAAAATAACAGCATGTAAATCACAACAGCAAAAATGGGGTTGACGGGAGCGAAGCCGCGGGAAAAGCTACAATATATAATATATATAACATTTGAAAATGAAAATTTTATTTTTTAAAGATAACATTCGGTAGACTGTAGAGTCACAGAGTGTGTAGACAACGATCAAATTTGATAATTATTTTATAAGCGATATAAAAAAGGAATACTTTTTTTATTGATGCACAAAAATGTATGGGTAAGTTATATTTTTGACCACAGTGGAGCTGCATTGCGGAGGTTGAAGGAGGTCACATAACGAGTTTGGATCATGGTTGTTCGTCTTGCATTGATCTGCGCAAATCAACTTTCCCCTATGCTCCAGGGATGGCCAAAATACTAAATTGAATCGAGCCGTGAATCATTTTGTTAAAATTGATTCATTTTACGTAATATAGTTGCAAAATGAATCGCTTGTAATTTAAGATCGTTTTGAGTGCGCCTGCTCTAGAAATTATTTAGGTTACGCATACATTTTTTATAATAACTTAAGATCGTAAACTTCTAGAATACACGAGACTGCAGAAAGAGCGGAACACCACAAAATGGTGAATAATTACAGAAGAATAGTCTGTAGATTATAGACAGTCGACAACTGAGGTAATAAAAGTTATCCAAAAAGTGTTAATGAAGACATTGAAGTGTAAATTTTAACAAATATAACACATTGAAGTGTAAATTTTAACAAATATAACAGCCTATGGCGAATAAGGCACAAGAATGTAATTTAGGAGAAAAATGCATATACAATGGGGATTTTGCGGAAAGTTGTCGAGGGTGGTTCCCTTACTAACATACTAAAAATTCCACCCTTCCTTCCTCTGCTTAATTTTTAATCGGAGGGAAACTACACCCAAAAGTGTATTTTTTCAAAAACCTCGAGAACTATCTATTTGAGGACAAAAAACGTCATTATCGATCCTAAAGCTGATAAAATTCACCTCTATAAAAAGTTAGAAGAAGGAGTAGAGGGTGGGATTTTTGGAATGCTAGTTAGGGGACCACTCTCGACCGCATACCAAAAATCCCACCTTCTAGTGCTTCTTCTAACTTTTTTATAGGGGTAAAAACTCCTAAATCTCTATTTTATGTGTAAGTAGACAAATAAATTCTCATAACTTAAATATTTATATATGCCAAGAGGTGATTTTTTCGTGCGCTCGCGCTCAGTAACCATTAAAGATATTTTCTTTTTAAATACGATATTTTGTTTGAAATTTTATCAGCTTTGAGATCGATAACAGTGGCTGCGTTAGAGGGTGGGCCATGGCCCACCTTAAACTGTCTTGGCCTACCCCTTGACCCACCCTGGAATAATCCCCAATCTCTAGTTTATCTTTTAAACACGTTTTTAACCCTAGAAATTTCAACAATTTTTCTTGTAAATTCTATAGCAAGTAATCTGGGTTAAAATTTTGACAAGCACTGAAATTTTTGGAACAAATGTTATTAGCCCACCGTCTGAACATCATGTCCAAGTCTGGCCCACCCTAACAAAAAATCTTAGCGCTGCCCCTGATCGATAATGACCTTTTTTGTCCTAAAATAGATAGTTCTCGCAAAAATACACTTCTTGGGGTAGTTTCATCTTCATAAAAAATTAAGCAGAGGGAGTGACGGGTGGGATTTTTAGTATGTTAGTAAAGGGACCACCCTCGACAATTTTTCGCAAAATCCCCTTTGTACATACATTTTTCTTCTAAATTTCCTATTTCGCCTAGATTATTAGTGCCAATTAAAAATAAATAAATGCAGAACGTGCTAAACTTAAATAATTTTGTAGCATTAAGCATTGTTTGTTAGCCCAGCTTTTAAAAATAGAAAATCAAGACACGAAATTACATACTAGAATTTTGAGACAATTTTGTTTCAAATCTATTGGTTTCTTGTTTTGTGACATTTAATTTAGTTTTAAAATCCCCGTTAGTGATGCTTTGAGGGGACGTAGGTACTGTCCTGCATATAAAGAACGCCTTATCCCGACGATTGGCAAACGGTGCATTTTTTGTTACCATATTTTACTGACATATTTAACAATTTGAATTACTTTCTGAAATTTTCAAAAACGTTAACTAAGTATAATTAGTTATGTAATGTATTTTGGTTCAGCCCTAGTTTATTTTATGTAATTGTAACAAATGATTATGTTATTGAATTTATGTAATCACCTAAACTGTAAAATTGTACATTTTTGTTAGAAAATAATTCAATTGGATTCCAGCATTTATATGATTAACATAAATAATTATTTTTGAGTTAATAAAGTATTTATTTAAAATTACAATATTTATTCAAATATTACAAGTTACATGTATGTATATGATTTTTTAGTATTCGTTTAATATTTGCAACATAATATAAAGGTAAAATCTCGTCTCCACTTTTTACAAACTGTTTGCACTGTTCAAAGTCAATTCTATTTATTTGGACACTATGCTCCATCTTTTGATAAAAATATATCAAAAAATAAAAAATAATAGCTTAATTCATATGGTCAAATTACCATTAAATTTTTTATTCATTAATTAATTAGTAATTTGTAATTAACAAGACATTTTAAGCTGAAAAAATGCATTCACTAACAAAACGAAAACTCATTCACTCAAACGTGAAAACACACTTGAAAATTTGGGTGAGTTTTATAACTATAATTCGTTTTTGACAAAATATGGAGATAGGGCATTCTTCGTAAGCAGGGTAGTGTGTGGTGAATGTGTTTAGGAAAGTTATAAAGAATCGTGAATCGGTAGGCTAAATTGGCAGCCCTAGCTAGTTGGGAGTCAAATACAATTGGTGCTGCCCGCTAGAGCTGTCTCAGAGACTGTGTTACGTTGTTCAACCAATGGTCGAACAACCCACTACAGTTAGTAAAATCTCGCTCATAAGTCACAAGTCGCAACTGAAGTAAGTGGTTTTAATAAATTTGACATTACTGTTGTTTTGTTCGCGCGGGTTGTTTTTAAAATAATTGTTGTGTGTTAATTACAATTGTGAAATTTGATTATTATATATTCGAACGTCATTGTGTTTTTGAACGGTATTTTGTGCCATTTGTGGCTAGAATTTTAAGCCAAAATGAAGTTCCTGTGGTGCTTACTCGTCTTAGGCTTATTGGCGGCTGTCTCCGAAGCGAAAAGAAAGCGAAAATTTGAAGGAGATTTCGAGTTTGCAGATGAGGTAAGTTTTCACTTTTAATTAATTTAATTGAATGTCCTAAAATGTAATAAAAATACTTACCATAACCAAGTGGCAATTTAATATTATTATAAACATGTTTCATTTTTATACGACTTCAAAAAAAGCCATAAGTATAATAGTACTACCTATGCGTTTCATATGGAATTTACTTACCTACATTCTGTTTTAAAAATATTTATTGACCGTAAAATACATGCTTGGAGCATAAGCGTTCGTCATGCGGCTAAATATAAATTAATTAATATAAGACAATTAAAAATAGGTAGGTAGGTACTTAAGTAATTAACATGTATTTTAATTGTGTAGGTACACATTGTAAACATTAATTTACAAATTACAGGGTTACCTAATTTACATTATAAAAAAACTTTTTCAGTTAATCTATTTATCTTAATTTTCCTTACTTTTTTGTTACCTTTAATTTTTTTTACGTATTTATCTTTTATTTAATAATCATGATACCTAGTAGGTACCTACCTTGTCACGTAAATAAATAAATATTCAGTCTCTCGACAGATCTTAGTTTTTGGTCTTATTGCTAGATCAGTCTGTATTATAATAATATAGGCACATTGAAGATGCTTCGATTTATTATGATAATATGTTTCTTGCGATTTTTCAAGAATTGGGTTCGAAGGACCATAAAATGTTTTGTGTGATTAACAATTTGTGCTAAAAATGTACAAACAGGAAATAAAGGTTAGATAATAATCGTTTACAATGAACGCATAAGTAATAAGTTCAAAGAAAATGATATAGAGTAGTATTCAAAAAAAAAAAATCGGTTGACCCTGCAGGTCATCCCTGGAACTTCCCACTATTTTCAAGCGCTTTGAGCTCGAAGCACTTGATAATATACCCAAAAGAGGTTTTTGAACTTTTCGAGCTCAAAAATCTGAAAATTGCTGATAACAACACTATATTTTAATTTTTGAAAAGCTATAACTTTTGAACGCGTTGTTCGATTTTGATCTTTAAAACGGCATTCGAGGCAGTTTTTTAAGCTCTAAAAATATTGTAAGAGATACAAAATCGATTGGTTGAGAAATCTCGAAGTTATTTTGAAAAAACACTTTTTTCGGTACATAATATTCTAGAGGTTATTTTGAAAAAATATCGTTTTAACAATTTTTTTTTCGGTTTTTTTGGAATTTCACAAATTCTATTGGGCCGAATTGGTTCAAATTTTCAGGAAATCTAAGTTCAGTGGAACCCTTTCGAGTGCCGCAAATCGCGATTCGATCGGTCAAGCCGTTCAAAAGTTTCGAGAGGTTTACATACACACACACAGCCAGACATACTGACATCATCGTAAAAATAGTCAGAATAGCTTCCTAGGATCACAAAACGTCGAGATCTTATGAAAACTCGATTTTCGAAAATCGGGGTGAAATCAATAACTTTCCTATTTTTGAATGTTTTCAATTTTCTTAGCGGGAAGTTAAAAAATTGTAGGTAAATTTAGCATAGTTTTTTTACTGTTTCATCTCAATATTTTGTTGTTTTTTGTTACATGGCTATGTTGATCATAATTCATAATAAGTACGTAATAATAATATTAATTTTTTTTAAAAATGCCCATATCTCAAAATGTTTCAAATTAAAAAAAAAACTCTTTCTATAACGATCATAGCCAACTTTCATCCCCATAAAAAATATAACCTTACTGCCGTGCTCAAATATGACAAAAGCTATCTAGGTAGCTTTATTTTGTTTGTGAAATAGTTTTAAAAACATCTAAAATAATTCTCTAGCTGTTCAAATGGAGGATCTAAAAGGTATAACAAAAAAATTGAATATATCGTTTTTTCCATTTAACTTTTTACTGACACCCGGTATATAAATTATCTTTTCACGACTGAATTTCTTATGAAAAATTACACTACTCTGCGTATTTGATTATCTATATCATTATAAAATATCTGGGTGCCGAGCTTTGCTCGGATGAGTTCAAAAAAATAGTACTTGTATGCTGTGAGATATTATTTTCTCAAAATATTACTCCGAAACGAATTTATTTCTGAAACATAATTTAAATAATTGTTTCTGTTAAATATTTTAAATACCTATGTGTATTTTTAAGCGTAAAAACTAAGTATCAACTTGAATCAAGCATTTTTTCCTGTAAATATTACTTAGGTCGCCATTTTCAAATCTACCGCCGTTATTGTTTTGTTGACTGAAGAGCTCGCAAAAACCGATTTTCATAGATTGAATATCTTGTAAAAATGTTCGAATCAGATGAAATTCTGCTTGCCCGTTGCCGTTTCAATAATCCATTTTTAAACATTGATACCAAATATCAACTTTATCGAAGTACTTTTTCTCTGTGATGTCATCTTAGCAACTTTCAGTAAATTTCAAATATTTTTTTTGCATAGAAGGTACCTACTGAAAAACTCACAAAAATCGATTTTCGAAGAAATAGAATTCATATTATATCTTTTAATAACAAACGACAGACTATAAACCTGCAGCGCAAAACTTTTTTGCATGCATCTTCACCATAGTTTTTAAAAATCGATGTGTTTTGATATACTGCATGCCTGCGTCGCTAGAAGTGCAAATTTTTAAACAAAACTTTTTTGTATGTATCTTAACAATAGTTTTCAAAAATCGATGTGTTTTTACACAGACTCGCGGTGCCAAAAGTGCGGCCCTTCGGGCCGCCTATTTGTCATTATTTACATATTGTGCAAGACACTTCTTATATTAGTGTTCATTTACAGTTTTAACCCTTGTGATATATTATACAAAATCTATGTAGAAATAGGCTTCGAATCGATCTGACAATTGACCGAGTTATAAATAAAAAAACTCTTTTTTTTAATTGCTCCCCCTGGGACCAAGATTCCTACCTAGATCGATTTCTCGCCCCGAAAAATCCCCATTCTGTAAATTTCATCAAAATCGTTATTCTTTTTTGAGAAAAAAAAGTCTAGGTAAGATTATACGTCATACTATATTTAACGTACATAATATACATATTTTATATAGGTAATATAAAAATAACATACTTAGGTATCTATTTATTTAAATATTAGTTAAAACTACTTACATAATTACGTTTAGTTTTTATTTCTGTTATTCTTTACTATACAAATAGTTCACGGATTATTTTAATAAGTTAAAAATTCTGTCAGATAATTTTGACATATAAATAATGAAAGTAGTTTGTTTTCTCCAAAGCCTACTCACGATATTACAATGTTTTGACAGGTCAAAAAACCGTTTTTAAAAATGATAAAATCGATAGGAAAACGAATTTTTCCAGGGATGAGACCTAGCTAAATCGATTTTTTGCCCCCCGAAAAACCCCTTTTCGGTAAATTTGATCAAAATCGTTAGAGCCGTTTTCGAGAAAATATTTATATATATACATAGATACATACAAGATTTACTCGTTTAATAATATAGGGGGATAACAAACTTATCCATAATAACAGTAAAAAAATAGGGCGTTCTGTATGTCGAAATTTCGTTATAAAAAATTGTTAAATTTTGTTTTAAAGTCCACCAACAGCTAAGGTTATTTGGGCCTAGCGCCAATTCATATTTTCAATTCATTAATTTCGTTATAAATTTGTAGTTAGAAACAAAGTTAAAATTTTATTTATTTTTAAATTTTATTGATTTTTTCCGAGTGACAAAATGTTTTGATTCTTCTGAATGTGATGAAACACAATACTTTTTCTTTTTAACCGCCTTCAATAAAAGAGGAGGTTCTCAATACGAAGCAATATATTTTTGAGGTTCCGTAGAAACTAGGATCCCTTAAGTTTCGCTCAGTTCGTCCGTCTGTCTGTCTGTATGTCACAGTTCTCCCATCCTCTCATTTATATACCTATTAAGACGAAATTTGGTATACGGACGTAGACTGATGATCCTGAAACAGAAATGATGAGATTTTTGGAAAAATAATTTTTTGGACCTTTGGGAGCGTGTCGGATAAACGAATACAAATTAAACTTTTAAACTATAATAGATTTATATCAGAATTCAAAATTGGTCGCTACAGCCCCATCACATAGAGTTGAACTTGAAAGTGTACTCAAATTTTTTTCACTTACCCCATTGAGTGGGATGTCTTTAGATAAGTTTCCTAAAATGCAACAAAAAATGTATGTTCCAGGTACCTACATCGATTACTCAGGAATAGATGATTTTGATTAAGTTGTGGTCAGGAAGATGTAGGGGTGGTTCCATATATATTTTGACTGAAATAATCAACTAAAAATTGAAAAATAAAACTTTATAAAAAAAAAATTGACCCGCCGTCAAGAAAAAGCCGCTAAAAAGAGAAAAATAATTAAGTTTCGAAGTGTGCGCCAATTTAAATACTATAAAAAATAAGTTTTAGTAATTAAATTGGCGCCGACTTCAAAATTTAATTATTTTCTCTTTTTAGCGGCTTTGACGGCGGTTCAATTTTTTTTTATAAAAAGTATAGGTATTGTGTAAAATTGTTAGTCTACAGTATATTTTGATGTGTACCATATATATACCTGTATAAATTGGGTAACTCTTGTAATGTCCATTAAATATACATATTATAATCCCCAGTGGGATTAAATATGAAAGTGAATTATAAATAATATGAAAACATGGAAAAATTCCATTTTGTCGCTCAGCGAAAATTTCTTAAAATAAGAGAAGCAATTTCTCGGTAATAAATCGATCGATAAAGAAACGGTTGTATAAAAAATAAAAGTGAGCCCCACATACTATTAAAAATTTTTGAGGAATAGCCCGGACAGGACTAGAGCTGCAAGATTTAATCTATATATATAAAACAGTTCCGTTACTGACTGACTGATTGACTGACAGACAACGCCCAGGTCAAACCGCTGAAGATATAAACTTGAAATTTGGACAGTAGGTTCCTTTTGTGACGTAGGCACCCACTAAGAAAGGATTTTTTGAAATTCATCCCCTAAGGGGGTTAAATAGGGGATGAAAGTTTGTATGGAAATTCGTCGTTTTTGAAGTTAGAAGCATGACATTTTGCACAGGAGTTTCTTATATAACGTAGGTGAGCACTAAGAAATTTTTTTTTGAAAATCCATCCCCTAAAGGGGCTAAAAAGGGGATGAAAGTTTGTGTGGAAGTTCGTCATTTTTAAAGTTACAAACATGACATTTTGCACAGGAGTTCCTTATATTACGTAGGTGAGCAATAAGAAAGAATTTTTAAAAATTCATCCCCTAAGGGGGTTAAATAGGGGATGAAAGTTTGTATGGAAGTTCGTAATTTTTTAAGTTAGAAGCATGAAATTTTGCACAGGAGTTCCTTATATAACTTAGGTGAGTAATAAGAAAGGATTTTTAAAATTCATCCCTTAAAGGGATTAAATAGGGGATGAAAGTTTATATGGCAGTTCATCATTTTTGAAGTTAGAAGCATGAAATTTTGCACAGGAGTTCCTTATATAACGTAGGTGAGCAATAATGTATTAATAAAATTCGATCGGACGAGCGAAGCGAGTGAGTAATGTATTATTAATATTCGAGTGAACGAGCGAAACGAGTGGGTAATGTATTAATAAAATTCGAGCGAACGAGCGAAGCGAGTGAGTATTTTATGATTAATATTCAAACGAACGAGCGAAGCGAGTGAGTAATGTATAATTAATATTCAAACGAACGAGCGAAGCGAGTGTAATGTATTAATAAAATTCGAGCGAACGAGCGAAGCGAGTGAATAATGTATTATTAAAATTCGAGCGAACGAGCGAAGCGAGTGAGTTATGTATTATAAAATTCGAGCGAATAAACACCACCAGCCCGGCTTCGCTTCGCAGGAGAAGACTTTCTCGCGGGGGGGATAATAAATCGAAAAATACGTGGGCGAAGCCACGGGTAACGGCTAGTCTTGTATAAAAATGTATCTCCTTTGATAAAAATTAACCTGTTTTTGGAGTTTTGTCAAAACGTGTATTTTGCCGAGTTTCGTTATATAAAGTATCTAATATGTGAAAAAAAGGAGGCATGTGTGTGTTTTACACACGACGTAGCTTGGAAGTTACACTCCTTAACAATTAAAATATATCCTGCGACTGGTACGGCAGCGACATCTATGAAACGAGGTACAAAACGTGTTGTTAGGGTGACATCTAACGGAATTGTTCTATAGTTCTTAGTTCAACAACTACCTGCAGTGAGGCGCGCGCATCGTTTAACGCTTTGCGTAAACTCGCCCGGAGTCGCATAAAAAAGTATAATTTCTAAAAAAGCTTAAGTCGAATTCAGTTTCTGGGTTTAACGTATTTTGACAAAAATATCCGATGTTTGTAGCAATTAATGTATAAATAATTGACCATTTTTGCCAATTAAAGCATGAAAATATACTTTTGATGACACTGGAAAATTTGGTGTGGAAATTGAATTACCTATCTATAGGTTTTTGTGTCGCCACATTAAATTATGCATGCAGAATATTTAATTATACAAAAGTGGAAATTTGTGTAATGCAGTGTTAATATTAATTGGAACATCATTTTGAAACAATTTTAAATTGACTGACCATTAATTACAATATAATTATATTCGACTTAATTAAATCAATCAGTACTAGTGTTATATATAAATTAAAATAGGTAAAAAAACTTTTATGTTTAACGGTTTTATAAATGTACTAAAAAGAAAAAAATAATATTTAATTTAGGTTCATAAGTATAAAAGCGTGGGTCGTTTACCTATGATAATTTTTACAGTCACGACCCACGCGTTTATACTTATGAACCTAAATTAAATATTATTTTTTTCTTTTTAGTATATTTATAAAACCGTTAAACTTAAAAATTTATTTACCTATTTTTTTAAATGAATAATGTTCATACTTTATTACATTTTTGTGTATTCTATACCCAGATTTTCCCTATTGTCTGGGATCTGAGATATTATATAAATTAACTGTTGAAAAATAAAATACGTAGCTCGCTATTATAGTGTCGTTTATTTTCTCACATAATTAGCTCTAGTTCGTGCTTCGAATAGTTTCTTTATGTAAAGCACAGTTAATTTAGCGTATTCGAGAAAACTATTTATCAATAAGGCAAAACTTGTATCTTCATTTGAAACTTTGTAAAGAATTTTAATTATTACAGTTACACACACATGCACACATTTTAGTAACAGTTACAACTGTTCCTATTATTTTAAAATAACAGATTACCAGTAATATTTACAAAATAACAGTTTGTTGTTTTCGTTGATTCTCGAAAACTATAATACTCACATTACACATAACCACGATAAGGAAACATTCCTGTCTACAGACCCGGCTTGAGGGTGTGTGAAAGTGACATTCGCCCCAAAAATCGGGAAGGGGGGCTGTGTCGTGAAAAGTGTCGGGTGTCTATAATTTACAATTCATTCATTGTGTCGTGAAAAATTGTCAACTAAAATATTTAATTTTGCGGCATATTAAGATGATATTATTATAAATTTTTTAAATAATACGTATTATTTTTTTTAAATAAACATTTGCTTTTGTACTGGACTTCGCCATCAGGGTGAGGTTTAGATAGGGTTGCCATAGCCCATAATTTGTTAGAGTTAAGTCCGAACGGTCCAGCAGATCTGGGAATAAATCGCGGCGACCGTGAAGCGCGAGCCGCGAACATTTTTTTTGGTATTTTAATTCAAATGTCGGTTGCAGAAATTGGGAAAACTAAGAATAAAACTACTGAAGAGTGTACAGAAGAGGTGAGGTAGATGGATATTAGTAATTAAAAAACTCAAAATCAACATAATATGTATTTATTTAAATTTAAAACATACAATTATGTTCATGTACTTATTATTATGCAGAGTGGCCCAATGAAAACAGTCACCCCAAGTTTTGGCCACTTAAAATTAGTTTTGCGAAAAAAGCTCGCACACGTCAATTCTAGAATCAAGGGGGACATCTAAATCGATTGGTATTATTTACGTAACTTCAACCCTGAGAGCAGGGTGAATCGCACCCCAACATTTTTTAATGGAAAGGGGTGTCAAACGATTCGCAGTTCGAAAGGCCTCTCAATTCTTTTTACAACAGTCTGTTTATTTTTCAAATCCGATCATTAATTG
Source organism: Mongoloraphidia duomilia (assembly GCA_039654895.1). Taxonomy (NCBI): domain Eukaryota; kingdom Metazoa; phylum Arthropoda; class Insecta; order Raphidioptera; family Raphidiidae; genus Mongoloraphidia; species Mongoloraphidia duomilia. Next base: position 1,709,891 of record CM077520.1, on the reverse strand, counting down.
CGGAGAAAATGTCTACTGACTCGGTCCTTCTTCATCCCCAGCTTTATTTTCACGTCTTCGTTTGACTCCTTCTAATTCTGAGTACCATTCGTAGGTACTTTTCAGACGTAAGGGCTTTCTTTAATAAAACTTTGTTTGTTTTTATTTATTAAAAACCCGGACGTATTTAATTACGAATCCGAACAAAAGTCCGGAGTTCCGGACATTGTTACCAAATCCGGGCAATCCGGACTAAATCCGGAGTTTAGAAGGCCATATCGTTTCACTCATTCTACATAGTATACCTCTAAAAATCTACGGTAGTTTTTTTGGAAAGAGCATCAAACATCTTAATTTTTAAGGAACATTATTTTTTCCAGGTTTCACGTTTAAGATGTTTGAGGGATACGCTTACCCTTCAAGAAAGTTTCCATTCCCGTTTTCATCCCTTAGTACGCGAATATCAAAAATTCGAGGACAGCTTGGAGTAACGGTTACCATACTGTCGTGGATTCGAATTTCACATCCGCTCATGGATGTTTTGTGATGTTGTTCAATTTAATTTGATATAATTAGACGCTAATGACTTTAGTTAGCGATCGTCTATAATCTACAATAAATAAATAAGTATAAAATATCGATAATTCGAGCCATTTGAGTTATTAATATTTAAGTTTCGATTGTAACTTAAAAATAAATCAGCTCTCGCATGAGATGTGATTTAGTATTGAAATAGGTATATATGGGGAAGGAACGGATTTCACTTTCAGGGCACTGTGTGAGTAAGTGGCAACTTAACCAGCCGGAAACTAGGAATTTCGGGTTCAAGTCCCGACAGTGGCTTCTGATTTTTTTCTTATATATCTTATAACAATCGTTTGACGTTTAACAATCATGATGGCATAATATGCTGACTGATATGTTAAGAAATACTATTCACTACCTAGTGGATGCCTTGTGGATTAAATTCATTGTTGAATTAATTAATTATTATTACATTGTTGTCCACAATTGTGTGTTTTTTTAAAGACCACCAACAGCTAAGGTTATTTGGGCCTAGCACCAATTCATATTTTCAATTCATTATTATTATTATTTTTTTTTCTTTTTTAATAATAAATTGAAAATCCAATTGACACTTTTACCAGCTCTCGGGCTAGAACCCGAGAACTGGGGACTTGTAATAGAGGAACCATAGCAACGCCATGTAAACAACAGCGCCGCTACACTCTCGGCTATTCTCAAGCCCTTGTCCACAATTACCTAACTCATATATTGTAATTGAATACGTACCTCTTCAATTTTGAGAAAAATGTCCTTTCTCAGAAAGGACATTAATCGGTATTACGACTGTGTCAAAGTGGAATAAATCAACAGTGATCTTGTAATTGACCTCCGTATAGGCATGTCAGACTATATTTGTATCAATAACACTTGGAGCCTGGCCTGTTTATGTAATCTAATATCAATGACAAAAAAATATTCGTTGAGGTGCAGTGATTAAGATATTGTAAGCTTAAGGTATGCGTGTCGGAGATATCCCCTCCTTACTGGGCTATCAGTGTACCTCTCTATAAATGATAAATAATATAGGTACAGATTTTTTAGTTTCATTATTTCGTCGAAATCTAAATATTTTGAGAGCGGATATTTCTTGTAGTAATTCTTGAAACACCGGAAGGTAGAGCCAGTTTTCAATTTTTAACCGACTTCAAAAAAAGGAGGTGGTTCTCAATTCGATTGTATTTTTTTATGTTTGTTGCCTCATAACTCAGTCATTTATAAACCGATTTTGAATTTTTTTTATTTGAAAGGCTATACTTTCAGATTGGTCCCATAGAAATTTCATCAAAATCGGTTCAGTAGTTTGGCTGATTTTAATAAAAGTGAGTAACGGCGTGTGATTATTTAAGGTAAATGTCACTTTTTGACATATCAGACAGCGTAAGAAAGTCGGTTTAATAAAAGTGAGTAGCGGCGTGTGATTCTTTTAAGGTAAATGTCACTTTTTGACACTAAAAAGTAAAAAATAAAAAACTTTTTAACAAAAAAAAAAAAACCATTAAAAAGAGGAAAATAATGAAATTTTGAGGTCTGTGCCAATTTAATAAAATATGAAGTTGGTTAAAAAGAAGATATTACTAATCACTATAATATACTTTTTAACCGACTTCATATTTTTATTAAATTGGCACAGACCTCAAAATTTCATTATTTTCCTCTTTTGAGTGGTTTTTTGAAGGAGGTTTTTTTTTTGTTAGGTAAAAAGTTTTTTTACATAGAATTTGTTATATAGGTAGAGATGATTTGTTTCGGGTTTCTGGGCCGTGGTCTACAGGAGCGAATTCTTCTTCCAGACATTTCGCTTGTTGCTGCGGCAAGCATCTTTACTGGTGAGGCGGACGTGGTCAAAGAATTCTTCTAGGCGTCCTGCTAACAATTGTTGTTAGCAAGACTCCTAGAAGAACTCTTCGACCAATTCCACCGCACCACTGAAGATGCTTACCGCAGCAGCAAGCGAAACGTCTGGAAGAAGAATTCGCTCCAGTAGACCACTGCCCAGAAACCCGAAACAAATCATTTATATAGAAGCCGGCCGTTAAAGCTTACATTCTTATATTACATTTTTTTTACCTGTTTTGTAACGTTTAAATAAATTCAAAAAATTTTCGTACTATGATAAATCTTTGCTATTACAGAAAACGTATAAGTTTGCGAAATTTTAACCACTGCAGAAACATTGCATCCGGTATTATCGTACTATATTATGCCAGAAATGGCATATTAAATTGGTGTGACGAGATTTTTCGAGAATTATCGGTATCAAGACGCGAAAGGCACCCTTGAGACAAGCGTTGCAAATTTGTTTTGTCTCGAAATACGAGAATGGCTATTTTTTATAGAGACGAGACGGCGACATTACTTCTTATATCGATTATATGGTCTAAAATTTCAAACCGCGCTATAACGGAACAGTGTTAAGGTAACCGCGTTATAGCGACACAGTGCTAAGCGAGTCGTGTTATAGCGATACAGTGCTAAGCGAACCATGTCATAGTGAAACAGTTCTAAGCGAACCGCGCTATGGCGACACAGTGCTGAGCGAAACGCGTTATAGTGAAAAAGTTCTATGCGAACCGCGTTATATCGACACAGTGCTAAGCGAATTGAGTCATAGCAGCGAACTGCGTCATGGCAAAACAGTTCTAAGCGAACCTCGTTGTAGCGACACAGTGATAAGCGAACCACGTTATAGCGACACAGTGCTAAGCGACTCGTGTTATAGCGATACAGTACTAAGCGAACCATGTCATAGTGAAACAGTTCTAAGCGAACCGTGCTATGGCGACACAGTGCTGAGCGAATCGAGTTATAGTGAAGAAGTTCTAAGCGAACCGCGTTATATCGACACAGTGCTAAGCGAATTGGGTCATAGCAGCGAACTGCGTCATGGCAAAACAGTTCTAAGCGAACCTCGTAGCGACACAGTGATAAGCGAACCGCGTTATAGCGACACAAAGCTAAGTAAATTACGTCATAGTGAAACAAACGAACCGCGTTAAAGCAACACAGTGCTAAGCAAATTATAGTGAAACAGTTCTAAGCGAACCGCGTTATGGCGACTCAGTACAAAGCGTATCGTGTATATAGTGAAACAGTGCTAACGTATCGTGTATAGAGAAACAGCGCAAAGTAGGCCCGGACTTAAAGACCCAGGGACCCTAAGCACTTAACAGTTGGGCCCCCCAAGCCCAAAAAAAAGGGGAATAATGGAATTGGATGAAAATTTAGCAAAAAAAAGTCGTGTATTGGATAATCTTACAACATTTTTGGGATTTTTTCTGTCGTTAGTTTCCATCTCCGCCCTGGCCGGGGCCCCCTCGGCGGCTGGGCCCCTAGGTCGGTGCAATTGTTGGCCTAGGCAGAAATCCGGGCCTGGTGCTAAGCGTATCGTGTATCGAAGGATTTCTGGATTTATTAACTTCCCACTGGAAGTTATTGTAATGGGTCCGAAAATCGAAATCAAAAAGGAAAAAAAAATTTTATGTTTCAAGGTCACTACACTATTTTTACACTACTTTTAGAAAGATGTCTGTGTTTGTGTGTGTGTGTGTGTACGTACGTACGTATGTGTACATTTCTTTCAAAGACGAAATCTCGAGAACGAAAAATGATATCGACTACGTTAGGGTGCCAATCGACGCGTATTAACGTAAATATGATCTGAAAGAAATTTTTTCAAAATCGGTTCAGCCGTTCTTTTTTCTTAACCAAATAACCTCCAAAAAAGTAGATTTTACACAATATCTCGCGAATAAAAAATTATATCGACTTCGTAAGGGTGTCAATCGATGCGTGTTAACGTCATTTTGATCCGACATAAATTTTATAAAAATCGGTTCAGCCGTTTTTTTTTTTTTTTTTTTTTTAAATTATTGATGTTTTAATGATTTAAAAGATTACTTTTCTGTGTAATATCTAATTTAATTATTATTATTAAATATTTATCAAACTGGGAAGTTCGTCGTGTGGACCTCAAGGGTCGCAATTTAGTCCTAATAAACGACCCACCTCACGGCTTGTTATTATAGACGCGTCGACATCGTCATTAGCGTCTTTCAACTACACTAAATAACAACTAACTTAAAACTAAATAACATCACAAAACATCCATGAGTGCAGGTGGGATTCGCACCCACGGCAGTCCAGTCTAGAGGTTGCGGCACCAAGCATGCTAACCACTAGGCTATACTCCCCTCAGGATTTCTGGAATTCAGATATTACAATTACTCGATGTTTCTATATTAATTGAACAGACAATAAGGTATACCGGTACCTTTACGATCCCTTTTACCGACCGCACCACCATCGCACCGGTCTGTGTTGTGTTTGCAGCATATAGTTACCGCACACGGGTTGGCGAGTGGAGTGGGGGCTTAGAGCGCTTTTACATGCCTACACATATAATAGCAGCTAGAGAAGCGGCTTTTATGATACGCGTTAAAATAAGTACCAGTCGCTTTATCTCTGTTTTCGTGTATGAATCTGGTTGTTGTACAGCAATACAAGCTGTCAAGGGGCTTGGAAGCTAACTGAGGATGGGGAAGTTTTATTGGATTGAATGTTTATGTGTTCACTACAACGCATTGATTTGACAAAATGAATTGGTGTCATATTTTATCTTTTCTAAGTACTACACAAATTCGCAAAAATCGGTGATGGAATACGTAAGTTACAACAGCATCTCGTTAAATTAGCGCGATTATACTGTTTTCAACCGTCTCAAATTCCAACTCGTGAGCCAATTCGAGAGCATTCTACAGACTGTGCCTCTCTAGAGATGATACAGAATACTAGGAACAGTTATTTTGGAACAGTTTTGAATGAGGAACAGATTGGAACAGTTGTCAGTTTAATAAAATACCTGTTCCGGGCTGTTCCAATGCTTCGACTGTTTCGAGTAACAAAACGGGCGTTCTTCTGCATAAAAGAAACATTCTCTGTTCCCGTTGTCAATTGTACATTTGTACTTACGTTGCAAATTGCTTGTCACCTACGGCTAGCGTACATTGTAAAGTCGATTTTAGTATCACATCATCACATTAACATGCGTCGCACACGACATCGCGCCTCATTAAATAACGCTTTTTATTTAATGGTAAAATCCATTTTTCGCTATTGATTTTCTGTAAAAGTATATTTTTAATAGGTATATTGTCGACAAATTTATTTTGTTTTTTTTAATAATTAGGTACCTTAAATTATTAAATTTGAATAATAGAATTAATTCACGAAAAAATACAAATAATATACAATTCATAATTTCAAATTTTTATACGTTGTATGTTACAAGCTATTCTGAGAATGTCAAGGTTCCAACGTTGGAACTGTTAAAAAGTAACAGGTTTTTGGAACTGTTCCGTAAGCGGAACAGGAACGGAACGGAACTGTTATTAAAAAATAACAGTTTGTACCACCTCTAATCTGCAGAGTATACGGACACTTAATAACTCCCCCCTTACGTTATTCATAAGGAGGTTTGGACAAGAGCGATACCAACCAAATAATTTTAGATAGATAAGTTAACCTCAAATTTAAGCATAATAAATAAATAATGTCAGTATATTTGTTAAAAATTAATATTTTTCTATTCCTTTCATTTTATTATATTATAATAAATGAAAAATATTAATAATTATTTGCAAAGTACTTTGGTCATTGGAAACATAAAATGAAAAATGTATTTATTTATTAGTGGTATCGCTCTTGTCCAAACCTTACGAATAAAGTGTCGAATTTTGTAGTGTCTATCCTTTTTTAAAAGCATCCTTATTCTTTTTTAAGTCGGTTTAAATTTTTAAAATTATTTTTCTCACTCTTTTTAGTTATCTGAAGTGTTGATAATTTCATATTAATTATGCAGACTTAAATACCTCTCCATGCATGTTGCATCGGTGTGAAGGAGACGACTCTGGCGTGGCACTTGAAACTTAATTATAATAAGCTTGACAAAGTGTTTATACCGGATGATGAAGCCACAGTGTATAGTATGAAAATTGTGTCAGGCTCATCAGGAAGGTGTGTAATAATTTTGATCATTCCATCCTTTTCAAGTTTGTTTATGTTATTTGATCCCCAGAGTATTAAAGGTCAACCGAAGGCCAGTTTTTTAGTCGAAGCCGAACTTCGGCTTTTTTCTCACCTTCGGCTGAAGACGAATACCATAGGTGACACCTAAGAATTTCGTATCACGAGACATCGATGTGCTGTCGTTATTATTCAGTTTTATGGAGCTTATTATTGAGCCATACTGCAATGTAAAATGTACAACATTTGTTTTTTCCAGATTTACAATTAACTGATTTTTGTGACACCACGTTTGAAACATTAAGAAAATCTCACTAGCCAATCTATTAACATCCGCCAAGTCTGCAGCACTTATCAAAATCGTAACATCATCTGCGTACATTATTACTTTTCCAGCAGATATGTGTTCTTTCAAGTCATTTACATAACAATTAAATAACAATGGTCCTAACGTACTTCCCTGCGGAACTCCTGTAACGTGCTTTTTAATTGTGATCTAACGTTATCTATTTCAACAAAAAAAGTTCTATTACTAAGATAGGATCGTATTAGTTGGTTAGGGGTATCTCTTATACCGAGATTTTCAAGTTTACGCAAAAGAAATTCATGGTTAACTGTGTCAAATGCGGCGCTAAGACCGAAGAACATACCCAGCACGTATTCTTTGTTATCCAATGATTTTGTTACATAATTATAAAAATCAAAAGTTACCGTTGCCGTGGATCGATTTGATCTAAAGCCATGTTGTGAAGTGTCCAAGATTTTGTTAACTTCCAAGTAGTTATTTATCCTTTTGTAGATTATTTTTTCAAGTACTTTGGCAAATATCGATAGAAGTGATATTGGTCTATAGTTGTTGACAGCAGTTTTGTCTTTTTTCTTAAAAAAAAATTGTTACAGTGCATTTTTATTCCAGAATACGATACAGTATTTAATAGTGAACAGTAAATTATTAAGGTACATTAGAGCTAAAGTTAATAAATATTGAGATATTTAGAAATTAAATAACAGTCAAAATGAACGACAATTAGGTAAATTATGACATAGCAGATAGCCATGATATTACGCACCGGCACTTCTTGGCTTGAATTCAATTCATAAAAGAATCGAATTAACAAATTAAATTTGCTATTTAATTTCTAAATATCTCAATATTTATTAACTTTAACTTATATGTACCTTAATAATTTACTGTTCACTATTAAATACTATATCGTATTCTGGAATAAAAATGCACTGTTACAATTAAAAAATCGAAGCTGACCTTCGTCTGACCTTCACAGCACCACCTATGTTAAATCTGATATCACAGTCTTCTGTCCCCCTTGACACTCTATAACTTTTGTATAAAATATATTTTTATGGTTTGTACCGTTTACGAGATATTTCACTACATTGTTTAAGATGTGCCACCCTGTATAGTACTTTACTTGCATATACCATCATGCATGTTGGTCCCAAGAACATCGAACAAATTAACGAAAGTGTTTCAAAATCGCACAAACACTTGTATACAGTTTGGTGCGAATGCTGGATTAATACAACCGGTTATATTCCGGTAACAGTTACTAAATAACTGTTGGGACCAAAAAACAGTCGATATACGAGACTAGGGGTAAGTACATCGAACGCTTTCACCTACATAATATTGTGCTTAAAACACTAGATATCTAAGTAGACAGTGCAAAGGGTTATATGCGAGAAGCATTTATGCTAAAGCATTATTTTTACAAGTTTCTTTTTGACAACACTAAAAGATCTCTACAAATAATCTTGAGCTTGTATCTACTTATTTAAGCTTTGTTATTGTAAACTTTGTGCTGAAACACTCATGGCAAATACATTTTAAAATAGTTGTAACACAGCATACAGAAATACCAGCAGATTCAATTGTCGGCACTTTAATGTTTGTCAGACAGTTTCAGAAACCTTGAACACAGTCATGGGCGAATAGGGTTGCCACCTGCCGCTAGTTGATTAAAGGGTTACTACTTACCAGTATAAAAAATACGGGTTTTAGATATTTTTACGGGAGACAATTAACAGCAATGTTTAATGAAGATAATCTATTTTTTAAATTTATATTTATGGTTAGGAGAAACAGCTTTTAAAAGCTCTTCATTTTGAGAAGCAAATATATAAAAATCTTTGCAAGATAACTTAAAATTACATTTGACTTGTAACTTGGAGCTTTTTTACCCCGTATTTTATTTTCGAAATTATTTTTGTATTATCTTAGCCTGAAAAACGGGGTAACCCGTAAAATACGGGGCATCTGGCAACCCTATGGGCGATTCTCATTTTGGGCTAACATTTTGGGGAGGGTAGTACCGTAGGTAGTATAGAAATACTAGTCAGTTTGAAAATAATAAAATAACTGTAATGAGGTCGCATCTGTACATGAAATATTTTTTCAAACTTACAATTGCGGTGGACATTACTTATTATCGATATTGTGGCCAAAACAGCAATTTTTACAACTTTTGTCTGTCACATCAGCGGATCGCAGCTCTGGGAGGGGTAATTATACCACCATCCCCCCATAAAACCGCCCTTGAAAATATAGGTAAATTTCGAGGTAAATTTATGTGGGGAGCGTTCCAACACATATTCTTCAAAACAGCCTATTATATCTAGACAAACGCATAATGTAACAATGTTAGTACTCAATAATAGCTTTGTTTAAAATTTATTTTGCTAATAAATAATATCTTTGTTTAAAATTTTGTTAGATGTAAACACGTGAACGTTCTTCAAAACATTAAAAGTCGATCAGTTTTTTGACGTTTCAAAATACCTTTGGAACTTTGGAAAAACAAATTAGATTTGTATGCCAAAATACATAATAGTGAATCTATAATGTTATCAAAATAAAGGTTAATTTAATTATTATCTATTATTTGAGATATTATTCATGTCCGAAATTTATACAATAACAGTGTTCTTGAGGAATTGGACAATTATATAGAAAAATAAATTAAATAAATTTTAAACAAAGCTATTATTTATAAAAGGGACGTTGTACAGAGCTGGGTTCGGTCGTTCTTACACTGGTAACATGTATTTGTGTGTACGTTTGTCAAACGAAAGCAAGGTGGGGTAATCGATCAATCAGAAACAACAATTACAGCTATCACTAGTCGTTTGTGTGCCGCGGCAGCCCTCATTACAAAAAACGTATTAATTAATAATTCAACACCAATTAACATTTTTTAAACAAATTATTAGTAAAATAATAATTATATGCACAACTTACAAAAAACAATGTACCTATTTTGTTATTTTTTTGCTCATTCCATATAACGAAAACTGTAACAAAAGAAATTGCTCGGTCCCTTGAGTTTCGAGTTATTATACGAGTTTTGGCTGTACATTTTTTGCTCCTCAGAGATACCTATATCTATTTTTTCAACAAAATGTTGCTATTTCATAACAGTTTTTTAACGGACATCAAAAAAAGGAGGTGGTTCTCAATTCGGTTGTATTTTTTTTTTTTTATTATGTTTGTTACCTCAGAACTCCGTCATTTATAAACCGATTTGGAATTTTTTTTTATGTTTGAAAGGATATACTTTCAGATTGGTCCCATAGAAATTTCATCAAAATCGGTTCAGTAGGTCGGCTGATTTTAATAAAAGCTAGTAACGGCGTGTGATTCCTTAAGGTAAATGTCACTTTTTGACACATCAGACAGCGTAAGAAAGTCGGTATAATAAAAGTGAGTAACGGCGTGTGATTCCTTTAAGGTAGGTAAATGTCACTTTTTGACACTAAAAAGTAAAAAATAAAAAACTTTTTAACAAAAAAAAACCTCCTTCAAAAAGCCACTAAAAAGAGGAAAATAATGAAATTTTGAGGTCTGCGCCAATTTAATAAAATATGAAGTTGGTTAAAAAGAAGATATTAATCACTATACTATACTTTTTAATCGACTTCATATTTTATTAAATTGACGCAGACCTCAAAATTTCATTATTTTCCTCTTTTTAGTGGCTTTTTGAAGGAGGTTTTTTTTTTTGTTAAAAAGTTTTTTTTAGAATAGGAACACTTACTGTTATTGAAAAAAAAACCTGTGTAGCCCATCACTACATAATCCTGGATGGGTACGAATTTATGACTGTGGACACATTCTGTATTATTTAGCAGATATTCCGCTTCATCTGCATTCTCTCAGCTGTGCTACAGTTACATACTAAATAGCAAGTAAACAAAAGGCTTTGTTTATCAGTGTTAATTATAATAAACATGTACTTTTATCTACGCGCTCGAACACCTATTGTTGTTCATGTTTGTTTAAATGACTAGTCTAGAATTGTGTAGTTTTGTAAATTTCACATTATATATACGATGCAGCAGTTGGCCATGGTTCAACGGATTTTATCTTACTTTTGGCCATGGTCATACTATACAGGTTGTATCACGGGATCGAGAACGTAGGGAAAACACCATGCTGAAAATCATGAAGGATCCCTCTTTTTTTAACCGACTTCAAAAAAAGGAGGTTTCTCAATTCGACCGTATATATTTTTTATGTTTTATGTGTGTTCGCGGATAACTTCGTCGTTTATGAACCGATTTTGAAAATTTTCTCTTTATTTGAAAGGGTATGCTTTCAGATTGGTCCCATAGAAATTTCATCAAAATCGGTTCAGTAGTTCGGCTGATTTTAATAAAAGTAAGTAACGGCGTGTGATTCTTTAAGGTAAATGTTACTTTTTGACACTAAAAAGTAAAAAATAAAAAACTTTTTAACAAAAAAAAAACCTCCTTCAAAAAGGCACTAAAAAGAGAAAAATAATGAAATTTTGAGGTCTGTGCCAATTAAAATATGAAAGTCGGTTAAAAAGTATTGTATAGTGATTAATATCTTCTTTTTAACCAACTTCATATTTTAATTGGCACAGACCTCAAAATTTCATTATTTTCCTCTTTTTAGTGCCTTTTTGAAGGAGGTTTTTTTTTGTTAAAAAGTTTTTTATCATGTAAAAACCATGATTATTAAAGACATAGCGTTTTCTGCTGGTAAGCACTTTTTGAAGTGAAGACTTCCTTAGGTTCACTTTGTCTGAGTAGTGAACGAAAGTGAACCGTCACGCTTCGGGTCGATGACGCTGAATCGAGTTTACTCGGCTCAAACATGAAAACGTATTTGTAGTATGCTGCTAATAAGTTTTTTGTAGTTCATAAGTGCGCTATTGGATGACACTAAAACTTAATTGAAAAGGTTTTTGTAGTGTGCTGGTAACATTTGTAGTTCATAGGTGCGCCAATAGAGAATATGTGCCATGTATTATACTGTTACGGATCACCCTGTATATAAACGGCAGACGGGAGTTCTGAGAAGCGGTGTCTGCCTGCTGTAACAACGAGTAACTAATTGATAAAATAAATAACTAGAAATAAATAGTCCTGGTATATAGTCAATTGTATAAGTATAGTTAAGTGTTAATTACTGTTTAATTATTGTTTACTTGTGTTGATTGTTAGAACTGACTTTTCGTTGTTGCATTTATTGTTATTGTATTTATAAATATTGTAAATAAATATTTATTCCGCCAACTCAGAAAACAGTTTTGTAACAATACTATGTATAGGTAAAGTGACCAAATCCTGAATATCAAAAAGCGGGACAAGGTCTATAAAAACCCGACGCAGGCAATCCACGCCCAAAAAAGCCTTAAACGCGCTAGTAACCCCCAAAAACTCGCTAGAAACCCCCAAAAACTCGCTAAAACCCCCAAAAACTCGCTAGAAACCCCCAAAAACTCGCTAGAAACCCCCAAAAACTCGCTAGAAACTCCCAAAAACTCGCTGGAAACCCCCAAAAACTCGCTAGAAACCCCCAAAAACCCGCTAGAAACCCTCAAAAACTCGCTAGAAACCCCCTAAAACTCGCTAAAAACCCTCAAAAACTCGCTAGAAACCCCCAAAAACTCGCTAGAAACCCCCAAAAACTCGCAAAAAAAAACTTAAAAACTCGCTAGAAACCTCCAAAAACTCGCTAAAAACCCCCAAAAAGTCGCTAATATTTTTATTTTAAATATTATTTATTTTTTAAGGTAGGTATCAATTATATAATATTGATAAATAAAATACTTTGAGTGGGTAAATATATCTAATGACAAAAAATAAACATTCTTAATGCACGTGATTTAATGAAAACGGGACAAAAGCGGGACGCTTGTTGAATCGGGACTCGTGGCTCAAAATCGGGACTGTCCCGCCTAAATCGGGACGGATGGTCAGTTTATGTATAGGCAAATTCACTAATAAATACATGTAGAAAAAATCCCAACATTTTAAATGATCGCGCCTAAAAATAACATTCAAGTTTATGACTTGACTAAACTGTAGTTTGAATCATATTTGCACTGTGAAGTGTGAATACCTAGATCTATGTGTATATTGAATCGTCAGTAGGTAACAAATTTGTTGAATCGGCGTCAAGGTTGCAACATCCGATTGGAAGTCTAGGTTTGTACGATTGATGGCCTATAGACAGGAAATTAATCAAATATTGGCGTGCCGTACGCGCGACGCAAAAAAATTCTCTAAAGGAAACGTCGAATATAAATCCAATCTTTTTTCGTTGTTTAAAGATTTAAACCTAAGATGGATTTGTTAAACCATGTAAACCCTTTTAATATACAGTTTTTAGAAGTGAATATAAGTTCGTTTATTGCGGATTATTGACTCAAAAACTACTGAACCGATTTTGATAGGGTTTCACTATAATAATAATAATATTAATGCGTTTAACGTCCGTTTCTCGACATTATGTCATAACAGACGCCATTCGCACCATTACTATTTTCCATTTTTACCACTTCCCGTTTTATACATTTTTATACTTCAATTTAATTAATAGCAATATGCGAATGGAGGAATTATAGGACATTAGGATAAGGTAGGCAACTTTGGGAGCATATGAGTTTGACAGGTAATCGGCCATGGCCTTGAATAAAGAACCATCTGGATATTCATCTGGAATTATTGATGGAAACCATGGAAAACCTCAAACAAGATGGCCGGTACAGGAATTACCGTTTCTCGGCGTGAGGCAGTAGGAAAAAGTCCTAGCCACATCTGCCCCCGCCGGGATTTGAACCCAGTACCTTCCCAATGCGAGTCTAGTGCTGTACCACTAAGCTACATCGCTGGAGAAGCGACTGATAACATACTAATTAATTATAAATTCGAGCGGACGAGCGAAGCGAGTGCTCTTAGGCGAAGTCGGACGGAACATCTAGTTCAATATAATATTGATTTGGGCAAAAAAAGTTATAACGTTCAAAATATTCTTTAAGTGACGTCAGATTGAAAAATGATGTAATGTAAAGACGGATGATGTTGAATGGTAGTTGAAGGATTACAATAAAGTATTTTCCTGCTAGAATGAACTCTATCTTTTTTTGCATGAATAATTTATTCAGTGCTTACCTATATAATATTATAAAGAAAAAAATTGTGATAATAATCAATACAATAATAAATCTGTAAAGGGCGATTGTGTGTCTGTCAGTCTGTTCGTCCATAACTGTTAAATTCCTAACCCGATTTCAAAGAAATTTGGTACAGGCATATACGGCTCAACTCCACGGATTCACTCGCGTTAAGGTATAGGGCTCTTATTCAAATAAACTTATTTTTCATACAAAATCAAATGATTTTCAGTAACCAATCAGGAACTATCAGCAATACAGGTTTTATATGAACATGTGTATCATAGACAAAATACAATATGTATAGGTTTATGGTATAAATTATTTAGAAATTTCAGTAGGTAATTTTTACCTGTATGACTTATATAATTAAATAAGACAGAACAAATTCAGTCAGATCTGCCTTCCAAATAGACGAGCAAATAGTAACCGGTAATTTATTTGAAGTCTTGAAAATTTCATATAGGTAAATCAAAATTGAAATTTCATTTAAATCAAAATGAGTTTAGAAACTGTAAATGGTGTGCCTTCTTTGAAGTTCTTAGCAAGTATGAAAGTTAGCTGTGAATTGATGTGTCCAAAATCTCTCAACATAATACCACGGCTGTATGTTGAAAATGAATGTAAAATTCTTTTATGTAATTTGGACTCCATTGAATTACCAAGAAGTTTACGTTATGAGTTGGGACAAAATATACCCGACATGTTCAAGCGGCTTAATTTATTTAAATGTAAATTATTGAGGCTTGGCGTGACGAGAAATACGAACATTTTGTGGACAATGTACGGATCAATTGACGAAGAAAAAACTGTTGAACGTTTATTGAATGATCACAAAATAAGAGTGGAAGTTCGTTTTTGCATTGCTTGCATTTATTCTCGGATTGATAAAATGAATGAATTGTTTCCGACATGTGAAATACATTATGTAAAACGTATTTATAAGAAGCTCAAAAGAAATCCATGCGCTGAATACAATCGGGAGTTTGTGTTGATAAAATATTGGCTTAATTATAAATATAATTTAAAGATAAACAATATACGACTCGAAAATATAGTAACTTTTAAAAGAATTTTTTGCTATGTATCTTTAACAGTAATTTATGGATTTTGGAAACAATTAATGTCAAATGAAGATAAAAACATTGTTCTTGATTATGTTTGTACGGACGGAATGTTATATAACGATTTAGCAGCATTTCATTTATTGAAAACACATATCGGATTTCCGGGGTTGAAGACAATGATAGAAAAGTTTGATCTTGGTTTTCGTATATTATTATGTATTGTGCATAGTTACGAACATTATTATTTATTTGAAGATGTTTACAAATTTCTGATTCAAACGAAATCCATATGTATGCAAGAAGTTTTAAATATTTTAATTTGTATTTCCTCAAAAATTAACGATAATGACCCGAACAATGTTTACAGAATGTTTTTCAGGACAGTGTTGTCTTATAGTCCAGACGAATTTAGAGAAATTATGTACACGGGTCACGGTTCTTTAAATTTATTCTGAAGATTATTCCAATATCTAATTGTGTTTCAAAATGTCACATTTCTAAGAATGTTATTAGCAAATTTCAATAAATCTTTTAAATTAAAGTCACTACTTAGTACTTACTAGCAAACATAATTGCTGATAATGATTTTCTGACAGAATTATACGGATCACGAGAAATTTATGATAGTTTTTGATGAAATTCATAATGGATGAACCTATGTAAATAATAATTTATTGGAATTAGTATAAGAGTATATTAATAGAAATTGTCAAAAAATAAAATGTATAATTTAATGCATATAATATGTATGTGTTGTTTTGTATGCAGTCAGCAATGTTAAAGTTGTAAAAATATATTGATTTTATTTAATAAATTTTTATTTTATAAATTTATAAATTTTTATTAACTTCCCTTTGGAAGTTATTGTAATGGGTCCGAAAATCGAAATCAAAATGTATAACAAATTTTTATGTTCCAAGGTTACCACACTATTTTTAGAAAGATGTACGTGTGTGTGTGTACGTACGTACGTATGTGTCCATTTCTTTCTAAGACGAAATCTCGAGAATGAAAAATGATATCGACTACGTTAGGGTGCCAATCGACGCGTATTAACGTAAATATGATCTGAAAGAAATTTTTTCAAAATCGGTTCAGCCGTTCTTTTTTCTTAACCAAATAACCTCCAAAAAGTAGATTTTACACAATATCTCGCGAATAAAAAATTATATCGACTTCGTAAAGGTGTCAATCGAGGCGTGTTAACGTCATTTTGATCCGACATAAATTTTATAAAAATCGGTTTAGCCGTTTTTTTTTTAATTATTGTTAAAAATAAATAATAATTATGTTTTAATAATTAAAATGTGATTACTTTTCTGTGTAATATTTAATTTAATTATTATTATTAAATATATTTATCAAACTGGGAAGTGTGGACCTCAATGGTCGCACTTTAGTCCTAATAAACGACCCACCTCACGGCTTGTTTTATAGATATATTAGTAGGGACTACCTTTCCAGCCCGGCTTTGCCCGGGTAGATTTTGGTTTGGCAGCGAAATAATCAAGAACAACAAATCTCTCTTATACAGAGTGCCTCATTTCTTGTCTGTTATATGGGTAACTTCGTTATTTGTGATGGCAGAGAATAAGTTACATTAGCAAAGTAGTGCATTTTTCTATAAGGAATTCAGTCGTGAAAAGATAATTGATATACCGGGTGTTAGTAAAAAATTATATTGAAAAAACGAAATTTTCAATATTTTTGTTACGTCTCGTAGATTCTTCATTTGAAGAGATAGAGAAAATTGTTATTTAAACAATTATGTTATTATATTTTTTTAATGGAAATTATTGTTTGCTATGATCGTAATAGAAAGGCACATAGAAAAAACTGACAGTCAAATTATAATTCAATTCTGGCAAACTGCGATTTATTATTAATTTTACACTTTAAAATTTTGCACTACTTAATTATAATTTGATTGAAATGACAAGAGCTTAACATCACTGCTAACACTATTCTAAGTGGAAACGATGAAATCTTCGATCATATATCCATGGACTGCTCAAACCGTATTTCGACTACGCGCGCCAAAATTTCAAACAAACTTGACGAGCCACGAGGCTGGGAGCCAGGCGCGGACTGGCCAGTGGTGCTGGGGCGTCCCGAGCCCCCGGAGTTAGGAAAGGCCCTGGCCCTCCCATTACCCAATGGCCAATCCCAATAAATAACAAATCTCTCCCTCGGGCCCCTCCAAATGTTAGCGTCCCTGAAAAGATATAGCCAGTCCGTGACCGCTGGCAGCGCTCTTTTTAGCCGCAGTTTTGTTGCTGCAGCAAATAAAACCGGGATTTTACTTGCAAATGGATCGGGGGTTTCAGGATTGAGCAGTCCATCAGTGTATGATCGAAGGTTGGGAATATACACATTCACAAATAAATTAACGTGTAGGCATCAGTAATAAGGGATTGCTAATTTACATGTGCAAACACAATCATTTGATTAGATTCAGCAGTTCGTAGTTGTGTACAGCTGCCTATTGAACACATTATTGGTTTGTTTGCTAACTAGGTTAAAGGTTTGCTCTGTACCCCGAACCTCACGTTCTTCACGCCCCTTTTAATAAGCGAATACAAATATTAGGGGATGGTGGGGCAAGTGAGCCATGCGGAGCAAACGAGTTATATTTTCGGAACAGATGAAATGTTCAGAAAAAATCCGAAAATTTACTTGAATTCATGCTGCGTAAATTCAATAATTTATTATATAATGCATTTTCATTTCTCTCGGCGTCTGCGCAAAGCGAGCGCCGAACAGGGCGTACGGGGTAATGAAAGTAAGCCTGTTAAAGGTTTTTTTTGTAATCTGAACCACAAGCGACTAGACCCTGCAGTTAGGGTCCATTCTGATTAGTCGAATACCCCATCTTGATATCGTTTGACACACACACACACACCTAAACGAACGTAGCAACTAACTAGTGAACTCGTGTATACTAATATGGATAGCTGATAGCGATTAAAAAATGGGTTTTGTATGTGGACAATGTTCAAATACATATTCTTCAAGACAGGCATTAATGTTCACGGGCGGCCATGAATTGGACGCTAGGTACCTGTCTCATTTTAATCCTACTCTTAAATTGGACGCTGACGAGAGGATTAACGTACCTACCTGTACTTTGTCTTTTAACTTTCCTTTGCTGTTAATTTAATGTGCTATTTTTAATTGATCTACCTATCGTATATTTTTGTAAATTATTGTTTGACATGTCACATAGATACATTTGTATCTCTTCGTGGTCAAATATACCTACTATCTATCTATGGGAATTGGTATATAGTTTCAAGTATTTGCAAATATATTTTATTTTACCATTTTACAATTTCAAACGGATACGCATGTGAAACTTCAAAATTTAACGGAAAAAATAAGAATTCGGGACCCTACAGTACGTAGGCGTACGGTACTGTTACGTACTAATATACAACGTTATAATTTAAGGGATATATTTTCAAGATTTCATTTTGTGAAATGTGTAGCTCACATGTATGCTAAGTAATTATGTAGTTTTGGAAATATGTAAATAAATATTGAAATTTAATTCAGTTTTTTTATTAACAATTATACATACAGGTAAGATGAATTTGAGGCACGAATTTGTGCAGGTAAGAAAATGCTAGCGTCCAATTTATGGCACCCCTACCAGGTATACGTGCTACAAAAAGGATTACTTACAATTTCAGCGTCCAATTTATGGACCCCCATGTTCACAACTTCAGGTAAGGATTGTAATCTAATCTATATATATAAAACAGTTCCGTTACTGACTGATTGATTGACTGACAGACAACGCCCAGGTCAAACCGCTGAAGATATAAACTTGAAATTTGGACAGTAGGTTCCTTTTGTGACGCAGGCACCCACTAAGAAAGGATTTTTCGAAATTCAACCTCTAAGGGGGTTAAATAGGGGATGAAAGTTTGTATGGAAATTCGTCGTTTTTGAAGTTAGAAGCATGACATTTTGCACAGGAGTTTCTTATATAACGTAAGTGAGCACTAAGAAATTTTTTTTTGAAAATCCATCCCCTAAAGGGGCTAAAAAGGGGATGAAAGTTTGTATGGTAGTTCGTCATTTTTAAGTTAGAAACATGACATTTTGCACAGGAGTTCCTTATATTACGTAGGTGAGCAAAAAGAAAGGATTTTTAAAAATTCATCCCCTAAGGGGGTTAAATAGGGGATGAAAGTTTGTATGGAAGTTTGTAATTTTTTAAGTTAGAAGCATGAAATTTTGCACAGGAGTTCCTTATATAACGTAGATGAGTAATAAGAAAGAATTTTTGAAAATTCATCCCTTAAAGGGGTTAAATAGGGGATGAAAGTTTGTATGGAAGTTCATCATTTTTGAAGTTAGAAGCATGAAATTTTGCACAGGAGTTCCTTATATAACGTAGGTGAGCAATAATATGTATTAATAAAATTCGATCCGACAAGCGAAACGAGTGTGTAATGTATTATTAATATTCGAGTGAACGAGCGAAACGAGTGAGTAATGTATTAATAAAATTCGAGCGAACAAGCGAAGCGAGTGAGTATTGTATTATTAATATTCAAACGAACGAGCGAAGCGAGTGTGTAATGTATTAATAAAATTCGAGCGAACGAGCGAAGCGAGTGAGTAGTGTATTAATAAAATCCGAGCGAACGAGCGAAGCGAGTGAGTTATGTCTTATAAAATTCGAGCGAATAAACACCACCAGCCCGGCTTCGCTTCGCAGGAGGAGAATTTCTCGCGGGGGGATAATAAATCATAAATCGAAAATACGTGGGCGAAGCCACGGGTAACGGCTAGTTCTTTCTATAAAAGTCGATCAATTTTTTGACATTTCAAAATAAAATCTAATTTAATTATTTAATATTATTAACTTCCCACTGGAAGTTATTGTAATGGGTCCGAAAATCGAAATCAAAAAGGAAAAAAAATTTTTATGTTTCAAGGTCACTACACTATTTTTACACTACTTTTAGAAAGATGTCTGTCTGTGTGTGTGTGTGTGTGTGTGTGTGTACGTACGTACGTACGTACGTACGTGTCCATTTCTTTCTAAGACGAAATCTCGAGAACGAAAAATGATATCGACTACGTTGGGGTGCCAATCGACGCGTATTAACGTAAATATGATCTGAAAGGAATTTTTTTAAAATCGGTTCAGCCGTTCTTTTTTCTTAACCAAATAACCTCCAAAAAAGTAGATTTTACACAATATCTCGCGAATAAAAAATTATATCGACTTCGTAAGGGTGTCAATCGAGGCGTGTTAACGTCATTTTGATCCGACATAAATTTTATAAAAATCGGTTCAGCCGTTTTTTTTTTTTTTTTTTTTTTAATTATTGATGTTTTAATGATTAAAATGATTACTTTTCTGTGTAATATCTAATTTAATTATTATTATTAAATATTTATCAAACTGGGAAGTTCGTCGTGTGGACCTCAAGGGTCGCACTTTAGTCCTAATAAACGACCCACCTCACGGCTTGTTATTTGAGATATTAGGATGTCCAAAATTTATACAATAACAGTGTTCTTGAGAAATTGGAATAGAAAAATAAATTTTAGTTAAGTTTAATTTTAAAATGTCAGAAAATTGATCGACTTTTATGGAAAGAATTAGATTACAAGCCTTACCTGAAGTTTTCATTGTAATTTTGTGAACATTAATGCCTGTCATGTATTTGAACATTTTTTAATCGCTATCAACTATCCATATTAGTATACAGAGTTCACTACTTAATTGTTAAGTTCGTTTAGGTGTGTGTGTGCGTGTCAATCGACATCAAGATGGGGTACTATTCGAGCAATCAGAATGAACCCTGACTGCAGGGCCTAGTCGCTTGTCCCCGAACTTCACGTTCTACACGCAGGGCCATAGCTAGAGCTGAATTCAAGATAGGGCACTGAAAGTTTAAAGTAGGGCTGAAGCAAAAGACTACAATTTTTTAATTGGATTGCCCACCTCATCTGGTGATATCAAATTACAAAAGCAAGAAAACGGTAGATGACCATTTTAAGGGTGGGTTTTAGGGGTTGAAAAATGTTTTTGGGCCCAAAAATACCGAAAAAATTCCCAGAATTTCTTCAAAATTGAAATTTAACCTTTTAGTAAAGTTAAAAATGTTCTGCTAAAATTTTAATTAAATCGGTCCGACAGGACCGGACTTACAAATTTTATGAAAACATTAGTTTGACGATAATGCTTTACTTACTGAAGGGTGTATTTAATTTGGTACAGAGGTTACATTGATAATAATATTGAAATTAAGAAAAAAAAATTATTTTAAGGGATGTATTAAGGGGTTAAATTTTTTATTTTGTCCAAAAACAAACTTAAATTATAACGCTACAATACCTGTATTAGCAAATACACTATATTGTCGGCAGGGTTTGGCACTGCGACCCGAGTTTTTTTTTTATAATTCCTTAAAGTAGGGCACTGGATGTTTTAAGGTGATAGGGCATTGCTCCTTAATGCCCCCCCCCCTAGCTACGGCCCTGTCTACACGCCCCTTTATAACTGAATACAAATATTAGGGAATGGCGGGGCAAGCAAACAATATGCGTCGGAGCAAATGAAATGTTCTGGAAAAATCCTAAAATTTGCCGCGTACATTCAAATAAATCAAAATAAGGAAATGACAACAGAAACCTTATGACATGATTTTGTTGATGCATTTTCATTTTTCGCAGCTTTTGCGCAAAGCGATCGCCGAGCAGGAGGTACGGGGGATGAAAATAAGTTTCATGGAACATCCGTACGACTGACCTGAGTGTATGCTGTCTCTGGGGATAGTCGTTTGAAAGACACTACGGAAGTGTATAGTGACAGAGAAAGGATTGATAAACTGCTGCTATTGTTTGTTTCATCCGGGAGCGATTTATTCTAGGGGTTAGACATCTAGTAGTACGAGTTTGACTTAATGAAACTCGACGACAACTTATATCTTTACACATAGTTTTACTGTTGTAGTAACTCTTCACTATACTGTTACAAAACTGTTTTCTGAGTTGGCGGAATAAATATTTATTTACACTTATTTATTTACAATAATTAAAAACACAACAATATACAACAAGCCGTGAGGTGGGTCGTTTATTAGGACAAAAGTGCGACCCTTGAGGTCCACACGACGAACTTCCCAGTTTGATAAATATTTAATAATAATAATTGAATTAGATATTACACAGAAAAGTAATCATTTTAATCATTAAAACATAATTATTATTTATTTTTAACAATAATTAAAAAAAAAAAAAAACGGCTGAACCGATTTTTATAAAATTTATGTCGGATCAAAATGACGTTAACACGCCTCGATTGACACCCTTACGTAGTCGATATAATTTTTTATTCGCGAGATATTGTATAAAATCTACTTTTTTGGAGGTTATTTGGTTAAGAAAAAAGAACGGCTGAACCGATTTTGAAAAAATTTCTTTCAGATCATATTTACGTTAATACGCGTCGATTGGCACCTCAACGTAGTCGATATCATTTTTCATTCTCGAGATTTCGTCTTAGAAAGAAATGGACACATACGTACGTACGTACGTACACACACACACACACACACATACACACACACAGACATCTTTCTAAAAGTAGTGTAAAAATAGTGTAGTGACCTTGAAATATAAAAATTTTTTTTCCTTTTTGATTTCGATTTTCGGACCCATTACAATAACTTCCAATGGGAAGTTAACAACCAATACTAAACTAATATTTATTTTATCAGGTGAATTTATATCACGGAACTATTTATATCACTGTATTTATATCAGATTTATTTCTAACGTTTATTTATGTCGGTCATTTACTCAGTTACTAATTCAGTAGATACTATTTATTTATATCCACTCCACTATTTATATCACTGTACTGACTGATTCGACCGTTGATTGACTAATATTTATATCGAGGACAGAGTGGTGTAACGGTTAGGGTAGCGGCCTTTGGATCACACTGTCGTGGGTTCTAATCCCGCCTCCGCTCATGGATGTTTTGTGATCTCATTTAGTTTTAAGTTATTTGTTATTTGGTTTGATGTAATTAAAAGACGCTAATGACCTAAGTTGTCGACGCGTCTATAATTTACAATAAATAAATAAAATAATATTTATATCACTGATCCGCTTGGTTGCACAACTCACCATTGACTGATTGACTTCCTCGCACTCGCTTGCTTATATAGGCCGCTTGGCTTAGGCAAAGCGCGCTCTAGCGTTCTCTAGAATGTTCGTGCAGTTACTCGTTGTTCAGCAAGCGGACACCGCTTCTAGATTTCTCTACCTGACGTTTATATACAGGGTGATCCGTAACAATACCATATTATTACTTCAGATAAGGGCTGCTAGATATCAAGGATATTTTTCCACGGTATCGATCTCGTTAATACCGGTTTTGAGAGAAACCGTATTTTAACTCAGCGTTTTCCAAAATTTTCCTATTTATTTTTTTACAAGCTTTTTTTTAACTTGCAATGTATGTTAGTTTGTTTGTGTGTTTGTTTGTTTAGGTCAAATCTTGCAAGTCAATTTTGAACGACTTCCACGTATCCGATCGATTTGAAATTTTGTACACATATGTATTCCCGATGACAATATATGAATAAATCGTTTTTAGAAATAAATTAAACTCCTAAG
Source organism: Mongoloraphidia duomilia (assembly GCA_039654895.1). Taxonomy (NCBI): domain Eukaryota; kingdom Metazoa; phylum Arthropoda; class Insecta; order Raphidioptera; family Raphidiidae; genus Mongoloraphidia; species Mongoloraphidia duomilia. Next base: position 1,686,163 of record CM077520.1, on the reverse strand, counting down.
GGGTTCAAACGGGGAAGTAGGGTTTTTTTGGTTCCTTTTCTGACGTAAGAATCCACTAAGAAAGGATTTTTCGAAATTCAACTCCTACGGGTGTCAAAGGGGGGTAAAATTTTGAAAGACTAAAATGAACAAAATAAATATTAGTAAAAAAAACTTTTTAGAGACAAGCTTTTATTTAAATGCACTAAAAAGGAAAAAATAATTTTTAATAATTTAGGTTCATAATTATAAAAGCGTGGGTCGTGAACTCTATGATAGTTTATTAGTCACGACCCACGCTTTTATAATTATGAACCTAAATTATTAAAAATTATTTTTTCCTTTTTAGTGCATTTAAATAAAAGCTTGTCTCTAAAAAATTTTTTTTACTAATGTTATTTTGTTCATTTTAGTCTTGCAAAATTTTACCCCCTTTGACATCCATAGAGGTTGAATTTCGAAAAGGAATCAACTGTCCAGATTTCAAGTTTCTAGCTTCAGCGATTTGGCCTGGACGTTGATTAGTCAAAAAAAACCTGCATCCCCGTTTGAACCCCTTAAGGGTTGAATTTATTTCTAAAAACGATTTATTCATGTATTGTCATCGGGAATACATATGTGTACAAAATTTCAAAACGATCGGATACGTGGAAGTCGTTCAAAATTGACTTGCAAGATTTGATCTAAACAAACAAACTAACATACATTGCAATAATAAAGAGTTTAGTCACGACTAACCACAATAATTTTATTAATGAATGTACATTTCAAGAGCTAAGCTCCCATCATCAGCAAATACTAAACAGTTTAGTATTTGCTGATGATGGGAGCTTAGCTCTTGAAATGTACATTCATTAATAAAATTATTGTGGTTAGACGTGACTAAACTCTTTATTATTAAATCAAACCACAGTGCTCTTAATTATTCTTATATACATTGCAAGTTAAATAAAAGCTTGTAATAAGCAATAGTAATATTTTCATCCATCTTTTACTTAGAATTTTGAAATGACGAACTGAAGATAAAATAAATAATGTACGAAATGCCAGAAACGCCTTTTTATTATGATATAGTGAAAGATTTAAACCGTTTCTCATCCTTATGTATAATATAGTTGGCCCCCCTGGGGACACTTGTCCTTGTGCTGGATCGTCCTACCGTGCCCTGACCGCTACTGAATGTCGTCGATGCTGTTTTCCCTGGCAAAAGGTAGCAAATGCGATCCTTCGGCAGCCCGGCTTTACCTTTTATCTTTTTATTGTAATGTTCACACAATACCTTGCATATATATAAAAACTTGCTACACAAAACGTTTTCCATGCAACTTCCTTTCTTGAGACGGTTGTTTCTTGACATATTCAACTTCCACGATATCTCGAAAACTCTGTTTTGCGGCCATCTTCTTTGTAACGGATTATGTATTATACAGGGTATTTGATTCTGATCGGTATATTGATTTTACATGTAGAATATCTCCATTTGAATAACATTGGATTCAAGTTAGGTCATACGTATAGTGAGCTTTGTGGGACAAAAATATTGCATATTTTTCATGTTTTTTTCTGTAATTTTTTTATAATTTCATTGCTATTTAAAATGCGTTACGTATATTAGTAAATTGTATAACACGCATCTAGACTTCTAAGCATCTCTACATAGTATAAAATGAAGTCGCTTTCCGCGTTTGTCTGTCTGTATGTCTCTGTGTTTAACCGCTAACTCCTCCTAAACCACGCAACGGATTTTGATGCGGTTTTCACCATCAGTTAGATAATTTTTCACGGAAGGTTTATACAGGGTGTTTCATAATATATGCGCAGTACTTCAGGATGTGATAACTCGTCCAAAAATATGAAAACAAGTTTCTATTAACTTACCCTCTAAAATGCACCATTTTAGAGATACAGGGTGTTGATATATAAAAAAAATTTCGTTTTTTGCGAATATCTCCGGAACCGTTTATCGTACAGAAAACAGCTTTTGTAAGCATTTTCCACTCATAATAAGCTATGTTTTGTGCGGATTTTTTTTTAAGTCATAATTGGTGAAGGTTTTGAAGGGGTAGTGGGTGTTTTTTTCCCTAACTTCTACGCTACTGGAAAAAGTACGGTTTTGAGACGCCCATTTGAACCGCCAATATTTTCTACACAAAAAATGTACTCTTGGTCATAAGCTCTAAAGTCGATCGTTTTTGAGAAAAATCAACTTTTATGTTGAAAAACATGGTCAATTTTTTTAAATAAATTTTTTTTCTTACTAATTAAACAAAATTTATTTAAACGTTAGAACAAGTAACAAAACCAAACGTTAACTTCATAATTGCAAAATTAAAAAAAAAATGAAAAAATGATACAAAAGTTGTCTTTTCAAAATTCCCCAAACACCCTGTATCAACACCCTGTATCTCTAAAATGGTGCATTTTAGAGGGTAAGTTAATAGAAACTGTTTTTCATATTTTTGAACAAACTATCACATCCTGAAGTCCTGCGCATATATTATGAAACACCCTGTATATATAGCGAACGAGCGAAGCGAGTGAGTAATGTAATTCCTAAACCGCGCAACGGATTTTGATGCGGTTTTCACCATCAGTTAGATAATTTTTCACGGAAGATATATATATAGTGAACGAGCGAAGTGAGTGAGTAATGTAATTCCTAAACCACGCAACGGATTTTGATTCGGTTTTCACCATCAGTTAGATATAATTTTTCACGGAAAGTTTATATGTAGTTTATATGTATAGTGAACGAACGAAGCGAGTGAGTAATGTAATTATAATATTCAAGCGAACGAGCGAAGCGAGTGAGTAGTGTATTGCACCCGGGCGAAGCCGGACGGGGCCGCTAGTTATTTATAAAGAATTAATATAGGTAGGACGTAGGTACTACATTAATTAATGACACAAAACGTTTCATCGGGTCTAAATTATGAAATTTAAATGACAAATAAAAATTTTAGTACAAACTAGTTAATAAAAATATGTAACACATAATATGTTGCTCATTTTTCAGTAAATGAAGTATGCCGGAAAATATCAGTTTTTTACCGACTTCAAAAAAAGGAGGTGGTTCTCCATTCAATTGTATTTTTTTTTTATGTTTGTTACTTCATAACTCAGTCATTTATAAACCGATATTGAAAATTTTTTTTTATTTGAAAGGATATATGTACTTTCAGATTGGTCCCATAGAAATTTCATCAAAATCGGCTCAGTAGTTCGGCGTGTGATTCTTTTTTCGGAAATGTCACTTTTTGACACTAGAAAGTAAAAAATATAAAAAGAAGATATTAATCACTATAGGTACTATATACTTTTTAACCGACTTCATATCTTATTAAATTGGCACAGACCACAAAATTTCATTATTTTCCTCTTTTTAGTGTTTTTTTGAAGGAGGTTTTTTTTTTGTTAAAAAGTTTTTTATGTCATATCAAATTTCCCGGAAAATGCTCGAGGCCAGTCATATAGATTTGTTAAGGATTAAAGTCTAATTCATTTGAAGTCGCTGTATGTACAGAGATTTTTCATTTTTCTTTTTACATAAAAATAAAAATAATGCTATATGAAATATATGTACTATATGAGTTAAAACAGAAAAAAATATGAAACATATATATTATAAAATAAAAGAGGTTAGGAGTAGGATATCAAACTCAGATGTAGAAAAACAAGTTTGGGAATATGCATTTATTGTATACATAGAAAAATGTACAGTTTATATAATTTGACAACTGAAAAGATTTTAAAATTCCACGTGCAAGTAATTCACTTGAAGGAAAGAAATTATATTATATGGATGTCTATACGAATTGCGATCTTGTTCCACAGTTTTAAACGGACAGTAGTAGTGTAAAACGCCAGACGCTCGACAAAGTGTATATGCTCTCTCATTCGGGAACGAATTAATATTCATACTGTGACTGTTTTTGGACTTGATGAATGGTGTCAGATCTCATTATCAAATTTGACTACATGTCCGAGTATGGACAATGGACATGTGAAGATATGCTCTAAGCTCCAAGGTAAAATAGGAAAAATCTCCGACAAAGGACATGGTTCCTGGAGCTATACATGTCCGGAACTACCCAGGTCTACGGTGAATGTGTCATGTTATTCTTCTGCGCAACTTTACGGCTGTAACTATGTTACAGGACCATAGCTGTAGCCTGTACGTGTACCTACATAGATGATTTTTGATGTGAAACATCTTATGTCGGGTAGTGAACAGCCGCGTGAGGGGAAATATGCAACGAAATTTCTGGTCCGCTCCTTCGCTGCTGTTCTCCCCACCACTGTGGCACTTCTCTCTCGGCTTCCGTGCGCTCGGGCACGGGAAGAGAGAGAGAGAGAGAGTAAAGCAAAATTATATGTATACACGTGTAGGTATGTAGCATAGATACTTCGCTGTGTATTTTGTTGCGTTTCTGGCTCAGGCGTGCTCAAACGCCGCAACCGCGTGTGTTACAGTGCAGTATATAGGATTACGTCAGCATAACAGTTAGTTGCTGCTTTTGAAAAAATATATACTACTACATAGAGAATACCACCGAGTTCAATAACGTTTTTTTTGATGTTTCACATCTGTCGGGGGTCCCGAGACCCACACCCTTTTTTTTCTTTTTTGAACGTATGTAACAAGTTAAATCGAGATATCTGTAAGCAGTCAGCAAAAAGGTTGTAGCCAAAAAGCCTTACACGAGCGTTGTCAGCTTTACTGTATGAACATATACCATACAGCAAAAACAATTTTATGTTCATTGAACCTTGTAAAAAGAATAAAAAACAGAAATCTTTGAGGAGAAAGAGAGAAAAATATTATTCGACAATGTAAGAATGGATCGAATGACGACATTCGATTTCCGTCAATAACGACAGGGTCTTCGAAACGTCGTCACATATATAAACTTTATTAAACAGAATCCTTCGTCTTGTCAAATATTTCTTAGAACATTCATCATGAACAGTTTTATGAAGCATGAAGTCTATATCTGCGGCCGACAGGAAAAATTGCTTATGTTGAATTTATTATATTTTCCATATACGTAGTACCTACGAATGGACGTCGGTCAAGAGAGAGAGAGAGAGATGGTAGATTACAGACGCTCAATGTACAATTTCTCTCTCTCTCTTGACCGGCGTTCATTCGTTGGCCAAACTATTCAATACTCAATACTCATTTTATTTTCCATAAGCAAGACAGATGTCTAGGAATAAATCACATTTAAAAAATTCACAGATTTCGCAATCCTTGCAACCATCGAGGACATTGGAAATGATAACAGCATATATGAAACATAATTAACTGTTTATTATACACACAATATTTATCAATGCACTGTTTAGTTTTGTCAGGAATAGCCCTATTATTCTTCTGTTATATACGCGTTCACTTTTGCTTGATTACTTAACTTTTAAATGGATTTTTCTACAGTATTTGGAGGGCTCACAAGTCAATCAGTGTAAGTCACAAAAAACGAATTTGAAATAAATGGTGTTTTATTTTAATTGGACATAAAAAAATACAATATCTGTAAAAATGCAAAGTACTTTTTTTATTGAAAGATAACATACCTACATGTTCAAATACAAGAAAACTAAAACAAAAGTAAGAAAATTTTAAAAAATAAAACGAAATTTCCAAAAAAAATTGACTTAAGCTAAATGTCATCTGAGTTTTTCCGAATAAAAATGTAAATATTTCAGATGTCAATCGGTGTAAGTCATTTTGTGTTTGTTTATTAAACAAGCATAAAATATGACTTACACCGATTGACATCTGAAATATTTGCATTTTTATTCGGTGGTTACAATACGTGTCGCCATCTATTGCTGATATTGTCAAGCAGGGACTTGGGCATTTTGCCCAATGAAAATATAAACTATAAGGTAACACTTACAGGACTTAACTCAATTTCAAGAAAATATTGACTTAATCTGAATGACTTCTGAGCCGTCCATTTATTAACATTTGCTCAAACATAACACCGCAGATCGTCGCAAATACCTCTCAATTAACTAGACATGATATAAAACACATTTCGAAAAAATTGCACTTGTTCAATTTTGCATGATTGCTCCTCACTTGATCGCGACACCGTTGTCTTTTGGCCTTGAACGAAAACTCGTAACTCTGCCCCCATATACGAACATAAACATTTCCAATGTTAAAATACACATTGAAATATAAGAATACACATTAAAATTTAGAAGTTAAAAAGTCATCAACACTATAAAAACATTTATCTAATAAAAAATATTTTAATTTATTTTTAAAATTTGTGAACGTTTTGGCATTTTTGATCGTACCTGGTAATTTATTGTAAATAACACTGCACATATATTTCGGACTTTTTTTAAATAGACTAAGTCTGTGCTTGTCAGTATGAATACTGTCCTTGCATCTAGTGTCATAATGATGTATATTATAGTTTTTTTCAAAAATAAATATGTGTCTATCTATTGGGACCCGTCAAATGAGCATATGATATCTGGTGGCAGAAAATTGTATCAAAACGGGGGAAAATTTTACATGCTAACAGTGCAAATTTATCGTGAAATTGGTTATTACAAGAATAAAACAAGTAAAATAAACAAAAAGTTTATCGAAAATGGAATTTGCGACGTTTTCTAATATCATGGCATTAAACACTATCAGTTATTGCCTTGTAAAACTTACTTTACAGCGAATTCTTTTTTAATGAAATGTGGAAAAACTGTATTTATGAATTAAAAAAATATTTTATATTAATAATAAGATGTACTCATTATCATACTGTACTACAATAGTTAAATCTCTGAATATTGACAAAATTAGGACTAATTATGTGTATACAAATATTTTGAGGTTAGTAACTTACCTACTTATTACAATATAACATATTATGTTGCAGTTATGTGTTTACATTATTCACCTAACACAGCCTTAAAGGAGCATTGAACGGATAATTAATTTCGTGAAGATTTTCTTTTAATTTTGATGTTTTTAAGCAATATGCCGTAAAGATTACTACTTTTGACAGTTCATTTTTCATGTATTTTTCTCGTTATATTTCCGACATTTGATAATATGTTCGGCTTTGAGAATCTGTTTCCTTCAACGAAATTCCTTTGTTTGAAATTCGTAACGGCCCAATCACAAATTGCACTTATATATTTTATCATTTCTTATCACTTTGAAAATCATAAAATTACACGCAAAAGTATACCCCGTATATGAAATTTCCCCCCCTCTGCGCCATGTTTTTTAAACTCCACCTATCTGACGGATCCCAATATTTACTCTTAATGCACTGAATGCGTTTAGTTTGGAACAATCTATATAAAAAAAATCCCAGATCATCTGCGACCAAAATCGAAGAAGCTTTTGTTGTGTTACTTGGGTGGCTGAATCAAGTTAGGACACTCATTTTACATAAATTTTTAATTTCAAATAATAGTATATTGTGCGACTAGTGGGAGAAAGAGGAGCGGAGCGAGTGCGGTAAAACACACGAGTGGAATCTCCTCTTACGACCAATAGTCGCACACAATATTTTGTTCAACTACCGCAAGAAATATGCCATTTCGTGGCTCTGCTGAGCGTGGGTGAAATAATGGGTGACCTGATTGATTGACGAAACTATCAACACTTGCGTAAACGTTCCCCGTAATGACCGTGGGCGAAATGGCATTTCGCCCACTCTCTACGTCTACAATCAGAGAACTCATTATTTCGCCCACTCTCAGTAGAGCCACGAAATTACATATTTCTTGCGGGTGATGAACAAAAAATTATTTCACACGAAATAATAAAGTTTTAACCAATAATGACGGGATTTATTAATTATTTTTATGAAACAGCCATTAAAAATATATCAATAAATGTTATTTTATACCGTAAATTCGGCATAAGCAGTTTTGCTTTTTGGTCATAGATATACCTTTGGTGAGATAAAAACAATCACAATATGAGTGGGTTGTAGAAATTGGGAACTTCGCAGTGTCTTTGTGTTCGTAAAACACACAAAAAGTTTTTCTTGGAACAAAATGATAAAAAAATTATATTATTTTACATGGCCACAAAAATTTTTCTGCGCATCTTCGTTATTCTTATATTTTGAAGCAATATTGAATTCCATTTGTTACTAAGACAATTTTATGAGTACAGTAAACTTCCGCTAAGTGCGAGACTACGAAACTGTAATTGAAACTAACTTACTTCTCATAGGTTCCATTCTCGCTCCAAATCCAATAGCTAATCTATAGGGCCTCTAATAACAACGTATTGTAACGAAACTGTTTTCTACGTGGGCGGAATAAATATTTATTTAATATAATTAACAATTCAGTAACAATAAACGCAACAACTATATGTCAATTCTATCAATCAACACAATAGTAATTCTTAAACAAAGTGAAACACTTCAATAACACTGAACAAATGACTAGATTTATATACTGTATTTATTTTTGCTGTTCAATATGACACTGGGCCCCGCGAAGTAAAGCTACGCGACTGGAACTACCTATATTATTATATTAGTATTCCCATGATAACAAAATTTTTCAGTTTACGAGAAATGTAATTTTTTATGAGCTGATTGACGAAAGATAATCAACTTTTTTGAAATATATATGCGGTAGTTTCTCCATGCCTATTATAGGAACACATGCAATGACCTTGAAATACCTTAACTGTTAAATAATAGGTATTATCTTTCTCATTCTGACCGCGCCCGATCAGTATACATTGAAGATAGGGGCCTGCCTATTGGGATCCGTCAGATAGGTGGAGCTTCAAAAACATGGCGCAGACGGAGGGAAATTTCATATACGGGGTATACTTTTGCGTGTAATTTTATGATTTTCAAAGTGATAAAAAATGATAAATATAAATGCAATTTATGATTGGGCCGGTACGAATCCTAAACAAAGGAATTTCGTTGAAGGAGAACGGATTCTTAAAGCCGGGAATATTATCAAATGTCGGAAATATAACGAGAAAAATGAACTGTCAAAAGTAGGAATCTTTACGACATATTGCTTAAAAACATCAAAATTAAAAGAAAATCTCCACGAAATTAATCATGCGCGTTCAATGCGCTTTTAAGGCTGGATTAGGTGAATAATGTAAACACATAACTGCAACATAATAAGTTATATTGTAATAAGTAGCTAAGTTACTAACCTCAAAATATTTGTATACGAAGTTAATCCTATAAATTTGTTAATCATCAGGGATTCAACTATTTTATTGCAGTATGATAACAAGTAGTACATCTTATTATTACTATAAAATATTTTTTTAATTCATAAATACAGTTTTTGCACATTTCATTAGAAAATAATTCTCTGTAAAGTAAGTTTTACAAGGCAATAACTGACAGTGTTTATTGCCATGATATTAGAAAACGTCGCGAATTCCATTTTCGATAAACTTTTTGTTTATTTTACTTGTTTTATTTTTGTAATAAACAATTTCATGATTAATTTGCACTGTTAGCATGTGAAATTTTCCCTCGTTTGAGTACAATTTTCTGCCACCAGATGTCAGATGCTCATTTGACGGACCCCAATATACCTTGCATATTAAATATATGGCTGTAGTATTGTACAAAGCTCGGGAATTACGATTTTATAATATTAGTAGGAAGTAGGATGACAATATTTCGCTTTTTGAATTTTAATAAAACTGAAAGAAATGCAATAAAGAAATTGTCTTTTGAAAGTTGCGTGAAATTCTTTTATAAATTGAATTATGCAGATAAGCGAATTTCAATTTTGTTATTCTTTACCAAACTTTTAAAGTGGTTAAGTATAACTTTTTATTTCATCGTTTGATCAATACTGAAATGTAATTGCTTTTTCCTGCACTAGTGTTGACGCCGAGATAAGAGATTTCGACACGATATACAATTTTTCTTGTCACGTATTTCGAGACTTATAGTTTAAGAATACACAAGCGACTAGGCCCTGCAGTCAGGGTCTATTCTGATTGGTCAAATACCTCATCTTGACTTCGTTTGACACACACACACATCTAATCGAACGTAACAACTAACTAGTGAAACTGAAAGAAAACAGGGGAATTCTCAACAAGTTCCGACTTCTGTTCGAAATTTGTAGGGAATTACCCTGTATTCTTTCTGCTGTTTGTGCAGTGTTGCCAACTTGAAAGATTCACCGTCACATTTAGCGGGTTGGAAACAATAAGGAAACGGTCTATAAAAATAATGCGTTAAAAAAATTAAAACTTTATAGCAACAAAAACCTTTTATAGAAAACTTTATATTATTTTCAATTCAAAATTTTTGATGTGAAACATCTTATGTCGGGCTGTGAACAGCCGCGTGAGGGGAAATATGCAACGAAATGTTTGGCCCGCTCCTTCGCTGCTGTTCTCCCCACCACTGCGGCACTCTCTCTCTCTTGGCTCAGGCGTGCACTGTAACATATACGCGGTGTTACAGTGCAGTATATAGGATTACGTTAGCATAACAGTTAGTTGCTGCTTTTGAAAAATATATACTACTACATAGAGAATACCACCGAGTTCAATAACGTTTTCTTTGATGTTTCACATCTGTCGGGGGTCCCGAGACCCACACCCTTTTTTTTCTCTAAACTGTTACTTGAAAAAATAATTATAATAACGTATTCGAGTTCCAGTATACACAAGAAAAATATTGGTGGCTTTCCAATTGGACACACATTTATATTTTGACTTGATAAAACCTAAACAGTTTAGTTAGGGCCCCAGTTTTTTTTTGCATCTGCAGGGCTTTTGGTTACCTAGCTACGCCTCTGCTGCCAACTTGGTGAACACCGAACAGCCCCCTTCGTACAACAACCAGCCATTGTTCGGCATAATGCGCTTGAGAAGTAGGAGAACAATGAAAACAACAGCTTCCTAAGAAAAACATTCATATAAAAAGTTTTAGTACCACTAGAGAACGTTGTAAAGACGTGAATAAAAACGTTGTAAAAGCGGTTTTGATTGCAAAACTTTACTGTTAAAGATTAGTCTTAGAAGTGATTATGAAGTGTTATGTAATAACTGTAAATTCTTCGGATTTGTATACGCATGTTATTTTTGATAAAAGTACAACAATTTATGGAGAAATAGTATATTGTGCGACTTGTGGTAGAAAGAGGAGATCCCTCGAGTGTGGATTTTGCCGCACGAGCGTAGCGAGTGCGGTAAAAGTTGTTGCCAACGATCAAAAGTGGATCTCACCAGATGACAGATTGAAAACTACTAAAACTGACAAATTAAAAATTTCTAAATAATTATTAACATTTTTTGAACATGATGTTTCAAGTCCCAATTTCTATATAAAAATACATTATTTTTCTTTCCAGATCCATAATATTGATGGTAAATTTGTCATAAAATGTGTATTGAAATTCCTTAAAGGTGACTAATTTTTTACTTATAAAAAATCAGAAAAAAATGCTTAAACAATTACATTATTTCTTGATTGAAATTCAAATTGTCAGTACTCAGTTGTCGCGTCTCTTTAATGGTCATTAGTTTCAAATTTCAGTGTTACCAAACGAACATAAGAAATTTAAATATTCCACAAATTTTTAACACCAATTTTAATTACGAATAATTGAAAATACTCCAATATCACCAGATCTCACCAGAAAATTTCACAATACCACCAGAAATCCCACTGCTACTAGATGACAAATTTTAGTCACTAAGTAGGTAGATGATTCCACCAGATCTAGTAGGAATCCCACTAAGTTGGCAACGCTGGGTAAAACACACGAGTGGAATCTCCTCTTTCGACCAATAGTCGCACACAATATTTTGTTTAACTACCGCAAGAAATATGTCATTTCGTGGCTCTGCTGAGCGTGGGCGAAATAATGGGTGACCTGATTGATTGACGAAACTATCGCCCTCAGAGTTGTCATGAAATACTAGTTATAGAAAGAGATTAAGGGTCAGGTCCAAGAGAGGCGGATCCAGAGGTAAAGCCCTTGATCGAGTACAACTGGCGAAGCCCCTGACCGTGGGTTCAAGGGTGGCCACCCCCCTCCCCCTATATCGTGAACTTAAATTTTTAAAAGGAAGAATTTCTGTTTTTGGTGATGAATAAAATAAAATTCAGGTTATTAAAACAGTGCAAAAACGAATTGTGAACAATTAATGAACATGAAAAATTATGATGGAAGTGATTTTTGGGTCGTAAAATCTCCAACACTTGCGTAAACGTTCCCCGTAATGAGCGTGGGCGAAATGCTATTTCGCCCACTCTGCACGTCAACAATCAGGGAACTCATTATTTCGCCCACGCTCAGCAGGGCCACGAAATGATTTATTTCTTGCGGGTGTTGAACAAAAATTATTTTTTCCTTTTTAGTGCATTTAAATAAAAGCTTGTCTCTAAAAAGTTTTTTTTACTAATATTTTTTTATTAATAAGTATAGATGTCATCAACTACATAAATAAAATCGACGTAAAAATATTGCTTTCAACAGCTTGGCAGCCCTAATTTTCCATTTTTCGGCAGATAAAAATCATAATAATAATTGTGACTCTAGTTGCCCCAATGCTAACTCCACAAACGTTTGTGTGTTCGATAAATAGGAAATTCGACGGTCGGCTTTGGGACTATTACTTCATAAGGTAACTTTTAATTCTCAATGTTGAGTTGTAAATATTTTGCCAACGTTAATAAAACCAACATTTTCTTGTTCAGCAGTTGTTTTGTGTTTATTTTAGTCTTTAGATAATCCTTTGAGCTCAGTAATGGGCCGTTCTCTGTGCAGCTATATCTGGGCTTCAGTCAATTTGAGTCTCGTCCTAAGTTTGAACTTTGCGGTTTTCACGTAATCTGCTGGCTGCCAGCAGGTCTCAGAGCTTCGGAAGTTTACCACAATTCGCATGTACAGCGTCTATGTGTATAGGTATTTACGCATTGATCTCTATAATACGTGGATTGTGAATGACGGCCATTGTTTCAAACCATTGACATAGATAAGATATTTCCAAACTGGTTTGGCCTACTTTGCATTTTCAGGAAAAAAATGTCCTACGCAAAATGCAAGCCTAATGTAACATTTCAATGGACTATAGTTGTTTGGCTTTTTTATCAATATCTCCCAATTTATAAAAGCGTGGGTCGTGACTATGTAACTATCATAGAGTTTACAACCCACGCTTTTATAATTATGAATCTAAATTATTAAAAATATTTTTTCCTTTTTACTGCATTTCAATAAAAGCTTGTCTTTTATAACGTTTTTTTATGAATATTTTATTTTGTTCTTTTTAGTCTTCCAAAATTTTCGACCGCCATTTTGGATTTATAATGACGTCACACTGTTTATTGTATTCTACTCGTCATACCCTTTTATTTGATACCCATGTCGCAAAACAAGTGTAATCACAATCAATTATTGTAACATACTACCTATGTATTTCTGAATTGTACAAACCAACAGTGGTGTAATGACCATGCAGTCGAACACCTTTTATTAAATAAAAAAAAATAAATAAAAGCTTGCCTTTAAAAAGTTTTTTTTACTAATATTTTATTACAATGTCGATTTCGATGTATCGTTCGATGTTATGACAATTTGGGCATCCCTATACTAAAGTAGTACATACATAGTACATACTATACGCATGTCTATTATAATACTACCCTAGTACTGGTTGAGAGAACAAAAGGCCGGGGTCGAGAGAGATCGAATATCTAAAGCTGTTTTGATCTTCTGAGACTTGAGCTTTATTTTACTGTGTCTACACATACATAGTAAAACTGATCTCTGTTTGAGTTAGTAATATTGCTTCCAAGCTTATAGAATCCCAACAGTACATTTTGTGAGACTGTTTATTTAACAGAATTTAACATTCTCAATACCAATAAATTCTAATATATTATAAAACTATTTGTCCGAACCGGATTCGCCCGGATACAAAGTAGTGATGTGCCGGATATCCGTATCCGTATCCGCGGATATCCGAGGGAAAAGAAAGATCCGTATCTGTATCCGCTAGTTTTTTTGCGGATCTTTTACGGATCTTTTACCTTATCAATTTTCAATTCATAGATAAAATTTTATATATATAGGTGATTAGGTAATAATGAAAAACAGTTAAATTCCATTCAGATTATTTTTTATTTTTTAATATCGTGGTTAATAACTTTTTCCCATAACAGATAGTCTCTTTCCAAAGGTCGATGTGCAATATTTAGTATTTACCGCCGCGTACTCTAAGAAAGTTAAGATCCGTATCCGTATTCGCGGATCTTGAGACCAAATATCCGTATTCAGATCCGTATCCGCGGATATACATTTTTAACGATCCGGCACATCACTAATACAAAGCACTATTTTCGATCGCTGCATGTCTCGCTTTTGTCAGAGCGTAAACGCGGCATTAAACATGTGGCATTTGTCAAATACCAAAATATGTTTTATATTTTGCAAATATCTTGTGGTGTAAATCTGAAAAAATTGGCAAATGTAAACATCAAATGTTTCCCGTCTGTTGTCGGTAAATTATCACACATCAAAGTTGGCCAATGTTTCTATTAAAAATCAGTGTTTTACGTATAACTCTGTTATTTTTGAAAATACATTCATCAACCCTCATATCAAATTTAAGAGAAAAAAAAATCTCTTTCGAATGGCGTTATGGCCATCTTTGACGTGTATTTAAAAAAACAAAGTTAATACAAGTATTTCTAAAACTATAAAAGTAAATAAAAATATGAAAAGAGATTTGAAATCTTCATAAAAAAGGGCCTTAAGAAAGTAAAAATATTTTTTTCTAGCTTAAATAATAAGCGAGTTATAAACAAAAAACGAAAATGGGTAAATCTCGTTTTTCAACTGTCGGTCGCGAAACCAAGCAAAATATGGAAAGTTTGACTACGCAGGGTAGTAGCACTGGAGAATCTGCACATTTTGTCTCATTTAACCAAATCTCTATCTCCCATAACAACGGAGATCCCCATGTTGAGAATGAGTCTGTGGGCACACTGTATAATATATATAATGGAGTGTACAATTTTGGAAAGCAAAACCCCAACCTATTTCTTGGATATCTATCTGAGCATGATTACCATACAAGAAACGCCAGTAACTTGGTGACAGTACAAACTAAGAGAAACTATTAAAATAAAGACTATTGAACATGTGCATAATAATATATTATAATAGAATTCCTAAGAATATAAAGCCATTAAACCTTCAAAAAAGAATTACTAATTCATTTTTTGAACTAAAATCATTATAAGTTAAGAGAATTTATTGAATGATAATCTTTTTCTGACACTGTGACACATTCTATGTACTCTGTACTTTATTGAATAAAGATTTATGTTTATGTCTATATAATCTAGTTAAAAGTTTCAATTAAAAATATCAATAACATAACGCGAGCAAAATCGCGGGTACAGACTAGTACATATCCGTATGTAAATAGTTGAGGTTGGTTGACTAGCGCTGTTTCAAGTCAAATACGGCTTTGTGTTGGGGTCGCGCGCCAACAAAGTCGCTGCTTTCGTCCAACTGGAAATGTCAGTACAGCCGACAAAAAGAATAGCAGCGTCAGGCGATATTGAGCTTTATAAACGCTCACATAAGGGCGTTATTTCAAATACAGCATATTTTCTTTTTTTTGTTTATTAAGAACTTCTTTACCAACCGCTTATATTGGAATTGTATACTTATATTTTATACATAGATTCAGGAAATGCCGAAATGAGTGTCCCACACACAAGGGAAAATCTATGTTGATTTTTCAGAATAGTCGAGATGTCTATGTTGAGGTAACCCAGCTGTCGATTCGTCGGCGTTTGCACCTTTTGGGCTTTTCTTTTGACTCCTTTTGGCGCATTTTGCATCAGGACTTGCACCTACACCCGTATAAATACAAGAACTGAAGTCCAGAAACCATGGACAGCGAAGAATTTACGCAACGTTGAATATTTTGCTTTAACAGTTTCCAGGCCGCATTTTTTTACGTTTTGGTGACGTCTACTGGCCGCCAAGATCATGCTATTTAACGCCGTTGGGTTTTTTTGTGGGGTTACGCTAAGAGTCGTGTCTACGCCAACAAATCTGAAACGTTGGAGCACCTAAAAACCAACATCCGCCAAGTTTATAGCCGAGATACCGCCCGAAATTTACGAAAAAGTCATCAAAAATTACCTTGAAGGATCTGCTGCTGCAGAAGATCCAGAGGCGGCCATTTAATTGATATTATTTTGCATGATTAATGAAATAGGTACATAACATTTTCGATTAAAAAAAATTCGAAGACTTCCTTAAATTTGTTTTTTTTTATTTTAAAATTCGGAAACGGAAATTGCATCATCTTATACAATTATTTGTGTTTAACGGTATTCACGTCATTTGTCTGTACCCGCGATACAGACATACTAATTTTTTTCAGGAATGCTTAATAGATGTCTAAGCAAGCATTTTTGACTTGGGTGGACATCCGCCACACTGGACATTTTCCCACTATGACGTCATTAAAATGACGGTCGCTTAATCACAAACATTGCTTATATCGCTGTTAATACATCAAAATATCTGGATGACCGAGCTTTGCCCGGATGAGTTCAAAAAAAATAGTACTTAAAGTTCCCATTTCATCAAAATCGTTAGTCGTTTTTAAGAAAAAAAAATTACATACCTACCTATAAGTAGATAATATTATTATATGTCAGTATACGTCATACTACATAACGTATGTACCTATACATATTTTCAAATAATTACTGATTATTTTAATAAGTTAAAGATTGACTGTCAGAGTAATTTGACATAAATAATGAAAATAGTTTGTTTTTTCCAAAGCCTACTCACCATACGACACTGCTTTATAACGTTAAAAAAACTGTTTTTTAAAATGTTAGAATCGATAAGAAAACGAATTTTTCCAGGGATGAGACCTAGCTAGATCGATTTTTTGCCCTCCAAAACCCCTTTTCAGTAAATTTCATCCAAATCGTTAGGGCCGTTTTCGAGAAAATATTTATATAGGTACATAGGTACATATATACAAGATTTGCTCGTTTAATAATATAGGGATAATAAAAATGTTGTGGTTAAGAAGTGACTAAATTGTTGTTTTTTACTATGAAAATAAATTAATGACACTTGAGCTCTGCATTTGTGTAAATATTTTCAGAAGTGTAAATTACTTTTAAAACACAATAGAAATTTGTATCGCAACTCGCAATGTGAGCTGTTTTCCAGCATCCATGCTTTTTAATCTTTCAGAAAGAATTAGGTTACCCAACTCCCCAGTTATCTAGTATGGGTATTTCAGCCTCTATATTATACTGTATGTATATATTTTTCCTGTTCTGTTTATTTTCTCGTAGCAGACGTTTGGATACGATAAGAGAATATCCTTTCGTTTTTACTCTGCTTTTCTCTTCCTTTTTTCCTATTTATATCTTTCTTATACACATGCACAAATGTTAATTAATTTATATCAGAATGTGGCGGTATTAAAATATCATGAAGTTTGTTTTTATAAGTACATATTTAATTGTTTTTTTACATAAAAAATCAATTAGGTATTTTCTCTGTTTAAAAAATGAGTCTATAGCCCGTTTCCTGCTTCTTAAAGTTTTATTATACGCTACCAATCGCATTTTTTTAACCGACTTCAAAAAAAGAGGTTTCTCAATTCGACCGTATATATTTTTTATGTGGTTATGTTTTATGTGTGTTCGCGGATAGATTCGTCGTTTATGAACCGATTTTGAAAACTATTTTTTTATTTGAAAGGATATACTTTCAGATTGGTACCATAGAAATTTCATCAAAATCGGTTCAGTAGTTCGGCTGATTTTAATAAAAATAAGTAACGGCGTGTGATTCTTTAAGGTAAAAGTTACTTTTTTTGACACTAAAAAGTAAAAAATAAAAAACTTTTTAACAAAAAAAAACCTTCTTCAAAAAGGCTCTAAAAAGAGGAAAATAATTAAATTTTGAGGTCTGTGCCAATTAAAATATGAAGTCGGGTAAAAAGTATAGTATAGTGATTAATATCTTCTTTTTAACCAACTTCATATTTTAATTGGCACAGACCTCAAAATTTAATTATTTTCCTCTTTTTAGAGCCTTTTTGAAGGAGGTTTTTTTTTTGTTAAAAAGTTTTTTTCATGACTTTGGTCTGCCGCTCGAACTCACAGCTACATAACTTAAGTCTGACGCGCGAACTCCCATGACGCTCGCAGCGTGGACGAGAGGTTAAGATGGTTTACACATTAAATTAGGGTTTTATGTCATCTCTTGAGAAATTCAAGAGGGAGATTATATTTACAGTTTGTCAGTATAAATCAATGTTACGAAATTGCACAATTTTCAGTCAATATTTCAGTGAAAACAAGTGTAACTGTTTTAATTTAAAAGTAACAAGTTTAGTAAAGTTTGGAAAAATGTCACTAGCATTTTATTTTGCCTTGAGACATATTTTTTGCACGTCTTGTTAGATTGGATGTGTCAAGAAAACTGGATCCGTATAACTTTTTCATTTAGAAAAAAATTCACAGATTTCGCAATCCTTGCAACCATCGAGGACATTGGAAATGATAACAGCATATATGAAACATAATTAACTGTTTATTATAGACACTTTTAAATGGATTTTTCTACAGTATTTATTAACATTTGCTCAAAAATAACACCGCAGATCGTCGCAAATACCTCTCAATTAACTAGACATGATATAAAACACATTTCGAAAAAATTGCACTTGTTCAATTTTGCATGATTGCTCCTCACTTGATCGCGACACCGTTGTCTTTTGGCCTTGAACGAAAACTCGTAACTCTGCCCGCATATACGAACATAAACATTTCCAATGTTAAAATGTGGAAATGTAAGATATTCTTATAGAATGCATTGGTCAATAAAATATAACATTAACATTAATACATTCAAAATATTAATTGGAGCTAATCCCAAATTACCTTAGTAGTTGGTGGCCTTACAAATATATCAGGAAGGAGTTCGTAATTGTAATTGTATTTTAAAGACCACCAACAGCTAAGGTTATTTGGGCCGAGCACCAATTCATATTTTCAATGCATTATTTTTTTTTTTATAATAATAAATTGAAAATCCAATTGACACTTTTACCAGCTCTCGGGCTAGAACTCGGGAACTGGGGAATTGTAGTAGAGGAACCATAGCAACGCCATGTAAACAACAGCGCCGCTACACTCTCGGCTATTCTCAAGCCCAGGAGTTCGTAGTTTAATTAAAATGGTTCAAACGAAACGATCGTAACATTAAAATATAATATTTTGGATTTGGTCTAATTTTATTTAATTCGTAATTACAAATCTATATACAGGATGTCCCAAAAAGAATGGGACATAAAGTAACAGCTGATTCCTTACAAAAAAATATTGCGATAGACCCCAACTTGTCTATTCCGAAAGTTGATATTAAAAGAGATACAGGGTGTCAAAGTTTAATTTTAATTTTTGATTTTCTTAAATAACTTTTAAAATAATTTAGGCATTTTAACGAAATTTGGTATATGGGGATTTTTTTATATGAGAAATTCAAATCTGACCTTGGTATGGCTCTTACTTGTAGGGGGCGCCACTTACGCACCTTTTCACTCATTCAAATAGTCATAACTTTTTTCTACGCACTCGTACTATTTTTTTTAATTAAAAAATTGATTTGTCCGTAATTTTTCCGTAAAAAAGGTATACTTTGTAAAAGTGGCTTTAGGAGTAACCTTTTTCAAGATATTTGCACTTAAAGTAATCGATGCAATGTGGTTTTAAATGCAAATTTTAGTTAAATAATAATACTTCTTAATTTAATTAATATTTTATTTTAAATAGCGAATCAAAAACATTTATTTTATTGTAGAAGGTTTTCAAAATGACAACCATGAACTTCAACACATTTTCAAAGCTACCTATGTTCATTTTCAAAATTTGCCATTTAAAACCACGTTGAATCGATTACTTTAAGTGCAGATATCTTGAAAAAGGTTACTCCTAGCCACTTTTACGAAGTATACCTTTTTTACGTAAAAATGACGGAAAAATCAATTTTTTAATTCAAAAAAATAATACGAGTGCGTACAAAAAAGTTATGACTATTTGAGTGAAAAGGTGTGTAAATGGCACCCTCTACAAATGTAAGAGCCATACCAAGGTCAGATTTGAATTTCTCATATCAAAAAATCCCCATATACCAAATTTCGTTAAAACGCCTAAATTATTTTAAAAGTTATTTAAGAAAATCAAAAATAAAAATTAAACTTTGACACCCTGTATCTTTTTTAATATCAACTTTCGGAATAGACAAGTTGGGGTCTATCGCAATATTTTTTTGTAAGGAATCAGCTGTTACTTTATGTTCCATTCTTTTTGGGACACGCTGTATAGCGAACGAGCGTAGCGAGTGAGTAATGTAATTCCTAAACCACGCAACGGATTTTGATGCGGTTTTCACCATCAGTTAGATAATTTTTCACGGAAGGTTTATATATATATAGCGAACGAGCGTATAGCGAGTGAGTAATGTAATTATAATATTCAAGCGAACGAGCGTATAGCGAGTGAGTAAAGTAATTATAATATTCAAGCGAACGAGCGAAGCGAGTGAGTAGTGTATTGCACCCGGGCTTTCTTAGCACCCGGGCGAAGCCGGACGGGGTCGCTGGTTTCTAATATACTTTTTCAAAAATCCTAAATAATAACCTATTCTCTTAGTTATATATGCAAAAGTGTTTGACATGTAAGTGGCCGGGAAATGGTACCTTTACCCTATACAGTTGATAATGTGTTTTCAAATGCTCCTGTAACTGACAATATGAAAAATATCTACTTTTTTCCGTGCATTGTCGTCACATAAATTTATTTATATTTTCTAATAAGATTTTATTTTGTTTCAGGTAAGACATTTGAACAATTCTTTGAAGTGCTAAATTGAATAGCTAGGGGTTAGCTGTAACAGGGGTAAGTAGTACTACGAATTTTTCAGAATTAGGTATTTTAGGTAATTAGGTAATTAATCTGGTAATAGGCACACAAAGAGACAATGGCGTCGCAAACAGGTATCGCCTGCACATCGCGTAGATTCCATAAAAACACATTACATGAATTTGTTTTGTATTCATCCATTTTATATATGTAACTATACATTTTATTTTGTAATTTTTACACACTTTATTGGAATATTATACACAAATTATGTAATTTTAATTTACTTTATGTAAAAATCACAAATTTGTTTAACTTTACAGTAAAAGTCCAAGTTTTTATGAAGTTTTCTGTGTAAAAATACAAGCGACTAGACCCTGCAGTCAGGGTCCATTCTGATTAGTCGAATACCCCATCTTGATGTCGTTTGACTGACACACACACCTAAACGAACGTAACAATTAACTAGTTAACTCTGCATGCTAATATGGATAGTTGATAGCGATTACAAAATGGGTTTTGTATGTGGAGAATACATACAAAACCCATTTTTTAATCGCTATAAACTATCCATATTAGTATACAGAATTCACTAGTTAGTTGTTACGTTCGTTTAGGTGTGTGTGTGTGAGTCAAACGACATCAGTATGGGGTATTCGACCAATCAGAATGGACCCTGACTACAGAGCCTAGTCGCTGGTTAGAAAAACATTCTCCGCAGAATATTCTGAAATCAGTCAAATTATTGAATGTTCGAAAATTGAAAATTTATTTACGAAAGTGGTTTATCATGTTGTAACACCGGCAGAAACCTACCGTGTACTTTGTTTGATCTTCACTGCCTGTACAAAATGCAACGGGAAACATTTTAACAACCACTGTTGATCATTATAAACGCATCGTTGATGTGTAAATTTTAATTAAATTCCAAAGCGACGCCGCTCATGTAACAGTCATGTGTGTAGGGGGTGACCCATATATTATAATATATATGGTGCTATGCTGTGTGGTCAATGTGAGAATTTACAGTGCTGTTTAATTTTTTGTCGCTTTCTAACAAATTTAAAAACAGAAATAAAGATAGTTGCTTCTTACCACAACAGTTTTATTGATGGATGTACATTTCGAAAGCTATGCTTTCATCTTCAGCAAACACTATACAGTGTGTCCACAGACTCATCCTCAACATGGGGATCTCCGTTGTTATGGGAGATAGAGATTTGGTTAAATGAGACAAAATGTGCAGAATCTCCAGTACTACTACCCTGCGTAGTCAAACTTTCCATATTTTGCTTGGTTCGCGACCGACAGTTGAAAAACGAGATTTACCCATTTTCGTTTTTTTTTTATAACTCGCTTATTAAGTAAGTTAGAAAAAAAATATTTTCACTTTCTTAAGGCCCTTTTTTATGAAGATTTCAAATCTCTTTTCATATTTTTATTTACTTTTATAGTTTTAGAGATACTTGTATTAACTTTGTTTTTTTAAATACACGTCAAAGATGGCCATGACACCATTCGAAAGAGATTTTTTTTCTCTTTAATTTGATATGAGGGATGATGGATTTATTTTCAAAAATAACAGAGTTATACGTAAAACACTGATTTTTAATAGTAGGCTATGCTAAATTAATTGATAAAACAACAGAAGGCTTAGCAAACAATGAAATTCGCATTGGCTTAGTAAACGGCTGTTTTGTTTTAGCTGTCAAAGTGTAGTTTGTTGCTAATTTGTCAGTTTACTAAGTGATTTATTAAATTTACTTTTGTTATTATGGAACCATTTTGTAGCAATGAAAAATAAGCGATTTTCAACAATTGATCGTAAAACAGTAGTTTTGTCTTCTTCACTTATTCGCGTTGACTTAGTAAACGGCTTTTTAAATGATCCATAGTTTATTAAATTTACTCGTAAGTTTCTGTAAATAGACGAATGAGGTTGTCTTCGTTCTGGATACTGATCGAGGTACATTTCTGCAGCTCTGGTCGAATTCTTGTGACATAGAATGTAACAAGATAACATATCAAATTTTTCATTGTTACAAAATGGTTCCATGATAACAAAAGTAAATTTAATAAATCACTTAGTAAACTGACAAATTAGCAACAAACTACACTTTGACAGCTAAAACAAAATAGCCGTTTACTAAGCCAACGCGAATTTCAACTGTTTGCTAAGCCTTCTGTTGTTTTATCAATTAATTTAGCATAGCCTACTATTAAAAATCAGTGTTTTACGTATAACTCTGTTATTTTTGAAAATAAAACCATCAACCCTTATATCAAATTAAAGAGAAAAAAAATCTCTTTCGAATGGTGTCATGGCCATCTTTGACGTGTGTTTAAAAAAACAAAGTTAATACAAGTATCTCTAAAACTATAAAAGTAAATAAAAATATGACAAGAGATTCGAAATCTTCATAAAAAGGGCCTTAAGAAAGTAAAAATATTTCTTTTCTGACTTACTTAATAAGCAAGTTATAAGCAAAAAACGAAAATGGGTAA
Source organism: Mongoloraphidia duomilia (assembly GCA_039654895.1). Classification (NCBI taxonomy): domain Eukaryota; kingdom Metazoa; phylum Arthropoda; class Insecta; order Raphidioptera; family Raphidiidae; genus Mongoloraphidia; species Mongoloraphidia duomilia. Next base: position 1,662,752 of record CM077520.1, on the reverse strand, counting down.
ATCTCGTTCTTCAACTGTCGGTCGCGAACCAAGCAAAATATGGAAAATTTGACTACACAGGGTAGTAGATTGTATATCTAGATGTGTAATTGACTATGTTACGACGAGTAAAGACACTATGTAAAAACGAGCGACATAGAGACTTTTTATTTTTAGTCACACGAGTCGTAATACCATTACGCACGAGATATATATTATGGTATTATTGCCATACCCACCTACCTACCTACTTTTCACTTCATTTTAAAAAAAAATTTGACAGTTCATTTGCGTCGCCATTTTTCCTTCTATAGTATGCCATGAAGGTCGTGAGAAAATAATGGCAGGCGCACGCAGGCGTATAGAGCGAATAAACAGAAGTTGCTAAGGCAACCGCGTTTACTTACCGCCCTAGTGCGGTAAGTAAAACACTTTCAGCACATCTGCCTGTTAAATGACTCATTAAAGGTCGCTATACATACATCGAAAGTAGCTATTTTGTAGTGGGTATGGCAAAAAAATTAAAACACGTTTTATATAAATAAATAGTACTGAAGTAACTGAGTAAATGACCGACATAAATAAACGTTAGAAATAAATCTGATATAAACACAGTGATATAAATAGTTCCGTGATATAAATTCACCTGATAAAATAAATATCAGTGTAGTCAATTGTATATAGTTAAGTGTTCATTACTTGTGTTGATTGTTAGGACTGACTTTTGGTTGTTGTATTTATTATTGTTGTGTTTTTAATTATTGTAAATAAATATTTATTCCGCCAACTCAGAAAACAGTTTTGTAACAGTATGAATATGTTCGTTTATACAACGTACTTTTTTGGTTCAGTGCGACTCTAGTATATGTCAATTATTAATTAATCAGTCCAATATTTCATTAATACCTTTATAATTGTTGATCAATACCGAATTGTCCATTCCCAGAATAATCACAATAAAATGACAATTGAGCCTTCGACGGCACCAACACAACATCGATCAAGGGTTTTTTTAAGGCTATCAAATGACCGGACTATCTATATACAGTGTGTCCCACCGTAACTGAGACATAGCATTTTAACATGGTGTTACGATAATTTGTTAATATTTGCTCCCCGTTAACTGTTTTTGTTATTTTTATTTTACTATCTGGTTCTAAATGTCCCCAGTAATGATGTTGTAGACTTATTTTTATTTAAATGTCTAAAAATTAATAAAATCACATTTTTTAAAAATAAATCACAATCTTTGCTTTGTATACCAGTTTAATGGCCAAGTGCTCAATGTCGCAGATAGCTTAGTCGGTTAGGGCGTTGACCAACATCAATTACCTTCACGCCAAGTTCAGGTTCGGATCCCGAGAGCTTATAATTATTTATTTTTTTTTTAATAATGAAAATACATTGGAGAACAATTAATAATGCTTATTATTTACAAATAAAAGTATAGCGATTTTATTAATTATTTCCATTAAAACAGAGTTGTACGATGGTTGTACGTGTTAGTTTTAATGAAAATAATTAATAAAATCGCTATACTTTTATTTGTAAATAATAAGCATTATTAATTGTTCTCCAATGTATTTTCATTATAAAAAAAAAAAATTAATTATGAGCTCTCGGGACTCGAACCTGGACTTGGCGTGAAGGTAATTGATGTTGGTCAACGCCCTAACCGACTAAGCTATCTGCGACATTGAGCACTTGGCCATTAAACTGGTATACAAACAAAGATTGTGATTTATTTTTTAAAAATGTGATTTCATTAATTTTTAAAGACATTTAAATAAAAATAAGTCTACAACATCATTACTGGGGACATTTGGAACCAGATCGTAAAATAAAAATAACAAAAACAGTTAACGGGGAGCTTAACAAATTATCGTAACACCATGTTAAAATGCTATGTCTCAGTTACGGTGGGACACACTGTATACATATTCTACCAATAGTTCATAGTTTCAATTTTTTATTGAAGTGAAACTTTTTATGGAAATTCGATATAATTGCGTTAAATATTTAACGCTAAACATAAAGGGTCAATACAAATGTATTGTTTTAATGAAAAATAAATTATTTCATCAATTACGAAGACTGTCACTTCACAAGATTATTAAGTTAAGAAATAGTATATAAAAGGTTTTAAATAAAACTAAAGGATCAAATAGTCTATCTTTAGGCTTTATTTAATTTTTGAGAAATTAATAGACGTTGGATAAAACAAAATAGATTATATTAAAAAAATGTTTTACAGTCTTAATTTAAAAATATCTGGATGACCGAGATTTGCTCGGATGAGTTCAAAAAAATAGTACTTAAAGTTCCCATTTCATCATTATTGTTGTTATCTTTTTACTTTTCAAATAATTACTGATTATTTTAATAAGTTAAAGATTGACTGTCACAGTAATTTGACATAAATAATGAAAATAATTTGTTTTTTCCAAAGCCTACTCACCATATGACACTGTTTTATAACGTTAAAAAAACTGTTTTTTAAAATGATAAAATCGATAAGAAAACGAAAAATTTAAAATGTACAAAATTTTAAATTCAATACATTTTTAAGAACCGTAGCCTTATGGTTCATATAATTATCAATCATTGATGTCTTTTCAGTATCTAAGCACTGGGTACTTCCGTCACGCTTTTGAACGGAATCACTGCTATCTATCGCGCCTGAAAATGTTTCACTTCAAAATGAACACAAGTCTACAATAGTTTATAGGCATTGTTCAGATACCAAGTAATACGTTTAATGGATTGATTGTGGAATGCATAGGCTTCTGGGATCTCTAGTACAACGACGCCATTAGTTGTGGTTCTTAGTACCTTCCGTTGTCAATACATAGAAGACCTTCGCTTGTCGTATGATCAAGCCACCCTTTCCTTGGTCTTCAAAAACCCCTTGTGTCGACTAGTCGACTGTGTACATGGTGTCACAGAAGAATTTTGAGGCCATATTTTTAATGTAATGTTCAGAATAAAAAAGCACTTTACTATTTCTATCTCCGAAATGGAACTATCAAGTTACTTATAATAGCCGTGTTGATGCAATTTTGACGGTTCTGAACTGGTTCTGTCAGTAAGTTCTTAAACGTTTTTTTCCTCATTAAATTATTTGCAGCATGCAAAAATAAAATTAATTTTTAATCCCGCCAAAGAAATATAACTTTTAACGCGCGTACATAACAAGACGTACCCGCTTTTTAAAAATAAGTATTCTATTTTCAAAAAATTGAGTTACTATATGCATAATACATGAGATTTTTAAAACTTTATGTAACTTGTGGTTAAAGTGTTAAAGGGCTTTTGGATTCTGAATTGCACAAGGAATGTTCTCTTAAAACACACGGTCTTATTTCTGGGATACCCTGTAGATTATATTTCACTTGACGTAAATTAATAGTACTAATTTGTTATATTTAACAAATAAGTAAATCGATAGTTTGTCCTACATTTACACATGAATCTCTTAAAGAGTGATGAAGCCTTCGATGTGAAGACACTGAAAGTTAAAAATACTCACAAAACACCAAACGACAATAAAACGTAATCTATATTTTATTATAGTACCTCTACTATACCGAGTGGGCCAATGAAAACAGTCCGCGTAAGTTTTGGCCACTCAGTTATTGCGAAAAAAGCTCGCACACGACAATTTTAGAATCAAGGGGAACATCTAAATCGATTGGTATTATTTACGTAACTTCAACTCTGAGAGCAAGGTGAATTGCACCCCAAAAATTTTAAATAGAAAGGGATGTCAAACGATTCGCAGTTCGAAAGGCCTCTCAATTCTTTTTACAACAGTCTTTTTGTTTTTCAAATCCGATCATTAATTGCGGAAAAAATGACATTTTAATTTGTATCAAGCATCTTAGATTACTCCAGCAATATTGGAGAACGTACGACGACGCTTTGAGGATAATCTTTATTATTGTATGGAAGCTGGAGGTGGTCATTTTGAGCACTTAATAAAATGATCCTTGAGTTCTTGTCTGTATTTTTACTTGACAAATCACGTGCTTTTGTTTGCTATGTTCAATTATTTAAGACTACTTGATACAAATTAAAATGTCATTTTCTCCGCAATTAATGTACGGATTTGAAAAATAAAAAGACTGTTGTAAAAAGAATTGAGAGGCCTTTCGAACTGCGAATAGTTTGACAACTTTTTCTATTTAAAATTTTTGGGCTGCAATTCACCCTGCTCTCAGAGTTGAAGTTACGTAAATAATATTAATCGATTTAGATGTTCCCCTTGATTCTAAAATTGACGTGTACGAGCTTTTTTCGCAAAACTGATGTTAAGTGGCCAAAACTTACGCGGACAGCTGTTTTCATTGGCCCATTCTGTATATGTTGGGTCCTGTCCTAGCACTGGCGTTGCCAAGTTGGGCAAGAAACATTATAATATATTATACTATTTATACTATATGTTATGTACCTATATTATAGTATAATTTCGAATTTGAATGTGTAAGGAATATCTGTAAAATAAAAATTTTCCGTTAAAATAAATAAATAAATAAAATATCCATACCAATTTTCAGGTAAATTCGTTCTGTAGTTAGGGCGTGATTGAGCAACAAACATACAATTTTCATTATTATGAATATTAGTAGGGATTTCAATTAAACTCAAGTGATATATTTATAAAATAATGTTGGAGGGTTATGACGTATCAATAATATTATAGGCCAATGTTTGATTAATTTATTACCTGCAAGTAATATATCGTTTCACTACTTTTGACACTTCTATTGTGATGTCGAGTATTGCATATCAATTCATTATTAATATCAGGAGAATAATTGTCTGCATTTCTAGTGGGACATTTTAATGACTTTGATGAATTACAGCTTCAGTAATACTAACTATAATTAAAATGTTATCTCTAGATATCGGGCATTTCACTAAACAAAAAAGAGGGCCATGCTTTTTTTCAAAGAATAAAAAAAGAGTGTTTATTTTTTGCAAATATTTACTAGGTAGGAAGTATTATAGGACTGGTCATCAGTCTAATTTTTTGATACGGATTCAACGGATCGAAACCATTTAAGGTTTTTAGAGGATACCTCAGGGAAGTTTTTATTTTTCTTTTCTCCTTACTCCTCTAAATAAGGATAATTTAGTAATGAACAAATTAGAAAATTACTTTCTCGAAAACAGTTTCGATTATTCTTCATAAATAACAATTTCATTAATGACGCTACAATAATGCCGTAATACATTTGTTTCGGATGGAGATTGTAGACGCTCGAGAAATCAGATCATTATAGCGTCTATAAAATATGCTAAAAACTGACAAACAGAAATCGGATAACAAAGCGGTAGATAATCAGCTGTGTCTTCATAATAAAATTTCCGTTTTTGTATTTTCCAAAAAAAAAGTGTCAACGAAAAAATTTTTTCATATCTGTTCACATTCCTCGCAAAGCGTGACTCCAGGAAATATAGATGATGATGACGATTCCATCACTTTCGCCGTATAGGCGCCGTGTCGTAGACACGCATGTGCACCTATAGGCATATAAGTTCCCACCAGAGCTCATTTATAACAATATGTTGCCCTGTTAACTCTACTTTATTATCGTTATTTTGTCTGAAAAGAAATCTACATGCATCATTTTATGTAGGTGGTCTTATCCAGAGAATACTTGAGAGCACAGATAAAATGCACGCCTTGTGTACTTTTCAAATTTATGGAAAAAATAAATACACGAGGCGTGCATTTTTTCCGTGCTCTCAAATATTCTCTGGATAAGATTACCTACATGAAATGATGCATGTAGATTTCTTTTCATAACAATTAGTAATTGTTATGGATTTTCGGTTTCGTGAATATTGTGGTTCATTTCTTAAGAGAAAATGTGAGGGTTTCTGGCTGTCCTAACCAATGTTCCCTCTAGGCTGCGCACTAATTTTTCGAAAGCTGCGTAGCCGTTTTTGTATTCTGCGCACAATGTGGGCTTGTTCACCATTTTTTTAATTTTGTTTTATAGAAGAATGGCATCTAAAAATGGAAAAAATTCAAATTTCACAACGATAATGTAAAAATCCTTTCTTGTTTGTGTGTTATTAAAATGCTTTAAAATGTAATTTTCAGTATTTCAGTATTTATTAAAAAACAAGCTGTGAGGTGGGTCGTTTATTAGGACTAAAGTGCGACCCTTGAGGTCCACACGACGAACTTCCCAGTTTGATAAATATTTAATAATAATAATTAAATTAGATATTAAACAGAAAAGAAATCATTTTAATCATTAAAACATAATTATTATTTATTTTTAACAATAATTAAAAAAAAAAAAAAAAAACAGCTGAACCGATTTTTATAAAATTTATGTCGGATCAAAATGACGTTAACACGCCTCGATTGACACCCTTACGAAGTCGATATAATTTTTTATTCGCGAAATATTGTGGAAAATCTACTTTTTTGGAGTCTATTTGGTTAAGAAAAAAGAACGGCTGACCCGATTTTGAAAAAAATTCTTTCAGATCATATTTACGTTAATACGCGTCGATTGGCACCCTAACGTAGTCGATATTATTTTTCATTCTCGAGATTTCGTCTTTGAAAGAAATGGACACATACGTACACACACACACAGACATATTTCTAAAAATAGTGTAAAAATAGTGTAGTGACCTTGAAACATAAAAATTTGTTAAAAATTTTGATTTCGATTTTCGGACCCATTACAATAACTTCCAATGGGAAGTTAAAAATATACAAGTTTTAAAAATTAAATATTTGTTTTCGATTCACTTGTTCGGGATGTGACGTTTCACGCTCTCTGGACAAGTTTGCGATGTCCTGGTATGTTGCGGCGCACAGTTTGAGAACCACTGATTCAGTACAGTCGTAATACGGATCAATGACGACGCAGTTCTGTTTCCTTTGCATATAAGCTGACGGTTTGGCATCGGCAGGACCTACATTCATCCACCCCGTGTTGAATACAAATTGACGTATTACTTAACATACACCCGATGTGAGTCTCATTCTTCCATTTACATCGTAAATTCCTCTTCCGAGAATGCAGATTCCGCCTGATACTGGTGAGACACATTCACAAGCGTATAGGATTGACCGGTTCTTGGCGTGATACGGCCTTGATCAACTACTCGTATACTGGGTTGCAGAACGCATTGTTAGAAAATCTGGTTAGTAGGTATATTTTACCATTACTGTAAAGTGACCCAATCCTGAATATCAAAAAGCGGGACAAGGTTTATAAAAACCCGGCGCAGGCAACCGTTGGGTTCCACGCCCAAAAAAGCTTTAAAGCCTTAATAATTTTATAGGTACTCACCGGGAAGTAGACTTTTAAAAAGTGAAAGAATTTTTCAAATCGATTCAGTAGTTTCTGAGATTAGCGTAGACAAACAAACTTTCCCTCTTTAAAATATTAAGTTAGATTTCTGTTATCTGAATCAGTGCTGTCATAGTCTGAAGTTAAACAATAATAGTTATTAAAGAAGTCGCGCTATCAAATTAATGTGTTCTTGTTATCTGTTCTCGGCGTGCATGCGATTTTGTACTCAGAATTATCGCAGAAGAAAATAGCAACAGCCATATTAATTAAGTAGCATACTCTTTCATTAATTATTTGTAGTACACACCCACTTTCATCAGGCGTGGATCGTTGTGCATTTTGTATACACGATACAGTAGACCGTCCATAAATACGCAGACTAAAATTCTCTCTGCAGGTTGCACTACACGATCAGATATAAAATGGAAATCGAATGCGTGTATCGAATATTGGACTTGATTCGAAAAGATAAATCCATCAATACTAATAATAAGAATCGAATGAAAACAGATCAAAATAATTGCTCGTGTTAACTTAGCCTAAAGGTACGTGCAGTATGGAGCTGGGATTCTAGATGGTAGCGTAGATCATAGCAGGGCTTGCTAAAATTAATGCATTGTTAGTGTATTTGCCATATGGCACATACACTATTGGCGTCGGTCGGATGGCGGGACCTAGGGGTCGGACCAAAATTTCTCGACGTTTCATAGCCTCCTGAACAATTTGGCACCATTTTTGGAAATGTTTATATATATATACTAGCGGACCCGTCCCGGCTTCGCTCGGGTGGTATGAAATTATGATTTAATAGCGGTCACCCATTACTCCGCTCACTGATATTTAGTATAGCTGATCCGGCAAACGTTGTTTTCTAGGAATTTCTAGGAATAATTACATTTCTCACTCGCTTCGCTCGTTCGTTTGAATTTTATTAATACAGTACTCACTCGCTTCGCTCGTTCGCTTGAATATTATAAATACACTACTCACTCGCTTCGCTCGTTCGCTTGAATATTATAATTACATTACTCACTCGCTTCGCTCGTTCGTTTGAATTTTATTAATACACTACTCACTCGCTTCGCTCGTTCGCTTGAATATTTTCGCCTACTCACTCGCTTCGCTCGTTCGCTTGAATATTATAAATACACTACTCACTCGCTTCGCTCGTTCGCCATATATGTATTTTTTAAAGCTTAATATAAAAATCGCGATTAAAAATCAGGGGTTGATCGTATAAGGGTGAAAATTTAGAGTTGTATGTATTTTTCAATGCTGAATCATGAAAAAATTAAAACAAAAAATTTTGTCAAAAAAATAAAAAAAAATTTTTGGGGTGGACCACCCTTAACATTTAGGGGGATGAAAAATAGATGTTGTCCGATTCTCCACCCTACCCGATAAGCACACAAAATTTCATCAAAATCGGTCCAGCCGTTTCGGAGGAGTTCAATAACGTACACCGCGACACGAGAATTTTATATATAAGATATATATATATATATGTTCGCGGCTTAACTCTCGAAAGACTTAATTGATTTGAACGAAATTTGGTAGACACGTTGGAATCCATCACCGCACGGAACCTATTTAAAATGGGCCCAATCGGACCATTTTAAGGGTAGTTTTTAGGGGTTGAAAAAAGTTTTTGGGCCCAAAAAAACCGAAAAAATCTCAGAATTGTTTAAAAATTGGAATGTAACCCTTTAGTAGAGATCAAAATGTGTTGCTAAAATTTTAACAAAATCGGCATGACAGGACCGGACTTACAAATTTTATGAAAACACTAGTTTACGGATAGAGATTTATTTGCTGACGGGTGTATTTAATTTGATACGGAGGTTGCATTGATAATAATATTGAAATTAGGAAAAAAAATATTATTTTAAGGGATGTATTAAGGGGTTAAATTTTTCATTTTGTCCAAAAACAAACTTAAGTTCACATAATAAAGCCACAAGACCTGTATTAGCAAATACACTATATTGTCGGCAGGGTTATGGCACTGCGACCCGAGTTTTTATATATATGCGAGCGTACACAACGTAGCAGTGAGTGTAGCAGGTATAAGCGCTGTTACAATCGCGTTTGAAATGTCAGATAGCGAAGACGAATATTTGTGTTCTTCTTCTACAAAGTGCACGGTATATTTTAAATATAAATTTGGGTAGAAGCTATCATGTCCACTCTATTAATAGAAAACGATCTAAACATGGCGAATTTCATCATTTATACCAAGAATTAAAATTTTACCCAAACCGGTTTTTTGAATATTTACGTATGGAACCTAACACTTGTAAATACCTACGTCTTAGAAAAAACTCAAAACAAATTAAATAAAAACTGGCAAAATTTCATTTATTAAACTAGTCACATCTATTGCGAAACTTGTAACGGCCATTTGACTGTTGTCACACGTTGATTGTAGTAGTCAGCGCGCTGAAAGAATGGTGAGATACATTCTTGTATCTAGCAGCTCTTGTAACAGCGCTTATACCTGCTACACTCACTGCTTCGTTGTGTACGCTCGCATATACCGGGTGGTGAACTGCTCAGGTGTATATAGGGATTTAACATGTAAAATCATAAATATGCAGTTTCCTGCTCTCCTAATTTTTTTAGAGCAAAAATTCATTCAACTAAAAATGATCACTGTTAAATTATCTACATGATATGTCACTTAGTTACAACGAAAATAATTTTTATACAGTGTGGTTACAAAAAATGCATATTTTTGACTTTTTGCCTATTATTAATTTGTCAGAAAAAATTATTCTTGATAAAAGTTTGTTTATGCTCTAAAACCTAAAAGGAGATAATTAGAATTGATATAGCTCTTCTCGTGTACAGGGAGGATCTGAAAGTTTGATTTGGTCTAAGAATAAAAATACCTAGTTGACACACCTCTAAACGGATTGAAACCAAATTTAAAACTTAAGGTTTTTAGGGGATTCCTGAAGTAGACTGTTCTTATTTCTTTCCTACTCCCCTAAATAAGGGTAGTTTATTGATGAACAAAAATAGAAAATTGCAATATTTTCGAAAACGGCTCAAACGATTTCCATCATATTTCATAAATCGTTATGTCATTAATAACTGTACAATATGCCTTCATTCATTTGTTTTGTAAAAATTCAGAATGGAAGAATATCGCAATTTTCTATTTTTGTACATCAATAAACTACTCCTGTTTAAGGGAGTAGGGAGGAAATGAGAAAAATCTACTTGAGGAATCCCCTAAAAACCTTAAGTTTTAAATTTGGTTTCAATCCGTTAAAAGGTGTGTCAACTAGCTCTATCTATTCTTAGACCAAATCAAACTTTCAGATCCTCCCTGTACACGAGAAGAGTTATATCGATTCTAATTATCTCCTTTTAGGTTTTAGAGCATAAAAAAATTTTTATCAAGAATAATTTTTTCTGACAAATTAATAATAGTCAAAAGGTCAAAAATATGCATTTTTTGTAACCACGCTGTATAAAAATTATTTTCGTTGTAACTAAGTGACATATCATGTAGATAATTTAACAGTGATCATTTTTAGTTTGATGAATTTTTGTTCTAAAAAAATCAGGAGCGCAGGAAACTGCATATTTATGATTTTACGTGTTAAATCCCTATATACACCTGAGCAGTTCACCACCCTGTATAACAACGCATTAATTTAAGCAAGCCCTGCTATGATCTACCATCTACCATCTAGAATCCCAGCTCCATACTGCACGTACCTTTAGAGGGATGATACTGTATTAGCGTAGGGTAAGTTACACCAATGTTAATGCATAATCTACAACAGTTTATCTGTTGCGGTTATATTCAGTGACCGAATATCATGCAGTCACGCATCCCTGCCTCTGTCTATAATGCTTATTGTATAACTCTATACACAATATATCCTGTGTCCCAGCGGAATGCCGTACAAAAAATAACACTGATAAATAGGCCACAAGAAAGCCATAAATACAACTCCTATTGCTTTTCATGGTATTTATCAGGTATTGTCATCTCTAAGTTTACATATATGTCAGTGTAATGTTACAAAAAGAACAATTTACTTTGCCCTTTGAGTCACCTTGTTTGAGACAATAAAAATCGACAGAATAATTTTACTGTTGATTTATGATACTGGCTACAAGAAAATGATAAAAAAATGGATGTGTGCTTATGATCACACGACAGAAGTGAAAACTTCAAATTTACTAATTTTAAAATATATACAGTGTGTCCCACCGTAACTGAGACATAGCATTTTAACATAACATAATTTGTTAATATTTGCTCCCCGTTAACTGTTTTTGTTATTTTTATTTTACGATCTGGTTCTAAATCTCCCCAGTAATGATGTTGTAGACTTGTTTTTATTTAAATGTCTTTAAAAATTAATAAAATCACATTTTTAAAAAATAAATCACAATCTTTGCTTTGTATACCAGTTTAATGGACAAGTGCTCAATGTCGCTGATAGCTTAGTTGGCTAGCGCATTGACCAACATCAGTCAGTAACCTTCACGCCAAGCCCAGGTTAGAATCCCGAGAGCTCATAATTATTTTTTTTTTTTAATAATGAAAATACATTGGAGAACAATTAATAATGCTTATTATTTACAAATAAAAGTATAGCGATTTTATTAATTATTTCCATTAAAACAGAGTTGTACGTGTTAGTTTTAATGAAAATAATTAATAAAATCGCTATACTTTTATTTGTCTCAGTTACGGTGGGACACACTGTATATAATTTTTTAATCATACAGTTTAATCATAAATATATCAAAATCGGCCTATACAATTAAATTTAATTAATATTATACCTTAACGATAATATTAAGTTTTAGTGTCATCTGTTTGCGCACTTGTGAACTACAAATGACTTTTTACTCGTATTAAGTTTTTAGTGTCATCTATTAGCACACTTATGAACTATACACTATTACCAGCAAATACGTGTTCGTGTTTGAGCCGAGTAGCCCCGATTGTCACCGTCGGGTGCGTTTCACATCACTGTTAACAGCCCAGGCAAAGCGCGTCTAAGGAAGTTTTCACTTCAAAAATTGAATTAATCTGCCACAGATTTGATGATGATGATAAAATTTAATAGTGTTATTTAGTAGACTTTTGTAAGGTCAGAATTATAAGTATTATAACCAGCTGACTGATAGAATGATATGCGGAGAGAAGTTCAAAACATTTCGGTATTGATCGGGTAGCAATGTATAGTTTCAAACGAAGAACTGGTGTAGAACTAGATTGAACCCGTATAATTCTACACAATTCACTTTATTGTTCTACATTTCAGAGGGGTGTCCATCTCAAGTACCTTCCCACGTATTGATAACACGTTATAGACAAGGAATTTTCTCAGTTCCAGATTTAGGGTTGCAGAGGTCTTTTCTGCGTTTTAGTTATTACCGTCTTCCGTGTTTATTTTCAGAAATATTCAAATATAGTCAAGTTCCAAAATTTAAGATAGTCAGTCATGCACTACTTCACTATTTATACAGGGTGGTGACCGTGATTGCTGCACATAGGGATTTAACCCGTAAAATCAAACTTTCGCGATTTCCTGCTTCCCTAATTATTTTGGGAAAAATATCTTCAAATAAAAGTTTTAGAACATAAGATTCTGCATCTAAATCATTAAACAAAATTAACTTTGAATGCTTTGTAACGGCATAAATTTGATATGAAAATGTCAAAATTACCTCAAAAACAGATAGCGATAGCCATGAAACTTGAACAAAATGATTAGAAATTATTCTGACAGCTAAAACGTCATCATTTTGTTCAAGTTCCATGGCTATTGCTATCTGTTTTTGAGGTAATTTTGACATTTTCATATCAAATTTCTGCCGTTACAAAGCATTCAAAATTAATTTTGTTTAATGATTCAGATGCAGAATTTTATGTTCTAAAACTTTTTATTATTGTGATTTATGAGTTGCATGAAACATGTTTTAAGAGCTGGGCATAAGAAATTGCAATGATTGCGTCATCTTCGCTATCCATTTTGTTTATTGTTGGTGCAGGTATATTCTCTAAACGTAAGTTGTACTAAGCTTGGCCAACGCTGACCAAACAAAATCCTGTCGTGTGGATACTGTACATATTCAAATTATCACATTGACCGCCAAAACATTCGCCAACATTGACATGCGTCGGCCATGTTGTCTGAAGCCGGCTTAATAGCTGACCTGTGTTAACTAAAACTGGAATAATAAAAAAAAACGTCAAAAATTGTACGATGCCATGAGTTTCCGAACCCAAGTCCCCATGCATAGAAGGCTAAAGTGGTACCACTACTCTGCGGATGAACTTGTCTAGACAGCCTTTGTTACTGATATATGTATAACTTAATAAGTGCCGAAGTGGTGGGGAGAACAGCAGCGAAGGAGAACATTTAGTTGCATATTTCCGTTGCATATTTCCCCTCACGCGGCTGTTCACAGCCCGACATAAGATGTTTCACATCAATAACAAATGAATTGCTAAATCGATTTTGAGTAAACATAGCCTACGTCCAGACTATTGGAATTTCCTATCCTTTAGTGAAAGTCTCCTTTGAAATCATGCTCATACATATTACATAACTAATATACGTACCACAAAGTATAAGCTACAATTCTATTAATAGTAGAAATGAATATTTTTGTGCAGAAAAACTACTGCAGGTTTCTAGGTCACAGAATATTGAATATATAAGAGTAACGGTCTGCTAGAGTGAGTGTCCCTTCTGTAAGCCTTTTCTTCTTCTTCTTCAAACACAATATAGGGTAAAGGTATTGGTTCTCGACCACTCACATCCTAATGACCTAAGTTGTCGACGCGTCTATAATTTACAATTTTTTTCGACCACTCACCTGTAGTCGCCCACTGTAGTTGACAATAAATTATTACATACGCTAATGACCTCTGTTGTCGAGCGTCTATAATTCACAATTCAATTCAATTCGACAATAAATTATTACATAGTAACATTAGTAACAGTATTTTATATTACGTAATGAAGAAAATTATAATAGTATTATTTAAAATTTCTGTATTTTTATATTACCCCGACGCAAAAAGAAGGGGTGTTATATGTTTGAAGTTTTTACCTGTGTGTCTGTCAGTGGCATCGTAGTTCCAAAACGTATGAACCGATTTCACGAAGTTGTTTTGTTTGTTTGTTTGAAAGAGTTTGATTGCGAGATGGTTCTTAGCTATAGAGTTTAGTTTAAAGAAAAGTGCAAAATAAATTAAAAAAAGCGTGCGTGTGGAACTCGCGCTACGAGGGTTCCGTACCGTTACAACTATTAAATCAGGTAGACATATTCTGTGAAAATTTCAACCGGCTACATGTTACAGTTCCAAAGATGCAGCCTTTAAAAGGTTTTTCCGTTTTTTGTGTGGGGAAGTGGGGACCCCCTTTAATTTTCACTTTTTGTGATTTTCGGATTTTTCCCTTTACTTATGCTACGAAACCTTGCTTTTTGCCAAATTTCATGATTCTAGGTCAACGGGAAGTACCCTATAGATTTTTAATGAGTGATTTTGCGAATATCAAAATAGGTATAGGACCCGCTTTAATTTTTACTTTTTGTGATTTTCGGATTTTTCCCTTTACTTGTGCTGCACGACCTTGCTTTGTGCCAAATTTCATGATTCTAGGTCAACGGGAAGTACCCTATATGTTTTTGATCAGATAACAAAATGGCCGTATCTTTTGATTGCGTTGACCTAGAAGCTTAAATTCTTTACACTAAATTTCAACTTGATATCTCTATCCGTTCCTGAGAAAATGAATCTTGACTGACGGACACCCAGTCAGCCAGCCAGCTGGACAAACGAGTGATCTTATAAGGGTTCCGTTTTTTCTTATTGAGGTACGGAACCTTAAAAATAATTTAATTATCCGGGGATTTCCCTTTTAGCTAGTATTGTAATTGACGCTATTATACGGTTCCTTAATAAAGGTTACATCTTATCTTATGTTCCACACTTATGGTGCTATTCTATATGGTCAATGTTAGAATTTTCAGCGTTGTAAAATTTCTGTTTAACTTTACATTAGGTGTGTGATGTCAAATATTAGCATATACTTTAATTATATACCGCGGATTGTCCATTTACTCAATGTGCGGTGAGTGAAGTCCACAAAGAGAGCAAAAATATATCTGTGTCTCTTTTGACGAAGTTATTCCGCATTTATTCCGATGATGTCATTGGTCGATGTACGAACGTTCCATCTGAACAAAATGTTGAAATAAAGATATCTTTCATTTCGAACAAAATGTAAACAAAACGCTTGACATCTGTTGTCGCTAATGACCTCTGTTGTCGAGCGTCTATAATTCACGACATCTGTTGTCATTATAACGTAACCTAGTTTAATTTTGTTAAAAACAGTTTTTTTACTCATATTCCTTGAAATTCGTAGTGATATAAGAAGTAAACACAGGTTTCGGATCTTTTTGGGCATAATAATATTAAAAATATAAAGACAAAGAAAAATGTCATGGATGCCAATGACGTAAAACTTCAGTGCCCTAGTGGTCAATAGTATACCTGCTCTCTTTTAAAAATTCTGTCTTTGTCTATGGAAGTAGCCAATCAGGAACCTGCCAGCTGGGTTCCCATAAAAAAAGATAGAGATATATACCCGCACGTATGTAACTTGGCTTCACGATTTTTGATCTATTAGCAGTGTAACAGATTTCTTATGTACATTGTACATGAATATTAGTTAGAAAGTGACAAAAATTTAACAGAACTGTAATTTCTAACATTGATTCTACAGAATAGTCCCATTAATCGAAGATTCCCTGTGCTATTTAGTTACGGTGAGCGAGAAATAACGAAAACACACGACATGCGATTCGGTTTAGAATTCGGATTACAAGGTACCTACCTACATAATATAAAAATTATATTTTTCAATTTTGTCTGGATTACAAGAACATCTGGATTAGTGACGGTTCGGATTAGCGTAGATTTACTGTATATGTTATGTAAAAGTCTCTTCTGTCAACTATAAATACAAGCTTTCAACCACAGTTGGAAGATCGGGAATTGCTGTTCTTACCTTACGTGTGTTTGTATACATCTGTCAGATATTACATAATCCGTGCATTTACAGCATCGTGCGGTCGAGGTAATGACAGCAGGTTGGTTTGTGTTGATCCCATAACGAAACCTCCTTGCGGATTAACTTGTCCGTTTTGGTTGTGATCAGCCCCCCAGCAACCCCACCGACACACACATGGGACACACACACATCCATATATACATGTAGGGTTAACGACTCGTCATTAGCCATGCCTCGCTAAAGATTCTGGTTATTAGAACTCTGTATACAGGTTGGACCATGACGAGCCTTAGTTTCTGTTTTTAAATCAAAGTTACTAACGATACCTATTTTGTACTGAAGCTCTGAGCTGCCATCGTTTTTCTCTCGGTTTTACTACAATCTTTTTTTTATAATGTAGGTACAGAAAATCTGTACAATGTACAGAATATCTGTAAAATGTAGCGGTTCGGTCTGGCTTCGCCCGGGTACTATGAATTTATGATTTATTATCCCCCTCCGCGAAAAATTCTCCCCCTGCGAAGCGAAGCCAGGCTGGTGGTGTTTATAATATTATTAGCTTTTCGCCAATATACGCTAAAATGCAAAAAAATTGCAGAGTTACGTTTTGTTACTATCCCACAGGAACTATACATTTTTTCGGGATGAAAAGTACCATATGTGCTATTCCAGGACCTAAAGTAACTATATACCAAATTTCATGAAAATCCGTTCAGCCGTTACGGAGCTGAGTTGTAACAAACACACATCCACACACAAACTTTCACATTTATAAATTAGTAGAGATTTCTCACACGCTCCGCTCGTTCGCGTGAATTTTATTAATATTAATCACTCGCTCCGCTCGTTCGCTCTTATTTTATTTTATACATTACTCACTCGCTTCGCTCGTTCGCTTGAATTTTATTAATACATTACTCACTTGCTTCGCTTGTTCACTCGAATTTATGATTCATCAACAGTAGACTCGGGCGAAGCCGGGCCGACCACTTATTATTATAACCTATCTTCAGTATATGGTAGTGTTGATCCAATGAATGTTAATAATTGAAGGAAGGCTTGGTTGAGGGTCAAAATAATGACGCTTTACCAAAATATCGCTTGTGGCCAACGTTTCGAAATATTTAATTTCATATTCAGAGCATCAAGCCAGTCAAATAATGGTCAATTGTTCTAATTCTAAATTGCATGGATCATGCAATTTAGAAACATCACTACCAAGTAGGTAGCCTTGTTTTACAATAATATAATAACAATCGACATATTAATTGAGTAGGTGTTAAAAGTGATTACCTTGAACGTCTAGGCACTTTAATAGTCTATTGTGAAAGGATCTTCGGACTTGATAGTGATGTTTTAATTAATAATTCGTTATTTTCATAATACTGAACTTCTTTATTTATGAACTTGAGTCACCTTGCATAACCTCATGTGGTAAGTTGTTGGATTCGTCTCAATAGCGGCTACAAGATTCCGTAAAAAAAATTCATGTGGTTGGATAAAAAAAAATGTGAGCCGTCGCGGGACGCCTGGCAGATGTGAAACATTTTTATAGCTTAAATCTTTTATTTATTGAACTTGACAAATTTATCAAAATAAAATCTAGCCTATATCACTTAGGGATAGTGTAGCTTTCTATTAGTAAAAGAATTTTTTAAATCGGTTCAATAGTTCCAGATATAATAATTTATGATTTATTACAACGCCGCGAGACATTCTCCTCCTGCGAAGATAATAAGTGAAAGAATTTTTAGAATCGGTTCAGTAGTTCGAGAGATAAGAATTTACAATTTAACACAATTTACCCTAATTTTCCCTCGTTTACCCAAATTTACCCTAGTAAGTATACCCTAATTTCTTGAGTTTACCGTAGTTTTCCCTAAATACCCTAATTTACTCTAATTTACCCTAAATACCCAAATTTACCCAAATTTTCGTTTTAAAAAAAAACAAAAAAATTAATTTTTGGTGTCATGAAATTTCAAAAAATTATAATTATTGTCAAAGAAAGAATATAACAAAAATAAAAATTTTTATAAATAAATATCATGTAGAATTTAGAAAAAAAAACGTCAAAAATTGTACGATGCCATGAGTTTCTGAACCCAAGTCCCCATGCATAGAAGGCTAAAGTCGTACCACTACTCTACGGATGAACTTGTCTAGACAACCGTTGCTACTGATATATGTATAACTTAATATACCTGGACAAATTAATTTATATATTATTTGTCCAGTACAATATAAGTGCCGCAGTGGTGGGGAGAACAGCAGCGAAAGAGAACATTTCGTTGCATTATTTCGTTGCATATTTCCCCTCACGCGGCTGTTCACAGCCCGACATAAGATGTTTCACATCAAAAATGGAGGTGATCTTGACCTGACCTCAGCAATCAGCATATCAATTACTAGCATACGTCTCCTTTGATTCCAAATAGGTAGTTCTTATTCAAGCTTTTTTGCTACAACCAATACCTACTTTCTGCGATATTATAATATTATGTATACTGATACATGGTATATATTCCATCAATTAGGGACGCTGGTTGAGCTTTTGATTCACCACAATGGCGTTGCACAGAATTTGTCCATCCAGTTAGAGATCAGTGCATTTGCAGGAATTATCTGCATGCAAGCTTTTGTGAGAACTCGGGAGTTGAGCTTCACTTTGCGGTTGTAACATTGCAAAGTTGTTAAACAGTTTAACAACTTATGTAGTTGTTCACCGTACAACGTTCTGTCAACTTATTGTGTTCTGCACCTACCAGTTCTTATAGTAAGATACTATGTTGTTTTCTACAGGGATTTGTGATGTTTACTCCCATGTTTCGTAAGAAAATAGAAGTACGGTGGAAAAGTCGTGTCGAGGGCAGTGTAGCCTAGTGGATAGCATACTTGGTACCGCAGCCTCTAGACTAGACTGTCGTGGGTTCGAATCCCATCTGCGCTCATGGATGTTTTCTGATGTTATTTAGTGTTAAGTTAGTTGTTATTGAGTGTAGTTGAAAGACGCTAATGACCTGAGATGTCGACGCGTCTTATAATCTACAATAAATAAAATAAAATAAGAAAAATCGTGTCCGAGATTAAAGGTCAGTTTGGGCCAAATTTAGGGGAGGGCAACAGGGGCTGAAGCCCCAAGGCCTCCACACATTTTTAAATGTTCGCAAATTATTACCAAACACCGAGATCGAGCATTAACAATCGATGAACAAAGAGGTGATGTGGATATTCATAACGTTTATCAAATAAGCATAATGCTAAATCAAAACTGTCATAACTGCTCAGGGACCTTCACAAAAATGTTCATATTAATAAATTTCTTAGTAAGTAAACCAGAATCACTGAATAAGTAAAAAGTAAAGGGACCTTCACAATCCTGAATCATCCTAACTAATCCTTATCCTTACTAATATTATAAATGTGAAAGTAACTCTGTCTGTCTGTCTGTGTGTCTGTTACCTTTTCACGCCTAAACCGCTGAACAGATTTCGATAAAATTTGGTAAGGAGATAGATTACATCCTGAGGAAGGACATAGGCTACCTTTTGTCTCGAAAAAAAAAACCGGCTTCGCCCGAGTGAAAAAAATGGTCTCAGTGAACCGATTTCTAAATTTTTTTCACTGGCCGATAGGTGATTCTTTGGTTAAAGACATTGGCTATAATAATAATTGATCGGTCCGGCTTCGCCCGAATGAAAAAAGTAATCTCAGAAACTACTGAACCGATTCTAAAAATTCTTTCACTAATAGAAAGCTACAATATCCCTGAGTGATATACGCAATAAGTTATTTTGATTCTCGCGGAGGGGGGGGGGTAATAAATCATAAATTCTTATCTCTGGAACTACTAAACCGATTCTAAAAATTCTTAAATTAATAGACGAGTTAAAATAAAACTGTTTTACTTAAAAGTTTTTTACCTATTTTTATTTTCTAGATTTTAGTTTGATTTCTGGTCCGTATCATTATGCAAACTCATCATCCTTTCAACTGTCCACCTCCTGATTCCATCATCAGATCCTCGTTATCAAGTTGAAATTGTCATAATATTGTATTGTCACGGGAACTCAATGTGTGTGCAAAGTTTCATAAGAATCGATTAAGTAGAAGTATAGTTGAAAAATCTGTTGCAAGATTTGAAACAAAGATACTAACAAACAAACATACGGGGTCAAGCTAAATAAAACCGTTTAAAAATGACAGAAGTTACGTCAGTATCCCATGATCCGGCAGAATAAGAATAATAATAATAAATGTGACTCCCTATTTGTTGGCCTTAATGCTAACTCACATAGACTTTGTATGTGTATTCGATACATAGAAAATTTGACGGTGGGCTCTAGCTCTGTCTACAAGAATCTAGATGGATTTCGCTCAGTAACTAGCCACGTAATCCATAGACGGGTCACAGTATAAATACAATATGCGTCAATTAACTGTGTCGTTTAGTTCTAAGGGCACTATCTCTAGTTACAAACCTACTTAAACCAAATTACACGCAGGTTTGTTTACGTGATTCTCATATAAATACTTGTATTGTTTCGGTTGAACTTCAGGCAATTCAAAAACCCACACAGCGAGCAGTGTATTTCGTAACTAAGTACTAAATAGGCATGAATACAATATTGTGGTTTACCACAGTGCTATGAGAACTGTTAAGTGCTCCATGGGTGCTTTCACACCTATTTTTAGCGGAACTACCTTACAGCAGTGTTTCTCAAACTACGGTACGCGATTGACGAAGGATATCAACTTTATTTTGAAAATGGTGAATGTTGCTTTACTTTTATTTAGTTTTTTTTAAAACTCCCCCTTGGCTTTAAGTATTTTATCCCATGTGCCAGACACAGAATGATGAGGATTAAACAAACTAGGAATAAAGGAATCAACACCTTTTCTTGCCACATAGGCTCTCGCAGCATTAGGAACCCAAGACAAACACAAAACTCAGACTGGAAAAACACACAAAATGACTACTGTTAGTAAGTGAATGGATCATGTAGTAGTACTGTCAGGCACAAAATTCATTTAAAATTTCATAGCATAGCTTTCGAAATGTACCTCCATCAATAAAACTGTTGTGGTAAGAAGTAACTGTCTTTATTTTTGTTTTTATTCCAACCACAGTGCTCATATATTTTTATTAACTTTCTAAGTGTTAATTGGTGAATTGAAAGACCGGTTGAATTAAAACTTCAGAGTTTATTTCTCTATCCACAATACGTCCACAATTTTTAATTCATATACAAAAACCACCGTTCTGCGTGTGAGTACAGAGCAATATACGATGAATATGTACCTATAGCATTATAATTTATAAGTGCATGACTGTCCGGCAAGTGTGAACAGAGATATATGAAACTATTGGTGAATTACTTCGGATCCGATTTTTTTCCGTCCGGCAGGCGGTGACAAACTATCCGGAAAAACGTGCCGGAGTCGCATTTCTAATTCGCCACAAGGGCACTCGATAAAAAAGTGGGTGTGTGCTTATGAGTTATGACCACACGACAGAAAAAACTTCCGATTTTCTAATTTTAAAATATAATATCTGGATGACCGAGCTTTGCTCGGATGAGTTAAAAAAAAATAGTACTTAAAGTTCCCATTTCATCAAAATCGTTAGTCGTTTTTAAGAAAAAAAATTACATACCTATAAGTAGATAAAGATTGACTGTCAGAGTAATTTGACATAAATAATGAAAATAGTTTGTTTTTTCCAAAGCCTACTCACCATAAGACACTGTTTTATAACGTTAAAAAAACTGTTTTTTAAAATGATAAAATCGATAAGAAAACAAATTTTTCCAGGGATGAGACCTAGCTAGATCGATTTTTTGCCCCCCGAAACCCCTTTTCGATAAATTTGATCAAAATCGTTAGAGCCGTTTTCGAGAAAATATTTATATAGGTACATAAATACATAGAAACATAGATGCATATACAGTGTGTCCACAGACTCATCCTCAACATGGGGATCTCCGTTGTTATGGGAGATAGAGATTTGGTTAAATGAGACAAAATGTGCAGAATCTCCAGTACTACTACCCTGCGTAGTCGAACATTCCATATTTTGCTTGGTTCGCGACCGACAGTTGAAAAACGGGATTTACCCATTTTCGTTTTTTGTTTATAACTCGCTTATTAAGTAAGTTAGAAAAAAAATATTTTCACTTTCTTAAGGCCCTTTTTTATGAAGATTTCAAATCTCTTTTCATATTTCTATTTACTTTTATAGTTTTAGAGATACTTGTATTAACTTTGTTTTTTTAAATACACGTCAAAGATGGCTATGACACCATTCGAAAGAGATTTTTTTTCTCTTTAATTTGATATGAGGGTTGATGGATTTATTTTCAAAAATAACAGAGTTATACGTAAAACACTGATTTTTAATAGTAGGCTGTGCTAAATTAATTGATAAAACAACAGAAGGCTTAGCAAACAGTTGAAATTCGCGTTGGCTTAGTAAACGGCTGTTTTGTTTTAGCTGTCAAAGTGTAGTTTGTTGCTAATTTGTCAGTTTACTAAGTGATTTATTAAATATACTTTTGTTATCATGGAACCATTTTGTAACAATGAAAAATAAGCGATTTTCAACAATTGATTGTAAAACAGTAGTTTTGTTTTCGTCACTTATTCGCGTTGACTTACTAAACGGCTTTTTAAATAATCCATAGTTTATTAAATTTACTCGTAAGTTTCTGTAAATAGACGAATGAGGTTGTCTTCATTCTGGATACTGATCGAAGTACATTTCTGCAGCTCTGGCCGAATTTTTGTGACATAGAATGTAACAAGATAACATATCAAATTTTTCATTGTTACAAAATGGTTCCATGATAACAAAAGTAAATTTAATAAATCACTTAGTAAACTGACAAATTAGCAACAAACTACACTTTGACAGCTAAAACAAAACAGCCGTTTACTAAGCCAACGCGAATTTCAACTGTTTGCTAAGCCTTCTGTTGTTTTATCAATTAATTTAGCACAGCCTACTATTAAAAATCAGTGTTTTACGTATAACTCTGTGATTTTTGAAAATAAATCCATCAACCCTGATATCAAATTAAAGAGAAAAAAAATCTCTTTCGAATGGTGTCATAGCCATCTTTGACGTGTATTTAAAAAAACAAAGTTAATACAAGTATCTCTAAAACTATAAAAGTAAATAAAAATATGAAAAGAGATTTGAAATCTTCATAAAAAAGGGCCTTAAGAAAGTGGAAATATTTTTTTTCTAACTTACTTAATAAGCGAGTTATAAACAAAAAACGAAGATGGGTAAATCCCGTTTTTCAACTGTCGGTCAGGGCTTGAGAATAGCCGAGAGTGTAGCGGCGCTGTTGTTTACATGGCGTTGCTATGGTTCCTCTATTACAAGTCCCCAGTTCCCGAGTTCTAGCCCGAGAGCTGGTAAAAGTGTCAATTGGATTTTCAATTTATTATTAAAAAAAAAAAAAAAATAATGAATTGAAAATATGAATTGGTGCTAGGCCCAAATAACCTTAGCTGTTGGTGGTCTTTAAAATACAATCCAATTCAACTGTCGGTCGCGAACCAAGCAAAATATGGAAAGTTTGACTACGCAGGTTAGTAGTACTGGAGATTCTGCACATTTTGTCTCATTTAACCAAATCTCTATCTCCCATAACAACGGAGATCCCCATGTTGAGGATGAGTCTGTGGACACACTGTATACAAGATTTACTCGTTTAATAATATAGGGATATGTTTCTAGGTTTAGGGTCATCTATTAGCGTCATCTATGAACTACAAATAACTTATTACCAAAGGGCAGTATAGCCTAGTGGTTAGCATGCTTGGTGCCGCAACCTCTAGACTGGACTGCCGTGGGTTTGAATTCCACCTGCGCTCATGGATGTTTTGTGATGTTATTTAGTTTTAAGTTAGTTGTTATTCAGTGTAGTTGAAAGACGCTAATGACCTTAGATGTCGACGCGTCTATAATCTACAATAAATAAATTAAATAAAACTTATTACCAACATACCACAAAAACCTTTTCAATTAAGTTTTAGTGTCATCTATTAGCGTACTTATGAACTACAAATAACTTATTATCAACACACTACAAAAACCTTTTCAATTAAGTTTTAGTGTCATCTATTAGCGCACTTATGAACTACAAAAAACTTATTACCAGCATACAACAATTAATACCTTTTCGTGTTTGAGCCGAGTAAACCCGATTCAGCGTCACCGACCCGAAGCGTGACGTTCGTTCACTATTTAGGTAAAGTGCGTCTAAGGAAGTTTTCACTTCAAAAATCATTCCGGGATTCGGCTAGTGTGAACTAGCTCTCAGTTTTACGTAATATATTGTATCTACTGATAAAAAACTCGGGTCGCAGTGCCAAAACCCTGCCGACAATATAGTGTATTTGCTAATACTGGAATTGTGGCTTTATTATGTGAACTTAAGGTTGTTTATGAATAAAATAAAAAATTTAACCCCTTAATACATCCCTTAAAATAATATTTTTTTTCTTAATTTTAATATTTTTATCAATGCAACCTCGGTGCCAAATTAAATACACCCTTCAGTAAGTAAAGCACTATCCGCAAACTAGTGTTTTCATAAAATTTGTAAGTCCGGTCCTGTCAGGCCGATTTTATTAAAATTTTAGCAGCACATTTTAATCGTTACTAAAGGGTTAAATTTCAATTTTGAAACGATTCTGAGAATTTTTTCGGCATTTTTGGGCCCAAAAACATTTTTCAACCCCTAAAAACCACCCTTAAAATGGTCCGATTGGGCCCATTTTAAATAGGCTTCTTGCGGTGATGGATTTCAACGTGCCTACCAAATTTCATCAAAATCAATTAACTCTTTCGAAAGTTATTGCCCGTACACATATATATATAAATATATATATATATATATATATATATATATATATATATATATATATATATATATATATATATATATATATATATATATATATATATATATATATATATATATATATACATAATATATAAATAGACATTTCCAAAAATGGTGCCAAAGTGTTCAGGAGGCTATGAAACGTCGAGAAATTTTGGTCCGACCCCTAGGTCCCGCTATCCGACCGACGCCAATAGTGTATGTGCCATATGGCAAATACACTAATGATTCGTTCGATAAGTACTTTAAATATCAGTGCGTAGAAAATATACATAATCTGTAAGTGGATTACGCCTCGGCCTATCTTTGCACACTAATTACACGAAGATTTATCACGGATCTTATTAGAAGCGACACATTTTCTCTCTGGAAAAATGAAAGAAGGCGGGAAAGGTGATGGCTTCTGAGGAGCCGCTCAATGACAAAGCAATCAATCATCGAACGCGGCATACTTCCATCAACAAACAGCATCAGGTCTAGGGCTGAATTCGCTTATTTATTAGAGGACGGTGTGGTGTAACGGTTAGCGTAGCCGACCTTTGGATCACACTGTCGTGGGTTCGAATCCCACCTGCGCTCATGGATGTTTTGTGATGTCATTTAGTTTTAAAGATGTTGTAATTAAGACGCTAAGGACCTAAGTTGTCGACGCGTCTATAATCTACAATAAATATATAAATAAATAAATCGCTTATTTATTTAGATATTATGCTAGCCTCTTTATTTACGACTTGTCTCGCGTTAGTGCCAGTTTTGACAGAAATCATATCTTATCTGGGCGGCTTACCTTAACGCGAGAGAATTAACCGGATATAAAACAGCCTATCCTTTGAGTTTTACGTGTACAAAATTTAATCGAAATCGGATTAGAGGTTTACGGGTTATGGCGGCATAGAAAAACGGACACACAAACTCCCTTTACAGTTTTAATGTTAGTATTGATATTACTTAATTATCAAACGGATCTGAGTGATTTTATTTTCGAAAAATGTATAATTATGAACTCAAAGAGATATAAAGTTGCGAGTGTGCTCGTTGAAATCAGCGTTTTTTTTTCATGTATAAGCATACAGCCTCGTACTCTAGCATTTCACGGATACCTACTGTAAATAATTTTTACGACTGCGAAAAAGGAAGGGTTATGAGTTTAAGTCAACTATGTATGTTTGTATATAAATAGGGTGGCACATCTTAAACAATGCAGTGAAATATCTCGTAAACAAACCATAAAAAAATGCTTTATACAAAAGTTATAGAGTGTCAAGAGGGACAGAAGACTGTGATATCAGATTTAACATAGGTGGTACTGTGAAGGTCAGGCGAAGGTCAACTTCGATTTTTTAATTGTAACAGTGCATTTTTATTCCAGAATACGATACAGTATTTAATAGTGAACAGTAAATTATTAAGATAAATATGAGCTAAAGTTAATAAATATTGAGATATTTACAAATTAAAAGCAAATTTAATTTGTCAATTCGATTCTTTTATGAATTGAATTCAAGTCAAGAAGGCCGGTGCGTAATATCATGGCTATCTGCTAAGCCATAATTTATCTAATTGTCGTTCATTTTGGCCGTTATTTAATTTCTAAATATCTTAATATTTATTAACTTTAGCTGATATGTACCTTAATAATTTACTGTTCACTATTAAATACTGTATCGTATTCTGGAATAAAAATGCACTGTTACAATTAAAATATCGAAGTTGACCTTCGCCTGACCTTCACAGCACCACCTATGTTAAATCTGATATCACAGTCTTCTGTCCCCCTTGACACTCTATAACTTTTGTATAAAACATTTTTTATGGTTTGTACCGTTTACGAGATATTTCACTGCATTGTGTAAGATGTGCCACCCTGTATACGTGCTCCCTCGTAAGCTTCTAAACTATTGGACTGATTTTGACAAATAAGCTGGTGTCTATCGATTCGTCTCGGTGACGTTTAAGTTTAAGTTTTAAGTTTAAGTTTTTATTTAAATTCCATAAGCAGACAGATGTCTAGGAATAAGTCACATATTAAAAATACACATTGAAATACAAGAATACACATTAAAATTTAGAAGATAAAAAGTCATCGACACTATAAAAACATTTCTCTAATAAAAAATATTTTAATTTATTTTTAAAACTTGTGAACGTTTTGGCATCTTTGATCGTACCTGGTAGTTTATTGTAAATAACACTGCACATATATTTTGGGCTTTTTTTAAATAGACTAAGTCTATGCTTGTCAGTATGAATACTGTCCTTGCATCTAGTGTCATAATGATGTATATTATAGTTTTTCTCAAAAATCAATATGTGCTTTCGAGCATACAATGCGACCTCAAGTATAAATACGCAAGGAAACGTAAGAATCCGTTGTTTTAAAAATGTCGGCTTGCAAGAGTCTCTGGGTTTCAAATCAAAAATTAATCTTATAATTCTTTTTTGGCTAACAAATAGTCTGTGCCAGTCTACAGATTGACCCCAAATCCCAACATTATATCTCATGACTGAATAAACAAGTGCATAATATACTTGCAATAACACACTTATGTCAGTATACGATTTTAGCACTCTGAGGGCATAATAAGCACTATTGATTTTTTTACAAACTAATTCAATATGGCTGGTCCAACGGATATCACTGTCAATCATAATACCAAGAAATTTAACTGTAGTTTCAGACTGTAGCATTAAGCCATTTAGTAATGGTGAAAAGGTAGCTGCTGATTTATTGCCAAAAGAAATAATATTAGTCTTATTTTCATTAATTACTATGTTATTTTTTTGGCACCATAGAGAAAATTCACTCAGCACCATATTTACATTTTTTTCAGTGTCAATAACATTTTTTCCTGTAACCAATATAGTGGTGTCATCCGCAAACATAATGACCTTGCCATTGCTAATAAAAGAGGGGAGATCATTAATATAAACCAAAAATAATAAAGGGCCCAGCACAGATCCCTGTGGCACACCAATATTTATATCTGTTTCATCAGAATACTCATCATCTATATTAACAATAAGTTGACGATTTGATAGATAAGAATGCAGCCATCTGGATACATTACCTCGTACTCCAATGCAGTTAAGTTTTTCAATTAAAAAATCAACGGACACAGTATCAAATGCTTTAGATAAATCAAACATTATACCAACCACAAAATCATTACGGTCCACAGCTTCATAAATGGCCTGAGTCATGTCAAAAGCTGCAGAGAAGGTTGACCTATTTTCTCGAAATCCATGCTGACTGTTACTCAAAATATTATATTTATTAAAGAATTTTATGAGGCGATTGAAAACAATACGTTCCATAAGTTTAGATATTGCTGATAAAATTGATATTGGTCTATAATTGTCTAAATTTTTTTGATCACCTTTTTTAAAAACGGGCTTAATTAAAGATGTTTTGAGAGCATTTGGAAATTGGCCACGACTAATTGAAAAGTTCACAATATGTGTTAATGGAGAAACTATACTGACATTACATTTTTTGAGAAGCCAGGAGGAAATTTCGTCAATTCCAGCAGATTTCTTATTTGATAAAACATTAATAGCTTCGTTTATTTCATATTCGTCAACATAGTCAAGAACAATTGAGTTTGGAATGTTTGATTTTCCAGTAGTGCATTCTCTAGAAATATTAGAACATTTGCTAATTATGTTTTGAGATGAGATTGAGGCAAAATATATAGAGAAAATATTGGCAACTTTTTTCTTATCGGACACCATTTCACCATTATAACTTAAAGTAATATTATTATCTGATTTCAGTGATTTGCGACCAAGCGTGTTATTTACAATAGCCCAAGATGCTTTACTTTTGTTCATACTGCTATTTATTTTATTAGTAAAGTACTCATTTTTTGCCAATTTTAGTTTCTTTTTATAATGATTTTTATATTGTTTGTAAAACTGTTGAATGACCTGACTGTTGGAGTTCTTACGCGTGTTATAGGGTATATTACGTCACCAGTCACCACGGATCCAATATGGCGGATGATAAACGCAAATTATTGACTACGGGAAAAACGAAATAGAAATGAACATCGTGTAGATTATAGGGAATCAAGTGAAAGGGATTGGCGACTGGATCTTAAAAATAATTAAAAGTTGTAAATAAATAAAAGTTTAAACAATCAAAATCCGGTTACAAAAAAGCAGGAAACAAGCTTCCAATATGAAAAGAGGTCGGATAACTAAAACCTTACATCTATTTATTCGAATATTTTTCATATTTCAAGCTTGTTTTCTACTTTTTCGTAGTCGGGTTTTAGTTTTTAAACTTTTATTTTCATTGATATACAATATCGCCCAGCCCTAATCGCGTCACATTAACGAGCGGTACGCTACACAATAATTCTACTGCTCCTGAAGGAAGAAAATTAATTGTGTTACTGCAATGATATCTGCTATTTCTGCCAGTTTCTTTTCTTTAGGCACCTCGGAATAAAAGCTTATATAAATTTTCAGAGCAAAATTGCAGAAAAAACGGTACATTTAAAAAAACATTGATAAATTATTTTTGGATGTGTAAACTCCGAATGTATCGTGGAAGTGTGACATGTGGCGGGCTGCAGTTTGAACAGTTCTACAGATATCGTTTATTATTATTATTGAAAGCTTTTATTTAATGTTGGTATGTACGTATACATAGTCAATATAATAATAGATATATTATAGAGTGGGTGCTTACTTGATGTAAATTAATATCTTATACTACTATAAGATATTTTCTGAAGAAGTCACTGTGTTGACGAAATAATTGTCAAAAAATAAAGATATAGTGTAAATTTAAAAAACTTAGTGTTTTATTATTATTCAAAATGTTTAATAATAGATGTTTCATGAATTTAACCATCTACTTAAGTCTGATAAGCTACGGAATTATATAATATAATTAATTTGATTTTTAATGAGTGAAAAAAGGCCAGGAAAAAAAACTATCCAGAAAGTAAATCGTATACTACTTTACTATATTCTAAGCTATGTAGCTGAGCCTACAAATAGAGAATCATTTACATATTAATTATACTCCAGACAGTGTTGTCACATATTCTTGTTGTGAAAATATAATTTTTTTGAGGTAATATTATGTAACTATCATCGTATTCGAATCTGAATGTTTACACAGCTCTTATAGTCCAGTAATTTTAGATTTCCACTGCAGAAAAATTCCCAGTTAGCTAATTTTTTTTTATTTACGTTCGTTAGGGTGTTTTAAAAAACGTGTAAAAAGTCCCCATCGATATCGTGCCGGCGTTGCCAGATATTCGAGGTTCAAGTTCACGATAGACGGTTTTTTGCGAATTTCTCGGTTCCGTTCCATTTTTTGTAAAAAATGGTTATTATCAATCTTGTAGAGGACGACATTATCTACAACTTTTGTATAAACATTTTTTGTCTACGATTTATAGTTTGTCTTATTAAATTACCCGCGGCTTCCTCCCCCTCGATTTTACATAACGGGATTATGCTGCTTCCCGAGGGCCTAACATAATAATTTGTACCATTATTTTAAGTTGAACTTAAAGCTAACGATTAATTATAATTTTATCGAAATTAATGCAGTAGTTCTCTACTTATAAGCAACCAAACATACAAATCGACAGCGCTCAAACAGACAGACAGACCGACAATTTTTTTCGAAAATACGATATTTATACTTGACATGAATTATAAAGACCATTCGTAAAGTAATTTCGTAAAAAAAATTTACAAGGGTTGAGAGAGTGCGGATAAAGTACGAGTATGCATTTGCATACCGTATAAAGCACTCTAGTAATAATAGCCACATTTTTAATTTTTTTTACAAAATTTCTTTACGAATAGTCTTTATAACAATTATACGGAGTATTCGTAAAGGAATTTTGAAAAAAAAATTAAAAGTATGGTTACTCCGAGCTATTCTTAGTAGAGTGCGTTATACGGTATGCAAATGCATACTCGTACTTTATCCGCACTCTCTCAACCCTTGTAATTTTTTTTTACGAAATTACTTTACGAATGGTCTTTATAATTGATGTCAAGTATAAATATCGTATTTTTGAAAAAAATTGTCGGTCTGTCTGTCTGTTTGAGCGCTGTCGATTTGTATGTTTGGTTGCTTATAAGTAGAGAACTACTGCATTAATTTCGATAAAATTATAATTAATCGTTAGCTTTAAGTTCAACTTAAAATAATGGTACAAATTATTATGTTAGGCCCTCGGGAAGCAGCATAATCCCGTTATGTAAAATCGAGGGGGAGGAAGCCGTGGGTACTTTAATAAGACAAACTATAAATCGTAGACAAAAAATGTTTATACAAAAGTTGTAGATAATGTCGTCCTCTACAAGATTGATAATAACCATTTTTTACAAAAATTAGAACGGAACCGAGAAATTCGCAAAAAACCGTCTATCGTGAACTTGAACCTCGAATATCTGGCAACGCCGGCACGATATCGATGGGGACTTTTTACACGTTATTTAAAACACCATAACGAAGGTAAATAAAAAAAAATCAGCTAACTGGGAATTTTTCTGCAGGTGGGTGATTTTAATATCTAAAATTACCGGAGTATTATGGTCTCAAAATTTATTCAGATTGAGTCTTGAATAGCTCTTTCGATTGCCGAAAGGTTTAAATAACATATACTTAAATCGATTAGTTCAAAAGATT
Source organism: Mongoloraphidia duomilia (assembly GCA_039654895.1). Taxonomy (NCBI): domain Eukaryota; kingdom Metazoa; phylum Arthropoda; class Insecta; order Raphidioptera; family Raphidiidae; genus Mongoloraphidia; species Mongoloraphidia duomilia. Next base: position 1,630,798 of record CM077520.1, on the reverse strand, counting down.
TTGTACAGCTAACATTTCTTTTTTGTCGAGCTCGAAGACAACGGGATGTTCTAGGGGTGGCCTGCAGGGTCAACCGTTTTTCAAATTTTTTGTTCTAAAAGTCAACCGTTTTTGAGAATATTAGAAGCAATGATTAAAATAAATAGATAGATATTTATTTGATCACAGTCGACACTGACAAAATGTTTGTGACAAATCAAAATAAGTAAGTTAATTGAAATATTGGCTGCCATTTTGAAAAAAATAAAATAGTGGACGGAATTCAGATCATGTGAACAAACTAGGAATAGTCCACTACCTGTTAGTACCGTAGAAAACATTTCAGTAAAAAAAACCGTGAACTCTGATTTTCCTACAAAAAAATATGATTTGTGGCCTTATTATAGGTACTAAATTAACATAAGGAGCTATCCATAAATTACGTCACACGTTAAGGGGGGGGAGGGAGTCAACAAAATGTGACATCGTATGACAAAGGCCAGGGGGGGTCATAAGCTTTGTGACGTCACATGTTAAAATTTAAATTTAAAATATAAAATGCGAAATTTATATGTAAACAAAAATTATTTAAATTATTTGACTTGATGTTGATTTTATTAAAGATTTTATTAAGAAATTTAAAGAAATAAAAAAAAAATTTTAACTGCTGTTTTATTTTAATTAGGCATTTCTAATTATAAAATTAAAAAATATGTGACGTCACACCAAGGGGGAGGAGGCTTTAAAAATGTGACCATCTGTGACAAGGACGGAGGGGGGGGGGAGTTAAAAATCGTAAAATTTGTGTGACGTAATTTATGGATGGCCCCTAATACTTAATAGTAAACTAGATGTTAATTAATATTTAATGCCATATCACGGGCTTGTGAATAACCGAGCTTGTAGCAATGCCGTTATTTATATGTTTATTACAAACCCCTCGTTCCCAGGTTCTAAGTCGATAGCTGGTGAAAGTGTCAATTGGATTTTATATTGATTATTAAAAAAACAATAAATTGAAAATATGAATTGATGTTAGGCCCAAATAACCTTAGCTGTTAGTGACCTTAAGAAAATCCATGTAATATGTATATTATTAATTTGAGAAAAATTTTTTAGGTTTGTGTTAAATAGCAAAAATAACCTCTTTAATTAAACCTCTTTAATTAAACTAAGGTATAATAAGTGAATATAAATCAACTAAACGAGTTTTTATCGTCATAAAAAATATTTTTACAAAACGTGAAAATAAATGTAACTCTTAAATGTACTTTGAAAACGTTTTTTTAATAAAAAAAAAGCTTCTCTTTCATCTTCCGGTACATGAAAAGGGCAGACTTTAGTTACAACTTGTCAGGAGTGTTTCTTCTGCGTAGGGATGTGACATTGAGTAAAAAAAATCGATTATTTAATAATCGATTTTTCTCTTTTCAATATAAATCGATTTGTAAAAAATCGATTTTTAAAGAAATAATCGATTTTTGTGAAAAATCGATTTTTTCTATTATTCGAAAAATTGCATATTTTTATAATGAATGAAAACAATTGGAAGGGTATCGATATGAAACTATTTTACATAATACATACAGATGGCGCCATTTTCCGACTGATTAGTTTACGTTTAGTGAACTTATTTTACGTTTTTTCATCCGTCGCACAGATGGCGTTGTTTACAAAAATCGATTAAAACGTGTAATTAAAATGTTGGCTGCATTGGGTTTCCCAAAGCCTATATTCTTTCTTAATATTAATAAAAAAAAAAATTAAAAAAAAATGTAATTTATATAAGCGATTTAAAAGTGTAATTTATATAATCGATTTATAAAAAATCGATTATTATTATTTAAAAATTAATCGATTTATAAAAAATCGATTATTATTATTTAAAAATTAATCGATTTATAAAAAATCGATTATTATTATTAAAAAAATCGATTGTTAAAAATCGATTATAAGAAAAAAATAATCGATTAATATAAAAATCGATTATTTTTTCACATCCCTACTTCTGCGTCTTTCCAATGCCGGCAACTGTTTCTGACCGTCTTCTGTCGTCGTGTGGCTGGCAACTGTTTCTGACAATAGAGCGTCTCGCAGCAGCCGGTGGCCTCGCCGTTGCCACAATTTCACTCGCCGCTCATTTGTCTTGTCAACCATACACCCCTACTTCCCATTCATTCCAATCTATCCAGTGTCAGTACTATAGATATTAGCTGTTTGTTCCGACGGACAATTATACGAATTTGTCCCTGACAAGTTTCTGATTTTTTGAAGTGAAACTTCTTTAGCCGCCATGTAAGTAATTTTGTTCAACAGCGTACAAAAAAAAGGGTGTGGGTCTCGGGACCCCCGACAGATGTGAAACATCAAAGAAAACGTTATATTCTCTATGTAGTAGTATATATTTTTTCAAAACCAGCAACTAACTGTTATGCTGACGTAATCCTATATACTGCACTGTAACACACGCGGTTGCGGCGTTTGAGCACGCCTGAGCCAGATAAATACACAGCGAGAGATATATTACATACCTATACGTGTATACATATACTTTTGCTTTACAGTACGTTCGTATGTACACTCTCTCTCTCTCTTCCCGTGCCCGAGCGCGCGAAAGCCGAGAGAGAAGTGCCGCAGTGGTGGGGAGAACAGCAGCGAAGGAGAGGACCAAACATTTCGTTGCATATTTCCCCTCACGCGGCTGTTCACAGCCCGACATAAGATGTTTCACATCATAAACACACAAAAAACGACACCGGCAGGATTTTTTTGTTAATTACTTAAACCTGATTCACAATAAATTTTTGAAGTTGGTGTAATAAACCACACTTCTATTTTTCGTCATTTACGCTTACTGAATACAGTAGGTACTGCTGGAATGTGCAGTTAATTGTAATTGTAATTGTGTTTTAAAGACCACCAACAGCTAAGGTTATTTGGGCCTAGCACCAATTCATATTTTCAATTCATTATTTTTTTTTTTAATATTAAATTGAAAATCCTATTGACACTTTTACCAGCTCTCGGGCTAGAACCCGAGAACTGGGGACTTGTAATAGAGGAACCATAGCAACGCCATGTGAACAACAGCGCCGCTACACTCTCGGCCATTCTCAAGCCCGGAATGTGCAGTTGTGCACTCATGCCTAGTGATGTAAATTCATAATACATATTATATAGTGTTACGAATACTCAATGTGTGTTTTTAAAAAATAATTAACCACACCTGAAAATGGCAACTCGTTGCCGAAACGCGTCGTATTAAATCACAAGAAGTCACAAGACGGACATAATACAAGGTATTTCCAATACTTCATAATGTACAGTTACAATTTTATGTGAGATAAAAATTACATGTTCATTTCAAACAATATCTTTAGAGATCTGTTATGATAGTTGTCGACGCTTCTATGTATAGTGGATTAATAATTTTTAACAAAGTGTCTAGACATGTCAGCGGCACTAATTTTAATGATATTATGAAGGCCTTAAAAAATATTTGCTGGATTTAAATTTATATAGTCTGGATACATTATTATGATGTGAATTTTTTTATATTGATATTTTTATTAACTTCCCATTGGAAGTTATTGTAATGGGTCCGAAAATCGAAATCAAAAAGGAAAAAAAATTTTTGTTTCAAGGTCACTACACTATTTTTACACTACTTTTAGAAAGATGTCTGTGTGTGTGTGTGTGTGTGTGTGTACGTATGTACGTACGTACGTACGTACGTATGTATGTGTCCATTTCTTTCTAAAACGAAATCTCGAGAACGAAAAATGATATCGACTACGTTGGGGTGCCAATCGACGCGTATTAACGTAAATATGATCTGAAAGGAATTTTTTTAAAATCGGTTCAGCCGTTCTTTTTTCTTAACCAAATAACCTCCAAAAAAGTAGATTTTACACAATATCTCGCGAATAAAAAATTATATCGACTTCGTAAGGGTGTCAATCGAGGCGTGTTAACGTCATTTTGATCCGACATAAATTTTATAAAAATCGGTTCAGCCGTTTTTTTTTTTTTTTTTTAATTATTGATGTTTTAATGATTAAAATGATTACTTTTCTGTGTAATATCTAATTTAATTATTATTATTAAATATTTATCAAACTGGGAAGTTCGTCGTGTGGACCTCAAGGGTCGCACTTTAGTCCTAATAAACGACCCACCTCACGGCTTGTTTTGTATGCATTTGTATGTTTTATTGACCTTTTGTATCCAATTTTTGGCCATGCAAATAAACTTATATCTTATCTTATAATCTACAGTAAATAAAATAAATCTGTTATGACGTAATCTGATTCGAGCAGTCCAGCCCATAGCGGTCTTGCGACGTCACCACGGCAAAACATGAACCAATGAAAGACGTGCCGTGTGCGACTAAGCATTCGCCAGATCAATACAAATACATAGACATAAATTGATGTGAAAACGTTTTCTTACAAAGTACGGGAAAACAAAAAAAAATATGCAAAAACGAAATTACAGACAGATGAGTCCATGACTTATAATACACATGTTCTTATCATTTTCCTTTTCATAAGTTTTATTCATTGCCGACGTCCCTGTACGCTATAGGTCGCAGTGTCTCTCAAACTGTTGCCATGCATAATGCATCCTTTTGTTTATTTTTTTAAGTTGAGACCGGAGAGGATGTAAACGTTAATTAATTACCTACCTTCTTTAAGCTCCATTATCTTTCTAAATCTAAAATGGCAGCAATTGATACAATACTAAGTTTAAATCAAAATCGTCCATCCATTTTCAACTGATGTGGATAAAGGGACAAAAAAATCTGGAAACACGCTCTGCCGTCTAGGTATATGTAAATACCCGAAATCCCTGCAAAAACGAATTTAGTACAGACAGAGGCCTTGTTGGTGTTAGTTAAGAATAAACGATCAAGTGCCCCGCAAGGAGTAGGGTTCCGTACTATGTAAATTATGCTAAACTGACAAATGAGATTCACTTCAAAAATAAAATTATCAACTATTGGGATAGGTGGAGATTAAAAAACATGGCGCAGAGGGAGGGAAATTTCATATACGGCGTATACTTTTGCGTGTAATTTTATGATTTTCAAAGTGATAAGAAATGATAAATATAAGTGCAATTTGTGATTGGGCCGGTACGAATCCTAAACAAAGGAATTTTGTTGAAGGAGAACGGATTCTCAAAGCCAGGCATATTATCAAATGTCGGAAATATAACGAGAAAAATGCATGCAAAATGAACTGTCAAAAGCAGTAATCTTTACGACATATTGCTTAAAAACATCAAAATTAAAAGAAAATCTCCACGAAATTAATCATCCACGTTCAATGCGCCTTTAAGGTTGGGTTAGGTGAATAATGTAAACACATAACTGCAACATAATAAGTTATATTGTAATAAGTGGGTAAGTTACTAACCTCAAAATATTTGTATACAAAATTAATCCTATAAATTTGCCAATCATCAGGGATTCAACTATTGTTGTGCAGTATGATAATAAGTACATCTTATTATTAATATAAAATATTTTTTTAATTCATAAATACAATTTTTCCACATTTCATTAGAAAATAATTCTCTGTAAAGTAAGTTTTACAAGGCAATAACTGACAGTGTTTAATGCCATGATATTAGAAAACGTCGCGAATTCCATTTTCGATAAACTTTTTGTTTATTTTACTTGTTTTATATTTGTAATAAACAATTTCACGATAAATTTGCACTGTTAGCATGTAAAATTTTCCCTCGTTTTAGTACGATTTTCTGCCACCAGTTATATACTCATATACTCATTTGACGGATCCCAATAAACTGATTTTTTTTAACCTGCATTTAACTCTGTCAAACAACATTTTCAGACGACCTAAATATCTTTTCGCTTACCCTATTTTGAGAAACACTGCATTAGGATACGGACGAGTTGTACAAGAGGGGTTGGAGGCTACAGGAACAGTTCCTGTGGGATGATGGGTGACATTTAGCACGTCTTGGCATCATATAGAGCTTTTTATACAACACATACTGCTATAGTGTCACCATATAATATAAAGCTTCTTCCATCTTCTCTTTTTCTGGTAGTTGTTCTATTCAGCTAGCTGCTAACGCTTTTCTACAGCTTCTTATGTATTATGACTTGCGCTGCGCCATTCGACCTTTTTATTTATATCTTTTATAATGTACCACTTAATGGATATTTGAACTTTTTTCAACTTATAAAATATTATCCCCCCCGTGAGAATTATCAAAATAAAATATAGCCTATATCACTCAAGGATAGTGTAGTTTTCTATTAGTGAAAGAATTTTTAGAATCGGTTCAGTAGCTCCAGAGATTATTCCTTACTTACAAACAAATTTTGCCTCTTTGTAATATCCCTCTCCTTGAGAAATTTACCAAAATAAAATATAGCCTGTATCACTCAGGGATAGTGTAGTTTTCTATTAGTGAAAGAATTTTTAGAATCGGTTCAGTAGTTCTAGAGATTACTCCCTACATACAAACTCACAAACAAACTTTTCCTTTTTATAATATTATAGATTACTTATTATCGGAAGACTAAAATTGAATTGTGGGCTTGAAAATAGCCAAACGTGTAGCAATTCCCTTGCTCCTCTGTTACAGTCCTCCAGATCCGAGGCCCTAATCCGGGATCTGGTGAAACTATCAGTTGAAGTTTCAATTTATTATTAAAAAACAATAAATTGAAAATATAATATCGAAAATAACCCTAGAAACTGTCATTTTTCTATATCAGTGAGACCGAGATAATTTTTTTCAAAAATTTCGTCTCGTCTCAAAATTGAGAAATTGTGTTTTAAAGACCACCAACAGCTAAGTTTATTTGAGCCTAGCACCAATTCATATTTTCAAATTATTATTTTTTTTTTAATAATAAATTGAAAATTCAATTGACACTTTTACCAGCTCTCGGGCCAGAACCCGGGAACTGGGGATTTAGCAAGTCTCGTTTCGAGCAAAGTTTTAGCGGTATACGTGACCAGAAGTGTAAAATGAAACGTCAACTGAATCAATTCGGTTTGACCATTAATCCAAAAATACGAGTCCTATAAAAAAATATAATAGATCTTTTTAGTAGAGAATTATATAAGTTTAAATTTTGTATGTATAACTATTTGTGTCATACGAAAAGAAAACATGGAAAAACTGTGTTTTTGCACCTTTCCCGCATCGCAGTGAGTACATTTCACTTCGGCGGACTTGCATTTATTTATTTATTTATTGTAAATTATAGACGCGTCGACAGCTTAGGTCATTAGCGTCTTGATTACATTAAATAACAACTTACATAAAACTAAATTACATCACAAAACATCCATGAGCGGAGGCGGGATTCGAACCCACGACAGTCTGATCCAGAGCTGACGACGCTAACCACTGGACCACACTGTCCTCCGACGGACTTGCATCCTATTATAACGATGCCCAGATGAATCAGTGCCAATCTTTAGGAATCAAAAAAATACGTCAACATTTTTTTTATCCACCGCCTGGACTAAACTGAGGAAATGTTTCTAAAAATTTAGAAAAATAACTGGTATCTATGTTTGGAACGTAGCTAGGCTTGTTTTACTCATGTTCAATATCGTTGGCTTTAATCGCTATTTACCTCTGTTTTCGAGCGTTTATATAGTCTACAATCTATTCTTATAATTTCAATTCATTAGAAAGAGATCATATTACGACGCTGTTTGCTATCATTTTTTACCCGACTGCGCCAGAAGGAAGGTAATGTTTTTTTATATATCTATTATTCATTTTTGTTTTCTTTTTATTGCAGGACGAAAGCCGTTCGAAAGCAGGAGACAAGAAACGATGGATACACGATCCGAACAGTGAGTACACAACACAAATTGATATTATTGCTTTTTTATAGATTCTGTAACTATGTCAAAACGTAATAAACACGTGCAGTTCAATGGTATATATTTTTTAAGTGAAACTTTTTAGCCTCGTTTTTTTTCTTCAGTTATGCATGTCGAGGTCACGTCACGTCACGTCCAATCTAAGTATCGCGTATACAGTGTGTCCACAGACTCATCCTCAACATGGGAATCTCCGTTGTTATGGGAGATAGAGATTTGGTTAAATGAGACAAAATGTGCAGAATCTCCTGTACTACTACCCTGCGTAGTCAAACTTTCCATATTTTGCTTGGTTCGCGACCGACAGTTGAAAACGAGATTTGACGTGTATTTAAAAAAACAAAGTTAATACAAGTATATCTCTAAAACTACAAAAGTAAATAAAAATATGAAAAGAGATTTGAAATCTTCATAAAAAAGGGCCTTAAGAAAGTGAAAATATTTTTTTTCTAACTTACTTAATAAGCGAGTTATAAAAAAAAAACGAAATGGGTAAATCTCGTTTTTCAACTGTCGGTCGCGAACCAAGCAAAATATGGAAAGTTTGACTACGCAGGGTAGTAGTACTGGAGATTCTGCACATTTTGTCTCATTTAACCAAATCTCTATCTCCCATAATAACGGAGATCCCCATGTTGAGGATGAGTCTGTGGACACACTGTATATCCCAATACTACAATAATTATTGTAGTGTTGGGATATATACGCGATTCTTCGATTGGACGGGACGTGAGTCAGTGTTCTGCAGTTATAATTGCAGAACACTGAGTAAACCCAAATAGACAATTTGGTATATCATAAATATAACAGTAGGTACGTACAACGGATGCGTGGCGTAGGGGTATCGCAGCTGCTTTATACGCAATGGGTCGCTGATCCGAACGCGGGCGGCACCATTAATTTTAGTTTCTTTTTTCGTTTGGTTATTTTTAACTATTCCATATACCACTTGATATTTATTTCTATTTTGATTATACACTGTAAGAAATGAGAAGGCCGATTACATAGATTATCGATGGTCCATTTGTAGCCAGCGATTAATCTGGTAATATAGGCACACAAAGAGACAATGGCGTCGCAAACAAGTATCGTCTGCACATCGCGTAGATTCCATAAAAACACACTGCGCATGCGTGGTTACTAATTTTACAATAATTTGTTTTGTATTCATCCATTTTATATATGTAACTATACATTTTATTTTGTAATTTTTACACATTTTATTGGAATATTACACAAATTATGTAATTTTAATTTACTTTATGTAAAAATCACAAATTTGTTTAACTTTACATTAAAAGTCCAAGTTTTTATGAATTTTTCTGTGTAAAAATAGATAATAAGGTAAAATCACTTAGAAAATCGAGCAAATTCTACCTTAACTTTCAAAGTATTTTTACATCCATTTTTTACATTGTATTTATATGAGATAGATCAAGCGCTCAGTATCAATCGACATGACTGTAGCAGTGCGCACGCATCACAAACCTTTGCTCTGAACGCTGTTAAGGCCCGGTGCACACATCCGATTTTTATTCTTACGGTACCGCTGATCGGATGTGTGCACACGTGAGTGTGCAGACGAAGATTGGGCTATCGGCCGATCGGACGTGTCTAGGCCGATCCAGCCGGCCAAACGCGTCGTATGGTATACCTACGCCACACGCGGAACTGTGAAATGATCTTACGCGAGTTCTTAACGGTGTTCGGGTACCCATACTTTTTCTCTGACATCAAAATGGAAGACATAACCTTGCTAGTGGATAATTTCAAACATTTTTAGGAAATGTAGCTAGCAGAGAATAACAGACCTTTGCTTATTTTAACTTCATTATTCTATTAAACTATAGATGTTTAATTGTTAATTAAAGAGAGCTTTTAACTTTATTGTTTGCTTTTTGTTATTCCGACATTTCATTTGCATTATAGTATATGTACGTTATAAATGGATAACTACCTAAATTGGACACTTCCGTCATTATACGAGTAATTATACCCGATTTGAATACCTAGATTTAAAAATCATTAAGTTTGTGAATTTATTAAAAACAACGTTCCATTTTTTATTCTAATTTTTACTTCCCACCTCTACTATGGTAGGGAAGTAATGGATTTAGTCCGAAAAAAATATTTCGAGATTTTAACAGATCTTCACGTTTTGAGACCCTAGCAATCGTTTAAAATCATTTTCTGACTGATGTCTGTATGTGTGTGTGTGTGTGTATGTGTATGTGGGTGTGTATGTGGTCAATTTTTCGCCTTCGATATCTTAAGAACGGAACAACATAGGGCATGCCGATTGTTCTATTGTGTTTATCAGCCTTTAACTTAGATCTGATTAGATTTTGAGTCAAATCGGTTCAGTGGATCCTGAGATATTCAAAAAAACGTTCTCAATGTCACGTATTAACATAGGTAAAAAAAAATATAAATGAATTCTAGATGTTATAATATGAAAAAAATGTAAATATTTTTTTTCTCTAAAATGTATAGTTTTCGAGAAAAAAAATATTTTACTAAAAAAAGAAAATTGTACGTAAATCAAGGCAACCATGATTTTTGCTATATTAAACTAGCCATCAGTAGATCACCAAACAAAAAAGAGGGCCATGCTTTTTTCAAAGAATAAAAATTAAATTGTGTTTTAAAGACCACCAACAGTTAAGGTTATTTGGGCCTAGTCAAAGAATAAAAAAAGAGTGTTTATTTTTTGCAAATATTTACTAGGTGGGAAGTATAGGACTGGTCATCAGTCGATTTTTTTTTATATTTATTTGTTAGATTAAAAACAAATTACAGCCATCAATTGCCACTTAAACTAACAATTATTGTTATAAAATAAAGTTCTTAAGTGTAAATAAATTAAAACGTTGTTTTAGCTAGCTATGCAGTGCACCAATAACTAAACAAACAGAACAGTGTTGCCACATTTAAAAAATGTCAGCTGTCCGTATACTCTCTACTCCACCTATTCTTACTGTTCTCTGTTGAGTGTTTTTATTCTGTTTAAAGATTTTTTTGCAGTATAATATTTTTTATGAGTTTTGAAAATAAAATAATATAATTATTAATATTTGCGCATGGCACTGGAGGGCCGCATTTTGACATTATAAGAGCCGCATGCGGCTCGCGAGTCGCAGGTTGCCGACTCCTGCTCTACAGTGTACTCTACTGTAAAATAAATAATAACTCAGCCGCCGCGATAGTGGAAAATTCGGGTTTGAGTTCCGGCGGTGACAAGTTTAAAATTATTTTTTCTAGTATTGCATTGTAACGGTATGTCGGTACCTACGTCATTCGATGGATGTTGCTAATAAAAATATACAGGGTGTCCAAGACTTGCGTTGTCGGTCGATATATTGATTTTGGGTGAAGATAGAAAAAAAGTTTAAATACAAAAGTTGTATAAATTTTAATTTATTAAGGGTTGTCCAAACCTAAACCTAATATTTTCATATTAAAATAATAGGTTTAGGTTTGGACAACCCTTAATAAAAGTGTTAGTAAATATCCTAAAGAATACAATTCCAGCAAAAAAATAACCTCGTTGTATTTAACAATCAAAAGTTACACGTGATTGAAGTTAGGTAAAAGAAGTACATTATTTTGAACACCCTGTACAATAAATTCATTTTTTTAGGACAGACATTGATTTGTCCGTCCATTATCTAGTGATCTTCAAAATTTCAGTTTGATAAAGGTTTCTGTTTTGGCTATATCGAATTTTAAGTAAAGGTCTGCACTTGTCAAAAATTTCTAAAAAACTTGAATAACTCAAAAATTACTGAATTTTCGAGCATGGCTTCCCTTACAATTTCTATTCACATTTAGATGCAGAATTGAAAAAACAAATAAAAACAGGGTGCTAGGTTAAAAAAAACATAGCTTTGATCTGCCACGCTTAAATGGGACAGGCTGTATAATTGAAAATATTTTTAAGTTATACACCATTAAAATTTACACAACTTTTGTATTTAAACTTTTTTTCTATCTTCACCCAAAATCAATATATCGACCGACAACGCAAGTCTTGGACATCCTGTAGATTGGTACCTACCTGCACCACTGCAGTTGTTCGAAGCAATTGTTATAAAATATAGTTTATTAAGTGTACATAATTTAAAACGTTGTGTATTTAATTTAAAATTAAATTATTATTTGATTTTTCTGTTAAATAGATTTTAATTATCAATGAAATTAATTAAATTCGAACGCACAGTTTTTAATTAAATATTTCAAGCTAGTCTGGTAACGAGATCTGATATCCTATAATCAAGTCAGTAATTGAAAATAAAAGTCTCATTTTTCCTGTTCAGTGAAAATTTGTACAGAAGCGTAAATACGGACGAAAATTGGGATTTTTATCCATTGAAAATTTTTTTCAATAAAAGTGCCATTAAAAAGTTCCTACCGATTCCTACGTACGGATGTCGAACGATATGAACATTGATTTTTTATGTGCGTAACCCGCACGTAGACTGTAGAGCTGTACCGCGTGCTAGGCTTGTATGGAGTTATATTATTATCTGTGCACATGAAGTTTAAGTCTGGTTTATAACTATGGATTAAAAACAGATTTAGCACTGGTTTATTTAATTACTAGCTGCCGTAATACATATCTGTATAAACAAAAGACTAAATTTCGGAACACGGGACAAACTAGCGAACTCCAGGACATTCCCGGAAATCCCGACCATTTGCAGGCAACCCTATCTCGGTGTCGACTCGATATTATCTCGATGGTAGGAAAATTCTTGTACGAACTTAAGTTATAGTCGTTAGTGTAATAAAAAAAAAATCGACTGATGACAAGTCCTATACTTCCCACCTAGTAAATATTTGCAAAAAATAAACACTGTTTTTTTATTCTTTGAAAAAAGCATGGCCCTCTTTTTTGTTTGGTGATCTACTGATGGCTTGTAATATAGCAAAAATCATGGTTACCTTGATTTACGTACAATTTTCCTTATTTAGTAAAATATTTTTTTTCTCGAAAACTATATATTTTAGAGAAAAAAAATATTTACATTTTTACTTCCCACCTGTACTATGGTAGGGAATTAATGGATTTAGTCCGAAAAAAATATTTCGAGATTTTAACAGATTTCACGTTTTGAGACCCTATAGCAATCGTTTAAGATCATTTTCTGACTGATGTCTGTATGTATGTATGTGTGTGTGTGCGTGTGTATATGTGTGTGTGTATATGTGGTCAATTTTTCGCCTTCGATATCTTAAGAACGGAACAACATACGGGCATGCCGATTGTTCTATTGTGTTTATCAGCCTTTAAACAATCCGCATGACCCTATGTTGTTCCGTTTTAACAATTTCACTAGAGAGAGAGAGATAGAAGGGAGAAAGAGAGAGAAAATAGAGAGAGAGAGAAAAGAGAGGGAGGGAGAGAGAAAAGAGAGAGGGAGAGAAAAGAGAGAGAGATCAGCATCAATCGATTCTTATAGGGTATCAAAACGTGAAGATCTATATAAAGATCTCGATTTTTTTTTTTGGGCTGAATCCAATACTTCTCTACGAGAGTAGAGGTATAGGAAGTAAAAATATTTAACGTCTGCTGTGGTGCACTAGGTGATGTAACAAAACGAAACTGTGGAATAACGATTTTAATTGTATTTGTATTGCTTTTATTTATTTGTATTGATTGTAAGGGCTTTAATTATGAATCGATTTTTGTATAAAATCTAAGTACAATGTGAACGGAAGTGTTCGTGACGAGATTTAACTCTATAATATAATTAGGCAACGAATAAAGGAGGGAAGAAAACCGACGGAGTTCTTGTCGTCTAGACCTCGGACAACCGAATAATCTAATTACTGATAAAATTATGATATTATATTGTATACGAGATGTGCAGAAAAATATTGTATTGAAGAAAATGTTATTTAAAACATTCCGAAAAATTTGACGTATAAGATACTCTGTAAGTTAGATTTTTTCTCCTGAATTGTACTGCTTTTGACTGTCACAAGTCTTTACTCCTGCGTGTCACGTTCCAACTTTTTACCCGACTGCGCAAAGGCAAAAGAGGGTTATGTTTTTCATGTGTATTGTTAGGATCAAATGCCGAAAATGTTTACTGAGTGAAAAAAAAACGACCACAACGCGTTCTGACACATGTGAAAAGGCCACAAAGCGACATTCGTGTCGTGGCTATTACAAAAAAACCGGGCCACTGCGATGCACGTATTCTTAATAATTATAAGTCGCGGGCAAAAGCTATATACATTGCAGTTAGGCGAAGCCGGATCGGCCAGCTAGTTTTATATATTATATAATAATTAGTATTAATAAATTCTGTTCTGGTTTTTCTGAAACACACCGTAAGTATATAATGAACTCTTGCAACAGAAAGCTTTTATTGAAATGAATGGAAAATTATTCACAAGAAAGGATAAAGACAAAAGAAAACTTCTAGGAAATATCACTTAATAATATTTTAATTGTTTTTGCATGCGGATGTTGGCCTGTTTGATCTGTTCTTGGAATTGTTGGTTTTTGATGGTAGAAAGCATACTGAGCAATTAGGCGAGACGGTCATTTAAAGAACGATCATACAGAGAGAAACGACTGTATATTTTATTTAAGTTGTCTTTGTTTTGTAATATCAATATAACTGGGTAGGTAACCGAATTAAAAAAAGGAGGAGGTTCTCAGTTCAACTGTATTTTTTTTGTATGTATGTTACGCGATTTCTCCTGCATTTGTGAACCGATTTTGATGATTATTTTTTTATTTAATAGGGCATCCCTCCGGGGCTGTCCCATATAAATTTTACTTAAATCGGTTTAGTAGTTCGGCTGATTTTAATAAAAAGTGAGTAACGTGATGTAACACCGTTAAGGTAAATGTCAAATATTAAGACAAAAGTCGGTTAATAACGTGCAAACTACGTATTGTAAAACTACTATAAAGTAAAAAATAAAAAACTTTTTAACAAAAAAAAGCTCCTTCAAAAAAGCCACTAAAACGAGGAATATAATAAAATTTTGAGGTCGGCGCCAATTTAAATATGAAGTCGGTTAAAAAGTGCCTATTTAATTAATATCTACTTTTTAACCGACTCTTATTTTATTAAATTGGCGCCGACCTTAAAATATTATTATTTTCTTCTTTTTAGTTGTTTTTTTGAAAGAGGTTTTTTTGTTGATCAAATTCGATATTATCACGAGTGAACCTTCCCAGGGGGAACATTGGAAGGTAGTTGTTCTCGCAATTGCATTCCAATGTTTTTAGGGAATTGGCGTTCCCATGATGCCGAGCTCGTACTAGTCGGTTTGTGTATGCCGGCTGGCAAATTCTATAATACACAAATGGATTATTAATTGTTGTGTTAAAGACGCTAATGACCTGAGTAGTCAACGCGTCTATAATCTACAATAATAATAATAAGTGAACCCGCAGGTAACAGCTAGTATTAAGTATAGTGCGATTGATAAAAACACTTGTTTCCAGCATTACTTATGCAGCAGTTTAATTGAATTTTAGTATCGTTTAATTTGCATCATAAGCATAGCTAATTAATGTTTAATTAAAATGGTAAAATGAACACCATTTTAAAATAGGTACTTACCTACTCGACTTGAACCTGTTTTCCGTTCGTCGTTAATTAGTTTATGCTAGAAAACAGGCTTTAAACTCCGTGAAAGACTTTATAATTAGGCCAATTATGATACATGACCAGTAAGGAGAGGGAGAGAGAGACTTACGAAGCGAAAGAGAGGATGTGGGAGAGAGAGAGAGAGAGAGGAAGAGGAAGAGAGGATGTGGGAGAGAGGGATAGTACATTGTAGGATCTTTAAGGTGAGATCATTTTAAGCTATGCCAAAAATAGTCCGTCCAGCGGTCCCCACTCAAGCTATTTGCATATTATATTTTTGAATTGAACCTTTTTGTCTATAGATGTGTCGTCCCTATTTTTCATTTACCTGTTTTTATTGTTTTTTAATATATTCTTACAAGTGGTCCGGTCCGGCTTCGCCCCGACTGCAATACACTACTCACTCGCTTCGCTCGTTCGCTTGAATATTATAATTACATTACTCACTCGCTTCGCTCGTTCGCTCCCGAGTGAATTTTTCCGATGTTTTAATAGTTATTCTGTTAACCAGGGCGGAGACAAATCCAAATAATCAAAGATCATGAAAATCGATTCAGCCGTTCTCGAGTTATAAATGGTGTAACTAACACGACTTAATTTTATATATATAGATGAAGAAACTATTCTGAACGCTCTTTTTTAACATGCTTGAGTATGAATCTGGTTTCATTGGGGCTTGGAGAAGTCCAAAGCGAGCATTCGTAAGTATCGGGTTTTATTTAATCGCTTGGCAAATCTGAATGCAAGCAACCAAGCATGTTAGAATATAGCGTTCAGATTATTGTTTCTTTATAATAATACTAGCGGCCCAGTTTAGTTTCGCCCTGGGTGCTAAGAATTTATGACTTATTGTTTCCTCCCCGCGAGAAATTCTCCCCCTGCTAAGCGAAGTCGGGCTGGTGGTGTTTATAAAATTATAGTAGGATTCCGCCAATACGCTAAAGCCTAAAATGCTAAAGAATTTCAGAGTTACGTTTTGTTACTATCCCACAGGAGTTGCCTATTCCTCCCCCCCGCGAAAAATGCATCAAAATATAAGATATGGCCTATATCACTCAGGGATAGTGTAGGTTTCTATTGTGAAAGAATTTTTAGAATCGGTTCAGTAGTTCCTGAGATACTAATTTATGATTTATTATCCCCCCTCGCAAAAAATTGTCCCCCTGCGAAGCGAAATCGGGCTGGTGGTATTTACAGGGTGTATCACAGGATTGAAAACATAGAAAAGTAATGAGTGCAACAAGGAAAACAAGCAAAATGAGTAGCGTGACAAAGATAGAATACACATGGCTAACTTAACTAAATTAATTATCATGGTTTTTTTACATGAATAAAGGGCAAAGCAATCTCTGATCTTAACTAATTTGTACTGTGTACTTTTCCCTATGTTCGGTTTTCTGTGATACACCCTGTATAATATTAGTAGGAACATTATTTTTGATAAAACTTTATCGATATATGTAGCGTACGCCATGGAAGCTCTAAGGAAGGCACGATTTTTTCCGACTTAATCGACAAATATCATCATAACATTAGCTAATTTGCACAAAATATTCATAAATTATATACCTAAACCTTCCTCGTGAATTAGTCTGTCTATTGTTGAAATCGAATGAAATTCCCTACCGTAGTTTCTGAGATCAGCGCGAACTGACGCGGCGGGGGAGTTTAATTTATATTATGTATAGATATATACAATTAGGGCTTGAGAATAGCCGAGCGTTTAGCAATGCTGTTGTTTACATGGCGTTGCTATGGTTCCTCTATTACAAGTCCCCAGTTTCCGGGTTCTAGTCCGAGAGCTGGTAAAAGTGTCAATTGAATTTTCAATTTCTTATTAAAAAATTCACAGATTTCGCAATCCTTGCAACCATCGAGGACATTGGAAATGATAACAGCATATATGAAACATAATTAACTGTTTATTATACACACAATATTTATCAATGGACTGTTTAGTTTTGTCAGGAATAACCCTATTATTCTTCTGTTATATACGCGTTCACTTTTGCTTGATTACTTAACTTTTAAATGGATTTTTCTACAGTATTTATTAACATTTGCTCAAAAATAACACCGCAGATCGTCGCAAATACCTCTCAATTAACTAGACATGATATAAAACACATTTAGAAAAAATTGCACTTGTTCAATTTTGCATGATTGCTCCTCACTTGATCGCGACACCGTTGTCTTTTGGCCTTGAACGAAAACTCGTAACTCTGCCCCCATATACGAACATAAAAATTTCCAATGTTAAAAATAATAATGAATTGAAAATAGGAATTGGTGCTAGGCCCAAATAACCTTAGCTGTTGGTGGTCTTTAAAACACACACGGTATAAACAATTACAACTATCTATTTCATTATCATCTAAGACACTTTTCCGAATATCCTCACTCCGTAGAATTTCGAAGGGGTCAGTCTAGTGTATAATAATTATATTGTTAAAACAAAAAAGCTGATTAATAGTCACTTCGTGTCTTCTGCATAAGTATTGTAGACGTCGTGTTGGGTGTGTATGTAAAACAGATTGAAGTGTCTCCACTCATCTGGAACAGCTTTTGTGTTTGGAAAGCTTTTCAATCTGTTAATATTGTCATCAGAGACGCTCTTCTTTATGACGTTCCAAACAAAAGTCTCCTTCCATAAAACTTTGCATAATATCCATGTGTTCTTTGTATTTTGTAGACCTTTTTTTTGTTGATTTTGAATTACAACTCAATTCAATTTAACATATCTAATAAACCAGAGAACGGAATTGCTGGTGTACCGGTTAGCGTGCTTTCCTGTCGTGGGTTCGATTCCCACCTCTGCTCATGGGTGGTTTGTGATGTCGTTTAATTTTATTGAATGTAATTAGACGCAAATGACCTTAGTTGAAGAGCGTCTATAATCTACAAAAGATCTAAAAAGACCACGGAAGAAACTACTAATATCTCTTACAATTATTGCAATCATAAATGGCTCGCCATCTATAAAATCACAGCTTTTGTCCTCGGCTTCGTTTGTGATAAAGTTTGTTTTGACGCGAACCGAGGGCAGTGTGATCCAGTGGTTAGCGTCACGGCCTCTGGATTAGACTGTCGTGAGTTCGAATCTCGCCTCCGCTCATGGATGTTTTGAGATGTTATTTGGTTTTAAGTGTGTTGTTATTAATTAATGTAATCAAGACGCTAATGACCTAAGTTGTCGACGCGTCTATAATTGACAATAAATAAATTGACGCGAACCTTATTTTAATCCGAACCTAGCCAGGTTAAAAGTATCTTGTACCTACTATTTTATTAAGGAGGTGCTGCGCTACCATATTGGTAACTAAATATTTGGATACCAAATGATTAATCACGTTCATCGTAAATTAACAGAGTGCCTTAACTCGCAGGGACCCAGGGCTGTTCTGGACTTAGCTAATTGTCGGGGAGGCAAAGTGAAAAATTTTCCTGTCCCCCAAATTGTCTATCTATCCACCTTGTGTTTTAAGTTTACTATATAATACCACGCGTCTGGGTTTTTTGGTAGATTTTTCTCAGGAAATCAACCAAATTAAACAATGAAATACAAGGCCTCTGAGTACAAAATACATATTAAATTATGACAGACAGACAGACAATTCTGGAAGCGCCTTCTCCAGTTCAAATATAAAATACCCTAAAAGCTCACAAGAAAACGAAATTCTCCCGTTTCTAAAGTGTGACAAATCATATCATTTATTTTTGCGATAATAGAAAAGATTGTGTATGTGTAAAATAGAGGTCATAAGCTGATGTCAAAAGATTATTGTGATCCAACATCCTTGACAGCAGGTATAGCCTCGTTGGTATCAATATACAGGGTGTTTCATTTTAACCGTCATATTGACTTTACGTATTATGCAAAGTATCTACATTTGATTTAACATTGGATTAAAGTTATATGAAATAGTAGGCTCAATCTATAAAAATCGAGTCAAGTTCTTTTTGACAGTAAATAAAATTACCTACAGAAACAAAAATTAGTTCAAATTTTGTTTGCAGTGTCAGGAACAACGTACTAAAAGTGCTATATCCCCTCCATGTCCTCTTTTTAACCGACTTCAAAAAAAGGAGGTGGTTCTCAATTCGGTTGTATTTTTTTTTATGTTTGTTACCTCATAACTCAGTCATTTTTTAACCGATTTTGAAGATTTTTTTTTTAATTGAAAGGATATACTTTCAGATTGGTCCCATAGAAATTTCATCAAAATCGGTTCAGTAGTTCGGCTGATTTTAATAAAAGTGAGTAACGGCGTGTGATTTTTTAATGTAAATGTTACTTTTTGACATATCAGACAGCGTAAGAAAGTCGGTTTAATAAAAGTGAGTAACGGCGTGTGATTCATTTAAGGTAAATGTCACTTTTTGACACTAAAAAGTAAAAAATAAAAAACTTTTTAACAAAAAAAAAACCTCCTTCAAAAAACCACTAAAAAGAGGAAAATAATGAAATTTTGAGGTCTGTGCCAATTTAATAAAATATGAAGTTGGTTAAAAAGAAGATATTAATCACTATACTATACTTTTTAACCGACTTCATATTTTATTAAATTGGCACAGACCTCAAAATTTCATTATTTTCCTCTTTTTAGTGGTTTTTTGAAGGAGGTTTTTTTTTTTGTTAAAAAGTTTTTTCTTCACAAACTATTAGTTGCCAGAAAATAATCCTTTCAAAGCCAACTTGGGAACTAAGTTTGTTCTTATGAGGATTCAATGTTAAAATTTAATACATGTATCGTATGTATACCTCGTCGTGAGACGCATTGTATATCTACTTTTATTAAATTGGCGCCGACTTCAAAATTTTCATTATTTGCCTCTTTTTGGTGGCTTTTTTGAAGTTTTTAACCGACTTCAAAAAAAGGAGGTTTCTCAATTCGACCGTATATATTTTTTATGTGGTTATGTTTTATGTATGTTCGCGGATATCTTCATCGTTTATGAACCGATTTTGAAATATTTTTTTTTATTTGAAAGGATATACTTTCAGATTGGTCCCCTAGAAATTTCATCAAAATCGGTTCAGTAGTTCGGCTGATTTTTTATTAAAAGTAAGTAACGGCGTGTGATTCTTTAAGGTAAATGTTACTTTTTGACACTAAAAAGTAAAAAATAAAAAACTTTTTAACAAAAAAAAAACCTCCTTCAAAAAGGCACTAAAAAGAGGAAAATAATGAAATTTTGAGGTCTGTGCCAATTAAAATATGAAGTCGGTTAAAAAGTATAGTATAGTGATTAATATCTTCTTTTTTTTAACCAACTTCATATTTTAATTGGCACAGACCTCAAAATTTCATTATTTTCCTCTTTTTAGTGCCTTTTTGAAGGAGGTTTTTTTTTGTTAAAAAGTTTTTTATTTATTTTTTACTTTTTCGTGGCTTTGCGTAGTTTTCACATTATTAACCGACTTTTTCTTGATATTTGATTACTAAACTAAAAAAAACGACTGAACCGATTTAAGAACAAATTATATCCGACTTTAAACGTGTAAAGCTAATAGGTAATAATATGCTGGTTGAAATCAAACGCATTGTATACGGAGCAATTGAACTGTAGGTCCGATATCGGCTTGGTGATTGATGCATCCAGTTTTCTAACCCATTGAGCTTTGGTACTGTGTTCTTCTGTTTCTCTGTATTCTTTATCTCACTTCGACTGGCTACTCCACACCTTGCCTGCATTGCCATCGATAGGATCCACCTTTAATCTTGTCTATCAGACACAGAGCAGCACAGGTACTATATTTGAACGAATCACATGTAGTTTAGAGATGCGCGACTTGGAACTTTGGTGCAAGTCGACTTGCAGATCGATTTCATCTGTTCAAATCGACCAAGTTTAGATTACTTAACTATTGGTGAAAGTCGACCAAATAGTCGATTTTTAGTCAATGTTACGTGTCGGGAGTTTCACGCGACGTTTTGATTAAATTTGAAATTATGGACCGGGAATCAAAATAGTCCAGTCACGAGATATTAAAAAAGGGGGTCCACCTTGCGTTTTGTGCAGCAAATGATTTTATTTTTTTGTGTCCTCAAGCATGTTTAGGAGATGTCAAATCCAAGTTTGCGACCTTTAAAACGGGGCGGGGGAGTTTTGGTGGGCTAAAAACTACGATTTTTTTGCACTTTTTTCGGTTTTTTGTTTATAACATAAAAACGGCTGGTCCTATCGAAAAAATGGTCCTATTCAAAATTAAAGGGCACAAAATTTACATCAAAATTTACTAGTCTTTCCAATTTTTACCGACTCTACAGAGCTTATAAAATCAAAAAAAATAAACTCTTTTTTTGTTTGAAGGCGCTGATCTCAGGAACTACCAGTCTGTAAAAGAAACAATGTAGTAATCAATGAGACGAGTTCTTTTTTAAATAGCAAAGAAACGAGTATTTATTACTATGTCCTAGACTTATGTTTGACGCTTTGAGCTTTTTACGAATTTCAATAAATTTCTGTAGCAATAAAAGGGTAGTAACATCCTCATAAGATACACTTAGCTGATACAAAAGAATACGAACAAACAAAAATTTGAGAAAAGCTTATTTAGTTTATCTTCTGGAGCTTTAGAGTGCGAGACTCGTGCCTATTTTCTGGAAACATAGGTACCTGCCCGTTACATACCTATAGCTGCACTTCATAATGCAATATGGGCCAGCATATATACACTATACATAAAGTGACCATCTGTCCCGATTTAGGCGGGACAGTCCGGATTTTGAACCACGAGTCCAGATTCAACAAGCGTTCCG
The DNA here is from genome assembly GCA_039654895.1 of Mongoloraphidia duomilia. NCBI lineage: Eukaryota > Metazoa > Arthropoda > Insecta > Raphidioptera > Raphidiidae > Mongoloraphidia > Mongoloraphidia duomilia. The sequence goes on along the minus strand of CM077520.1, from coordinate 1,608,553 downwards.
CTTTTGTCCCGTTTTCATTAAATCACATGCATTAAGAATGTTTATTTTTTGTCATTAGATATTTTAACCCACTCAAAGTATTTTATTTAACAATAATTATATAATTGATACCTACCTTAAAAATAAATAGTATTTAAAATAAAAATATTCGCGAGTTTTGGGGGGTTTCAAGCGAGTTTTTGGGAACTTATAGCGTTTTTTTGGGGTTTTTAGCGAGTTTTTGGGGATTTCTAGCGAGTTTTTGGGGATTTCTAGCGATTTTTTGGGAGTTTCTAGCGAGTTTTTGGGGGTTTCTAGCGAGTTTTTGGGGGTTTCTAGCGAGTTTTTGGGGGTTTCTAGCGAGTTTTTGGGGATTTCTAGCGAGTTTTTGGGGGTTTCTAGCGAGTTTTTGAGGGTTTCTATAGAGTTTTTGGGGATTTCTAGCGAGTTTATGGGGGTTTCTAGCGAATTTATGGGGGTTTCTAGCGAGTTTATGGGGGTTTCTAGCGAGTTTTTGGGGGTTTCTAACGCATTTAAGACTTTTTTGGGCGTGGAACCCAACGGTTGCCTGCGCCGGATTTTTATAGACCTTGTCCCGCTTTTTGATATTCAGGAGTTAGTCACTTTAACTATACAGGATGTCCCGTCATGTGATGTCAATATTGAAATTACGTATTCCTGGGGTTAGTCTGAACCTAAAAGCCAAACATGCGATAAAGAAATTTTTTAAGTAATCGTAAATAAAGACGTTGTAATTTTCAATTTTTTGTTGCTATAACTTACAAGCGTATGTGTAATCAAGATTTTTAAGGTCGGAATAACCCCAACAATAAGTAGTTTCAATACAGCACGTGATGGGACACGTGTTTATCTATCTAAAAAATAGGTAAAAAAACTTTTGAGTAAAACGGTTTTATAAATGTACCAAAAAGAAAAAAATAATATTAATTTAGGTACACAAGTATAAACGCGTAGGTCGTAAACTCTATGATAATTTATTACTGTCACGACCCACGCTTTTATACTTGTGAACCTAAATTAAATATTATGTTTTTCTTTTTAGTACATTTATAAAATCGTTTAACTTAAATGTTTTTTTACCTATTTTTATTTTTAAGTTTTTAGTGTGCTTTATTTGCTTAGTCTGATTTTATTACATTTATCCGATCCACTAAAACGTAACCTTATGCCTGTGAAAATTAAAAAATGCTATTTGCGCCCGAACGAGGCCCGGTCGGTCAGCTAATTACCATAATATTGTATTGCCACCGGAGCTACACATGTGTGCAAAATTTCACCTCAATCGGATCACGGGAAGTGGGTGAAAATTCAAAAGTACTATTTACACCCGGACGAAGCCGGGGTGGTCAGCTAGTTATCATAATATTGTATTGTCATCGGAGCTACACATGTGTGCAAAATTTCAACTCAATCGGATCACGAGAAACGTGGGTGAAAATTTCAAAAGTACGATTTACACCCGGACGAAGCCGGGGCGATCAGCTAGTTATCATAATATTGTATTGTCACCGGAGCCACACATGTGTGCAAAATTTCAACTCAATCGGATCACGGGAAGTGAGTGAAAATTCAAAAGTACGATTTACACCCGGACGAACCGAGTCGGTCAGCTAGTTACCATAATATTGTATTGTCACCGGAGCTACACATGTGTGCAAAATTTCAACTCATTCGGATCACGGGAAGTGGGTGAAAATTCAAAAGTACGATTTACACCCGGAAGAACCGAGTCGGTCAGCTAGTTACCATAATATTGTATTGTCACCGGAGCTACACATGTGTGTAAAATTTCAACTCAATCGGATAACGGAAACTGGGTGAAAAATCGGTCGCAAGATTTGAAACAAATAAATAAATATACGGAGTCAAGCTAAATAAAACCGTTTAAAAAAACGTGGTTTCTGACAGAACCAGTAAGTTCCAGATATAACTTGATTTTAGACATTTTATGCCATCGGGGCTTTTTGTAGGAAATTTTATACTTTACAAAATTGTTGGTATATGCCATTTTGCCCTGTCTGGCGTGATTCCACACCGTTTAGTGTGAATATTGGAAAAATATATTTTTCATATTTTTTTTTCACTTTGAAGGCACCATTATGGTAAGCTCTGCCGCAATTGTTTTTGGTAATTTTGTTCTAGAGTGTTTTAACCCAAAATACATTCGATAATTTTACGAAAGAATTAATTATTTACGGTTCTATAAAAATACAATTTTTGCAGGCCTATACATTGGCGTAACTAGGGATTTTTTCCAGGGGGGGCCATGGCCCTTTCAATCTGAGAACTGAAAATCACTTTTATATGAGATATTTTATTGTCAGTAATATAATAGTCATTAAATGCTATGTTTAAAAAAAAAAACAGTAAAAGTTGCTTGTCTTGTATGAAGTTTTTATTTTGAGTGGCTGCTATTTTTTAAGTATAATAATGAAAATACAAAATTACAGAATATGGCGCTTGGTTCAAGTTTTGGTAACCCCAAACGGTTACTTTCAATAGTTTGTAATAATTTTAAGTCGACTTTCTTTATTCTTACGTCAGCACCCTGAGCGATGTGCCGTAATTATTCTAGGGGGGCCCCGTCACCTTCCAGGGGGGGGCCTGGCCCCCCTTGGCCAACCCCCTAGTTACGCTAATGGGCATATAGTTACGCTAATTGCATATAACGTGCTGCTATTGTGTAACGCACAGATATCTATGATACCAGAAAATGGCCCTCAAAGTGCAGACAAAGAGACCGTTTGATAGATCTTCTAGGATTGCTAGGATTATGGTGTAGACGAGTTATAGGTTCATATATACGTTCAAAAAAATATATACAAACGACAGGGCCGACTAAAGTTATTATACTGGAAATTTTATTTCTATAATTAGTCCAGCCTTGGACAAGGAAATCTGAGAGCCCAGCAGTCAGGTACTTTTTACCTGGAAAGTATTCCGAAGTTAATGATATTTTGGTATGTTGTTTGTGGGTACTCTGTGGAGTAGAATCTGAGTTTTCGACATCGAGAACCTTGTGCTAACGTGGGGGGAGCCGAAAAACCACGAAATGTTACCACCTTTTTTGCTTTTTTCGAAATCTCTCAGAAACGGTCGACTTAAGCAATTCTTTCATTATGTAATGTTTTAAAGAGGATTACATTTCCTACAATTTTCATTCCCACAACTTTTCTGTGGTACTAATGGTAAGCGCGCTGCAGCTTCTTGAAAATCACCCGCTCGGCTTTTTGTAACCTTGGTAACCAATGGTTAAAGCCGAGCGGGTGATTTTCAAGAAGCTGCAGCGCGCTTACCATTGCTGGTCCAGATTTTAATGATGACAGGTCGCATGTAAATAACTGACGCGTTAGTCCAACACGTCTGGTATCTACGAAGCGACTTCGGGCATATAAAACGTCGGGTATTTACAAATATGCTGACAGGTCAGCCCTGGTCGAACAAGCACACATATAAGGCGTGTTACATAATATAATCAGAAGTGTGCGCCGGGTAGAACTGTGGGACGCGAAGGGCTCTCTCTCTCTTTTTCTCTCTGTTGAGGAGCGCGGCGCGACACAAGTATGAAGAAAACGGGAATGGAGACGTGCCGAATATGGAGCACGCCGGGTCATTTATATACCTACGTACGATCGAAGATATTCATGAAGTACATTCGCTTGCGCAAGTTTTCGATGATCTTAATGTACTTCTTTCTCGAATTGTACATATTTTCAGATTTTGACATTTCATTTCCACTACAGTGGGGGAGTAGTATTTAGGTAGATACTACTAATTTAGATCAAAATTGAATTGTTGCAATTTCATAATGAATATATTGGGGTGTTCTTAAAATGGTTATTTCCGAATATTAATGCTCTAAATAAATTTTAAAAAAAGTATCAAACTTTCAGGTTCTTATCTTAATATTCCTACTTGCCCCTCCCCAAAACGATCGAATTTTCCCATTTAAATAACGTACGATTTTTGGCAGTTTTTTACCGCGGTTTTGTTTGAAAACATCTGAAACTTTGCAAATTTTTTAGATATCAACCAGTAGTGGATCCAGATCTGGGTCTACCCCTGACAAATCTCAAATTAAATATAATTTTAGTGCTTTTTTAGTGTTTAAGCCTACCCTCAGCTGGGTCAAGCCCCTCCCAAACCAAAATCCTATATCCGCCACTGATATCAACAATATTGAGAAAATAAATGTTTTTTGTCTATCTGTATTTCCGAAAATTGGGTTTTTAAATGAATTTTTTTTTTACTTAAATGGAAGGACCCATACAAGTTTTATAGCAAAACTGTTTTTATTTAATTTTTTTGCTTACTAATTAAAAAGTTATATTTAAATAAAAATTAATTTTTAAACTCAGTTCCGATAACGCGCCGAAAGAATCCGAACGCGTGTGACGTCATTATGTTATCTATGGTCTTTGTATCCATAGTTACCAAGTTAAAAATTTATTATTTTTGATAGTATGTGTAATACATATACACAAATACCAACAAATGCAGACACATTTTAACATAACGACGTCACAAACATTCCTGGCGCGTTTTGAAGTAACGTGATATTTTTTAAATTTTTATACATTTTAATTAATTTTTAGTAATTTATCTATAGCTTTAAAAAATGTTTTCTTTTCGATTTTCAATATTATTTATGTTAAATTATTAGAAAAAATTAAAAAATTAATAATTTTTTTAAACTTAAATACCTAATTATATACGAGTATATTTCTAAAATACTGTTATGCGCAAACATCACTATATAATGGAATAAATAATATAAATATTAATTAATTAATAATATAAATATAAAATACCTCGTGGGCTTGAGAATAGCCGAGAGTGTAGCGGCGCTGTTGTTTACATGGCGTTGCTATGGCTCCTTTATTACAAGTCCCCAGTTCTCGGGTTCTAGCCCGAGAGCTGGTAAAAGTGTCAATTGGATTTTCAATTTATTATTAAAAAAAAAAAAAAAATAATAATGAATTGAAAATATGAATTGGTGCTAGGCCCAAATAACCTTAGCTGTTGGTGGTCTTTAAAATACAATTACAATTAATTAAAATACCTCGTTTTCAGGACTACTGCATCACATCCGGATCATAATTTTGATTTCGATTATTACTGTCATCAATTCAATTTGTTACATACAAATAAGTAAATTCTATCTAATATTATATTATATCCTTAAAAAGTAATTCACAATTATATCGACACCAAAGATTTTTTAAATTTACTCATTTTCAATGTTCCGCAGTTTAACCTAAGAATAAATACGGCTTTAGTAATGCCAGACATCCCTCAAACGAATGACATGCTTCATTGTCCTCTGAACAATATGATAAGGTTAATTAATTATGCCACTCGTTTAAATATAGATATTTACATATTGCAGATTAATGAATTCAAAAATAAAATTATTGAAAATATTGAGGATATATCATTGTTTTTTCAATGATTATTTCTTGGATTTGTTTTCTCGCTCTTATCTTTGTATAAAATGCGTAATTTGTATTTACATTTTTTTTGTATTTGTTTCCTATTTGTAAAACAGATATTTGGTATGTCTGTACTTATTACTATGTACCAGTAATTGGTTTTTTGTAACTGTTGGTAATACGTAAATAAATAAATAATATAATCGTTCTGGTGGGAAGTTCCATACTTTAAAAATAGATTTAATGCTCTTAATATGAAGATTATGAAGTGTGTATTCGAATGTAAAAAAATTATCATGAAAAAATGTTTTTGCAAAAATATACTAGGGATTATAACCGAACTCATTTAGCCAATCATAATTGCTTCTAAACGTTATTGGTTACATGCAAAGAGTAATGAATTTAGAGATACGACATAATACACTACGAAATTTTACGTCTGTGAAACAATGAGTCTCTATAACGGCTTTTTTTATCGTTAGAATGAACTCCGTCTGACGTAAAAAATGCCTTTGGATTTTAACATTGGAAATGTTTATGTTCGTATATGGGGGCAGAGCTACGAGTTTTCGTTCAAGGCCAAAAGACAACGGTGTCGCGATCAAGTGAGGAGCAATCATGCAAAATTGAACAAGTGCAATTTTTTCGAAATGTGTTTTATATCATGTCTAGTTAATTGAGAGGTATTTGCGACGATCTACGGTGTTATTTTTGAGCAAATGTTAATAAATACTGTAGAAAAATCCATTTAAAAGTTAAGTAATCAAGCAAAAGTGAACGCGTATATATATAACAGAAGAATAATAGGGCTATTCCTGACAAAACTAAACAGTGCATTGATAAATATTGTGTGTATAATAAACAGTTAATTATGTTTCATATATGCTGTTATCATTTCCAATGTCCTCGATGGCTGCAAGGATTGCGTAATCTGTGAATTTTTTTATCGTTAGAATGAACCCCGTCTAACTTTAAAAATGCCTTTGGATTTTTTGCCTAGCACCTAAAACGGCTTCACAATAAATTTTTGAAGTTGGTTAAAATGGACCAAGCCTCTATTTTTCTTTTCGAGAGGCTGACGTTATTTACGCCGTGCGAGTTCAGTGTACAGGGAAGATACGCGGCCTTGTTTTCATTGGGTACTCACTCTGTAATTCTGTGCGGGAGTCGAAGCAAGTTCCTCCCCAGAACACCAAATATCCCAGATATTACAGACAACAAATCTTTCCAAGTCTTTGCGGGCTTGAGAATAGCCAAGAGTGTAGCAACGCTGTTGTTTACATGGCGTTGCTATGGTTCCTCTATTACAAGTCCCCAGTTCCCGGGTTCTAGCCCGAGAGCTGGTAAAAGTGTCAATTGGATTTTCAATTTATTATTAAAAAAAAAATAATGAATTGAAAATATGAATAACCTTAGCTGTTGGTGGTCTTTAAAACACAATTTAATTTAATTTTTCCAAGTCTTTGCCATACTCGTTCACAACTATTTAACGGTTTCAAACATACCATGTGTGCAGAGACGACCTATTCACGGATTATTTGAGTCATATACATTCCTTCGTGTAGTCATCGTAATAAAAAATATAGTAATGAAGTAACGACAATACGGTACCTAATTTAAATAAAGGCCATTGAACCGGCGTATCGACAATAGGGAAACATTGTTTAAATTTGTAAATAAAATAGGACAAGGTCATCAGCCGAATAAAATCAGATGTTGGCTTAGTAACAAAACATAGATATGTCAACGGCAGGAGAGAAGTGTAGATAAAGATGTTGAGGGGGGGGACAAACGGTAGCTCCTGACGGACGAAAATCGCTTGACTCGACATCAACAATAGACAGACACCGTGAGATTATACAAGACCGATAGGTAATTTTCGATATGTAAATAATTTCAGACAAGTCAATTGACAATCATGACAAGTAACTCAGTCTGTTGTATTGTACGGCCATCAGCACACAATAGGGTTGAAATATTAAATGTTTGAACGTAGGTAAATAACAGTCACAATGAACGGGCTGATATAGGGTTGGAAAGTAGCGCTACGTCGCTTCGACGCGACGTACACTAGCTGACTCGACGTCACGTGATTTGGCTAGTCAAATTGCCGGGAAAACCGACCCTATAAAAAGGGCAAACACGCTCATTTTTAGTCATTAGATCCTGGAAAATTAAAATATAAACAACTCTAAATACAGAGTACCGGACTAATCCCCGTACGGCGATTCAGCTTATAAAGTATGTGGTATTTTTAAATTAAGATAATAATTTTATCAGTCAATAAAATTATCTCCAATAATGGAATGCAATGAAATTGATTTAGGCATCACGAAATGTAAATGAATCTATGTTGATTTAGCAACGATAATAATGGCATTATAATAATAATAAATCAAAATAAAAGCCAAAGCGCTTAAAAGTATGATAATACAGATTAAATAAAGGTACGCTAAATATTGATTGAATAAATAAATAAATAATATTAATATGATAATTTCAATAAGTTTGAATTAGAAAATCTAATTCAAATCAGCGGTTTTAAACTAGCTAGAGATAAAATGTTGATTATAGGTTAAACGTTTATTAGAAACTTAAATTCAAAACTTATCGAACCGGGTAGTTTTTTATACTATAGTTATTTAGTTCATGAACCTTTTCCATTCAGGTATAAATTGACAATTATACGATAACTGTAAAATTCGTTTTGATACTGAATAAATTATATTAGAAGTTGTTTGAATTGACTTACTTGTTTTGATGAGTAGCTTTACTTATTTCAGCCGCACAAACTCACACCTTACATTACGCCAACACATACTACACTTTCCCACATCCGAATTGCTGGGCGGTTCGCCAATACTGAGCAACCATTTTGGTGTGGCAGTCCAGTAATCCGGCACACATCTAGTACACTTCACACGATTGTAATCCATCTGGATCATAGTTCCGGCCTTGTGTCTGGTGGGTTACACTCATACACAACCAATTAGGGGTAGTAAATGGGATCTTGACCCTTGGCTCTGAGCAATCAAGCGAAGGTACAGATTCCGTTTGCTATCTAACACGACACCATTCACCACAACGACACTGTACGCCCCACAATTAGCGAAGTGAGTAAAAGTAAGAATAAGTGAGTAAAAGTAGCAATAAGTGGACACTTAATTGTCCTGGCATCCCGAAATCAATCAATTAGAGGTGTGGTGAAAGCCCATGTCCGGTCGAACACGACCGTAATTTCACTGCAGTGGCGTGCTGCCGGGCCCAAGGGGTAAGTTGATAAGATGCCAACACGGTTGTTCAAATCACCGTCAGGCGTTCCGGCAGGTAACAGCTGAGGGGACAAGCTGAACGCGATCACACATGGTTTTATTTGAAAACAAAACATGTTTCCGGTCCAATTATTCCTTTAAAACACTAAAAATATAACAGGCAAACCTAGTAATTTTGACCAGGAGTGCTTAGACTTCAAACCTATTTGTTAGATACTTGGCGACAATCGCCTCGCGATCGCTGAGGCATTGAAAAATAGAACATGCTGCGATTGTCGGTACCTGCAATTGCTACAAAACTAGAACGGTTCTAGAACTCTCGGTACATTTCGGATCAGAATCAAACCAAAATACAGATTATCTACGAGAAATTACGGTATTATTATAATCAAGCGAAATTAAACTTGCCTATACTGTTGCCACTGTAGAGTATTTGGAAACTCGTCCGACGCGACATTCGGAGTTTCGGGTTCGAGTCCAGGCAGTGGCATTTGCATTTTTTCCCCTATATAGCCATCTAAAAAAATATCATGGCGACAGTATCGTCTGATATTTATTCACTATAGTGAATTTATTTGCGGTAAGGAATCTAACATTGATTATTACTAATTGTCATTGTTAGTAAATCATAATAATGTTGGTTGTAGTTAAAATGTTATTTTTTGATAAACGGATCTGTCACTAAAATAATAAAATACACATTTACTTGTGGAGGAAATAATCAATCCTGATTCCTGAAAGTACTAAGTCTAGACATGGAACTGCTAGAAAAAGTTCAAACAGTTCGAAGAGCCCGAGAAGCATTTGTTGGCATTACAGAACTTCTCGGACAACCGCTTCAGAACTGATAGAACTAGTCCAGAATCGTCCGAATTCCAATAATTAAATTGAAGCTACACAACTATCGAACTACAATAATTGCTCGTCTGAGGTTGGTGAGTGACTCGGCAGGAAACGCTTCGTCCTTTATTGTCCTTCGTGTATGAATGATATAAATATTTTAGTGTGTCTATTCTCAACATTTCAATATTCGTAGGTTATGTCATGAAAATAACAGTATTAAACTCATGAATAAATAAACCTCATTTCAAAACAATCCGTTTTGTCACTGCGCAATATCCATTCATATACCCAGACTTGAACAAAACGCAATACTGTTATTTAGGTATACTTTTTTTGTACCCTACTGTGGAGGGTACATTTGTGGGTTTGTTTGTGTCACTACAGCACTCAAATGGCTTGACGGATTTTCACAAGTGAGGTATCGATACATTCGTCATAATCTCACGAAAGGCATTGGGTGTATGAGTATGACATTACGTAAAATAACATATGGCGGACACTAAAATGCCATTATTGTCAAAAATCAAAAATAAAATGTTAGAGAAACCATTGGTGTGGGATCTCAAATGAAGCAGCTTTGGACGAAAGGATTCCAAAAATATATAAAATAATTATATTATGGGGGTTATTAATGAATAACAATACATTTAATAAGTAGGTTAAAAAATAAAATAAAACATTTATTATAAAAACAAAACCCGGCTACGGCTAACACAAAAGTGCAAAACAAGCCATCAGTCGCCAGATTTAACTGGGCTTAGTACCAGCTATAATATTACCAGTTTATTTTTTGGTACCAGTGGTGGAGATTTTGAAGGATTGAAGGGTATTTTTCCCCCTAACTTCTACGCCACTGGAAAAAAATTAATTTTGAAACGCGTTTTGGAACCGCCGGGATATTCTACACAAAAAAGGTACTCTTGTCTTGAAGCGCTACAGTCAATCGTTTCCGAGAAAAAGAGCATTTTAGGATTAAAGACATGATTTTTTTTAAGCACCTACGTACTTGATTTTATAAGTTGACAAAATGTCAATAAAAAATTACACAAACAAAACAGACCACCTTCAAAATCTCCACCACTGGTAACAAAAAAAAATTTTTCATAAAAAAAAACAAAGCAATTTTAAGGTAGAAAATGTGTGCGGCAGCTTAACTTTGTACCTCAAACCGTTCTTCAGATATAAGCAAAAAACGAAATTTTTTTCTTCAACTTTAACACCCTGTATCTCGAAAACGGTGCTTTTGCGGACCCATGTTAATAGGAACTTTTTTTCATATATTTGAACGAACTATCACATCCTGAAGTCCTGCGCACATATTATGAATCACCCTGTATAAAAAGTTTTAGTAATTAAATTGGTGCCGACTTAAAAATGTTATTTTTTCCACTTTTTAATGACTTTTTTTGAAGGAGGTTCTATTTTTTTATAACATTTTTTTGTGCAAGACTGTTCAACATTAGAATTTAGATCGTCGTCTGTTTCAAGTCGATTCAGTTGTTTCTTGTAATAAAAACAGTTAATAGTGCAATTACTTTTCGAGAATGCGCTGTATACTGAAATTTTACAAGATACTATTTTATTCATTTTAAACTTACTTCTGGAGTCTGTATGCTTGTATTAGTCAAGTCGCACAATGAGGAAACGTGTTCTATAAAGCTTGTCCACATTAATAAATATTTGTGTTTGACTTAAAAGTTTTTTTTATCTATTTTTATTTTTAATTTTTTAGTTTGCTTTATTTGCCTACTCTGATTTTAGTACATTTATCCGATCCACTGAAACATTACCGGAATAAGACCTTCTGCCTGTGAAAATTCAAAAATGCGATTTGCATCCGGACGGGAGCCGGGTCGGTCAGCTAGTTACCATAATATTGTATTGTCACCGGAGCTACACATGTGAGCAAAATTTCAACTCAATCGGATCATATGAAGTGGGTGACAATTCAAAAGTACAATTTACACCCGGACGAAAGCCGGGCCGGTCAGCTAGTTACCATAATATTGTATTGTCACCGGAGCTACAAATGTGTGCAAAATTTCAACTCAATCGGATAACGGAAACTGGGTGAAAAATCGGTCGCAAGATTTGAAACAAATAAACATACAAATATACGGAGTCAAGCTGAATAAAACCGTTTAAAAAGAAAGATGAGCTTTATGCGAGTTTTTTCCCTATGACAAAAATAAATGAGTGCTCAAAGAAATTAAACATTCTGAAAAAATAAAAATAACATTAAATGTTCTGGGTGGTAAATGGTACCAGCGTCCAGCACTTATACAAATTTATAAATTATGTAATGCCTGTGTATAATAATATATCAATTAATCTTTCATCTTATATTTATTTATAAAAAAAGTGATGAAACGTCAAACGCTATAAGTTTTGACAGAAAGGACCGTTAAAAGACAAAAAATTTAAATCAGCAGTCATTATAGATATACAGTCAGCGAAACAGACATCAAAGACAGAGGCAACAGATATATTGATATACAGTCAGAGAAGCATACAAAGACTTCAAAGTTAGAAGCAGCAAACACAGTGCGTTAGTAAATTTAGATTTTTCAGAAATAGAGGTTAGGCGTTATGGACGTCCCGATCGTAACTGTTATGAAGCTAGGAGGTTCGAGTAAACGTCAAATGGAAGACAAAGAATCCGACTACAGATCCCACAGGCGAATTTTTTTTGCCTACGTGTGAAAGATTATTATTATAATAATAATAATAGTTATTTTTATTCTTATGTGTGACAGATTACGTAATTTATCATTATTTTTTAAAAGTTGTAAGTTTTTCCAGGAAAATATTTTTCGATTTTTCGCCTGAGGGGTCTGTAGTGTGATTCTTGGTCCTTCATTTGGCGTTTACCCGAATCCGTTAGCTTTAAAAATAGCGTCGGAAGAGCCTGAACCGTTTTTAGTCGAGGGGAAAGGATTTGAGATGAAGAGTGCAGGAGGTTACTTCCGATATCGACTTACTGTTTCGTACATAGACATAGAAATCTAAGGACGCTGTACAAGCGAGTGGGGTGGTTGCTGTTAAGGGGGGGACGGTGAGCAAGCAAGTGTGCCGATATTATACTGGATGTGTCAGTTGCGCAAGCGCTGTACGAGCAATTGATCGTGTGCAAAGACGCGGACGACTGCATCTGGCGCAATTGAGCATGCGCAAAGACGTGGCAAATAGAACGTGGGCACATGAATAGCATGGACATGTCCATAAGACATCCCTATAGATTCCTTCCTATGTCTATGGTTTCGTACTGGCCACCCAACGCGGAAATCGTGGTTTCGGGCACGAATTCCGGCAGGATTATGTAATTTTTTTCTATGAATAAAAAAATACGTTAAGAATTAAAAAAAGTGTTTTACTGTTGCAATATTATTAACTCAAGTTTTGTCGTTTTTGTGTGTGGCCGTTCTTGAACGAGCGTCACATTGTCCAACTGGGAGTTATTACTGTGTAAAAAATAAATTACATTTCATATTCAACGTCTAAAAGCTCCATCTTCTGTGCTTACGCAAAACATCCTTTTGAGCGGCTGCTTATTAAAAAATGTATGCTCTTTTCTATACTCCTTGTAACGACACCAATATGTCTTCGAGTCGTTTATATGCCTCCCAAAGGTTCTGCTATCGAAAACGTTAATTCATTATTATCATTGCTTATGCATTTCAATTTATTATACACGCAGTTAAAATCTAGACGTAAAATCGGAAGAACAATTTTTAAAGCAGATAATATAATAATATAACCAAGGTAATCCAATTTTAATGATTAAATATTATTTCGACGATTGGTATAAGAATCGAGAAATACACCTTTTTACCGTCGAACTTTCGCATTTATTTACTATAGCGTTTCGAGATATTTAAATTTATTTGTGCTTCCCATGAATGTACATAATTTATATTCTATATCTACAGATTGTATCAAATTAAACCTGTGCATAGGGCATTCTGTGTGTAAGACAGAGATCGATACACAAAGCAATAAGTAAGAATGAGATAAATGATCGCTAATAGGATGTTACGTGGTTACTGTAAATTAAACTGATAAAATATTTACATTTTTACAGCATAGAAGAAGCGAAAAAACAAAGATGACGCTATTAGGTTGTATAAATATTATTTATTTACAGTAACCACAGTAACTTCCTATTAGCGATCATTTATCTCATTCTTACTTATTGCTTTATGTATCGATCTCTGTCTTACACACAGAATGCCCTATGCACAGGTTTAATTTGATACAATCTGTATACAATTAAATAAAATAATCATAATTCATTGCACGAAGCTGTGGAATTACGATTATTTTATTAGTGTATTTGCCATATGGCACATACACTATTGGCGTCGGTCGGTGGCGGGACCTAGGGGTCGGACCAAAATTTCTCGACGTTTCATAGCCTCCTCAACAATTTGGCACCAGTTTTGGAAATGTTTATATATATAATATATATGTGTGTGTGTGTGTGTACGGGCTATAACTTTCGAAAGAGTTAATTGATTTTGACGAAATTTGGTAGGCACGTTGGAATCCATCACCGCACGAAGCCTATTTAAAATGGGCCCAATCGGACCATTTTAAGGGTGGTTTTTGGGGGTTGAAAAATGTTTTTGGGCCCAAAAATACCGAAAAAATTCTCGGAATTGTTTCAAAATTGAAATTTAACCCTTTAGTGAAGATTAAAATGTGCTGCTAAAATTTTAATAAAATCGCCCCGACAGGTCCGGACTTACAAATTTTATGAAAACACTAGTTTGCGGATTGTGATTTACTTACTGAAGGGTGTATTTAATTTGGTAAAGAGGTTGCATTGACAATATTGAAATTAAGAAAAAAAAATATTATTTTAAGGGATGTATTAAGGTGTTAAATTTTTTATTTTGTCCAAAAACTTAAGTTCACGTATTAAAGCCACAAGGCCTGTATTAGCAAATACACTACTTATATTGTCGGCAGGGTTTGGCACTGCGACCCGAGTTTTTTAATTTATAAATATAGAATATACGTATAGGTAGATCAGCAATATTAATTATGAGTGCAATAGGAAGAAATTGAACGCTACGTTCAATTTCACACGACTGTCATATAATTCGTCACTTAAGCCACTAGTTGCATAAATTACTATTATAATTGATGTCAAATTGAAAAATCGTTTTTTCGAAAAAAATCGTCTGTATCTTTGTTTGCTTATAACTCGAGAACTATTGCATAAATTTCGATACGTAATACGCAGTTTTGAATATAATAATATAATTTACCAAAATTAAACAAAGATTTATTCATGAAAAATAATAGAAACTTAGTACAATCGTTTTACAAAAAAGAAATAATATTTGAAATGAAAGTATTATTAAATTCGCAGCCGTGTGTTTCTTCCAGAAAATACAAAATTTAATTAAAAATATTTCTGATAATAATTTATAATTTAGAATCAAAAACTTAATCAGTGACCTGTTTAAAAGACATTTATATAATAATTAAGAGTATTACATATTATAATGTTGAGAAAAGGCGGATTCACAACAACAATTATTATTAATCGTTAGTTTAAAGTTTACTTAAGATTTAAGGTACAAATCATTATGTTTGGTCATTAGGAAGTGGCAGAATCCCGTTATGTATGAATTGAGGACGAGCGAAGCCGCGGGTACAGTTAACATATTATTATGCAAATTTTGCCTTTTATAATATTATGTTATGGCTTTTACCGACGGTTTTGCTCGAGTTAATATCGGTTTTGAAAGTTTTGATAGAAACCGTATCTTATTTGCTCGTAGAGATAAAATCTAGCAGACTGCCTTTAAAGTAACATTAATTTTTCCTTGACATCTAGAATCCACTGACTGTTATACTATATTATTCTTCAGTCATTTCAATGTCTGCTAGATTTTAGGGATAATTTACCCGCGACTTCGATCATAAGTAAAACATAATCAAATAATTTTTTCCAATATGTTTCGAAACAATTATATAATTGGCTGCTCTCCAACGAAAAATTTTTTTCAATGCATTTCAGCCGTATAAAACTATTATTTATCTTAAAGAAAAATCAAACTCGTTGGTTGATTTCTACACCGTGTTTTATGTATATGTATCTAACATGTAGATTATCTTACGATGTCTACAAAATATGATTGTTCCTAGAATATTATCTGGTAATACCAATTATAGCATTGATATATCTAGGTATTTATTAATATATCCCATTAAAGGGTATTCGAAATAATTTTCACTTTCATGTTGGGCTCTCGCTGGTACGAGGATTCACTTCATATTATAGCTATTGAATTAGTATATATGAATTGACACTCGCATGTAGTGAAAATCTATTGATTCTGAAGCATATAAGGAGAATGTTAATTTAACAATCTTGTCACGGTTGAGTATTGTAAGCTCATTCCGCCGCGAAAGTGGAAAGGTTCAGGTTATAATCCTGACTTTGACCACTGGTTGCTAAAATAATTTTTTCCAATATGTTTCGAAACAATTATATAATTAGCTGCTCTCCAACGAAAAAAAATTTTCAAAGCATTTCAGCCGTATAAAACTATTATTTATCATAATCAATTAATTATTTTTCTTTCTCTTTCAGGTGATTTATGTCATCCATTGAACTGTAAAAAGAAGGAATTGTGCCTTTTGGAAGACGACTTCACAGCCGTATGTGTATCGAAAAAAGAGTTGCACAAAAATGGGTAAGTTTATTAGATTCACTTTTTTCGTTACATCCTCTAAATTTGGCTACACCCCTGACTGATACAAACTGTGATATTTATTTTAGAAGTTTCTAAGTGTACTTATTGAACGAAATTTTCTACTATAGTAAATATACGAGTATCCGTAAAAGCTTTTGGTTATCATCCATTCACAAACATAAAACCCTTATCATTGGCTGCAGAATTAATGTGTCTACTTTATACCGTCGATCAACTATCTGTAATCTCTATATTGGGATCCGTCAGATGGGTGGAGCTTAAAAAACATGGCGCAAAGGGGGGGGGGGATTTTATAAACGGGGTTTACTTTTGCGTGTAATTTTGTGATTTTCAAAGTGATAAGAAATGATAAATATAAGTGCAATTTGCGATTGGGCCGGTACGAATCCTCAACAAAGGAATTTCGTTGAAGGAGAACTGATTCTCAAAGCCGGACAATTATTTTCAAATGTGTGAAAAAATCAAGATAACTGAGCTGTCAAAAGTAGTAATCTTTACGGCATATTGCTTAAAAACATGAAAATTAAAAGGAAATCTCCACGAAATTAATCATCCGTTCAATGCTCCTTTAAGGCTGGGTTAGCTGAAAAATGTAAACACATAACTGCAACATAATTATGTTATATTGTAATAAGTAGGTAAGTTACTAACCTCAAAATATTTGTATACAATGTTAGTCCTACAAATTTGTCAATCTCAGTGATTTGACTATTGTAGTACAGTATGATAATAAGTACATCTTATTATTAATATAAAATATTTTTTTAATTCATAAATACAGTTTTTCCACATTTCATTAGAAAATAATTCGCTATAAAGTAAGCTTTACAAGGCAATTACTGACAGCCATATTTAGTCAGTTCAATTATTTTATATGTAAGAAGAAGAGAATAATATTCCCTAATCCATCCCGTCTTTGGCTGCCATGTTTGTTTGGCCTGTGACGTCAGACTTGTATAAGCAGTTGTATACGGTATAGCGCCATCTATTACCTTTTAACTGAGTGGTGGGAATTAGGGTCGATTTATATTATCCGGCCAGACACGGCGCGCGAACGTAGCATGTCCGGCAAGACAAACATTTTTACATGTATTTCAAATACGAATATTTATGCTAATAGGGGATCCCGTCCGTTCAGCCACGTATCAATGCTCGTATTTGAAATGCATGTAAAAATGTTCGTCTTGCCGGAAATGCTACGTTCCCGCCCCGTGTCTGACCGGATATTATAAATCAACCTTTATAGAACCTGCATTATTTGACTATAGGTGCACCTGTACAGTTAGTTTTGAGACGTGGTCTGCTTAAATGCTTACGCAAACTTTAGCTAATCTGATGCAATAATACGTGCATTTCTGTATCCGGTCTTCCTCTATAGGTACACAGCCGAGCTTTGAGTTATATTACTGCGACGCTCAGCGTCTCTAAGACTGTAGCATAAACGGTTCAATGCTTTTGCCAAATACACTGTTATTGTGTCTGCTGCTGCATTCGCTAAATTACATTTCTCAATTCAATGTAACTACCTAAGGCAATAAATTAATGCTGAAATGCATTGAAAATTGTGATAGTTCAGTTTTTTTTTAATTACTTGAAATATTTATTTAAAAGAATTTAAGCTCTTAGGTCTTAAGGATTCCAGACATGTTCATCTTTTAAGTCTGATTCACGACATTTATTATGGCAACAATTCCAACTACTGTGAATTATTAATACCTTTGTCTAGTTTCCACTATTATAATACCAAAAATAATACAGAGCTTTACATCCCTAAGAGCAAAACCTATGTCGGCCCAACGAGTTTTTCAGTTGTTGGACCAACATTATGGAACAGTATCGATCCTAACGTTAGATATTTAAAAAGTCACAAATCATTTATCAGAACCATTAAAGAACAAATTTTTGTCAATTACTGAAATAAGTTTCCATAGTTGTTTTATTCTGTTTTTATTTGTTATTTTATTATTCTTAAGTTTATTGTTAAGTTTATACTACATTTTTATCTTTACCTGTTGCTATTTTAATTATTATTTTATTATATCTGTACAAATATAAACGGAATAGTACCTACGGAACCTTTACGCGAGTCTGACTCGCACTTGACTGATTTTTTGTCAATAACTTCAGATCTCTTTGACTAATACCATTCTTCGGGGATCTCAAAATTATGTGGCACTGGCGCTTGGGAGTCTTCAAATGCCAAATCTGCAACGGAATATAACATTAGTGTTTTCGTTATTATTTACAGAGATGTGGTAATATCCAAGGCAAAGCTACTCGCCGAAGAAGAGGAAGCTCGGCGAAGAGCAGCGTTAGAGGACGACGCTGATGCGGATGATGATGACGACGATGACGTATTCTACGACACCGAAGACGATCCCGATGATCAGGAAGATGATTCCGGTGAAACTGTCTCGTAAGTCGTCATTTCATATACATATTTAAAAAGAAAGGTGTAGTATTATCGTTATAGTTATCGGATTGTTGTCAAATTATTTATTTGACATAGAATCATGATTAATTATAGTACTTCGGTCAATACAAGACCAAGGCAAGACTATAAGGCAAGTATCGGTTTTGATATTGTTATAGTTTCATAATTTTGAAGGTTTCATTTCGGTCTCGATTCTTCAGCAAAACTCTTGTAAATTTGAGCCTTTAATCACAAAATGCAAAGTTCTTATCAAACGTGTCCTATAACCGCCGGACTATAAATAAAAAGGCGATACTGCTGTTTGATATACTTAAGCTATATTTATTACTAACGTTTAGGCAGAAATTTCATGCCATCCTCAGGGTACAATGTCGTTAAAAATATCAGTAAACTTGTCACAAACATACAAAGTTTCATGGGTTATTAAAATAGTTATATTTTATTAATAATATTGGAAATATAGTTTTAAATTTTAATGACAATATGTATGGTTATGCTTCTCATTATCTCATATCAGCATTGAAATTGAACTTGTAAAGGTTAATTAAGCTCTAAAATTTAAAGTTTAAAATATGTTGAAATGTTACAATATTGCTTTTGTATCGGAGTATACCTGACTATTTTACGAGAATGCTTTTTTTATTTCTCAATTCGAAGTATTTTCAATACGTTGTGTTTGTTTTGAAGAGCCTTAAAAAATTGTTGAATAATAAAAACCTTTATGTTACTGTGTCTTAACACGCATGATAGGAGATACATTTTTAGCATTTTTTTTATCACTTCGGTTTGCTTTAAGGTCTAGGGAAAAGAAACCAAATTAATTTAACCCTATTTACCCGACCGACATTGCCCGTTTCATTATTTCGTTCATGATTCAGCCCCTTGGTATGATAGCGTAATGACTAATGAAATGTAACCCAAAACCTTCCCAATTATTTTCTCTACGGCATAAAATTTTTAATCTAGTTTGCATAACAAAATTGGGAGTTTGACAGGTAATAATTGGACATGGCTTTGTATGAGAAGCATATCGGTATTAATCTGGAATTATTGAGGGAAACCATAATGGAAAACGTCGATAAGATGGCTAGTAGAGGAATTACTGTTTTCTGGCGAGAAGCAGTTGGAAAAAGTCCTAGCCACATTTGCCCCCGCCAAATTTCGAACTTTGCAGTACGTTCCGAATGAACGTAATTATCTGTCCCACTCACTCGGTACTGTATAATTATTAAATAAGAACGGCTTGTCTAGAAAAATGTGTTTCCAAGTCCACCAACAGAAATATTTCAAATGCGCCCCACGTTTTTATTACTTATTCCGCTGACGCAGTGACACAAAGTGCCCCTTGGTTTGTGTTCTAATTATTTTCTAGTTTTTGGTACAGCTGATAATTTAAAATAAAACCGTTTAACTTAGAAGTTTTTTTAACTATTTTTATTATCCATCAGACAACACTTAAAAAACATTATAAAATATAATTCACTTGTGGGCAACATTGAACCAAATACCTTAGTAAAATGGGCAATGTTCTTTAAACAGAGTTTAAATTTCCAAATTTAAAAGGTTTTTTAGTTGGTATTTACAGAAGTAATAATATTTATAGCTTACGTACATTGAAAACGAAACATCGATTCAGTACCTAATACGAAATGTATGTTATTTTTTAGATTTAAGGTTGTTTTATTTAGAAAACATGAATATCGGAAGGTCAGTAATGAATATTTTAACTTTAAAATTTACTCCCAGAGAACGAAAATGATATAAATATTGCGAAACTCGTGAATAAATTTTCATGGCTATAAAACTGAACGTGAAAAAAGCACGTAAAGAAATAATAATATGTAGTATATCGATAGTTTCCACGTTAGTGAGCTTCTCCTTGGGGTGCATTTTGTGAATCTGAACGTATAGATAAATAAATATTCATTTCAAATGTTTATTCATTCAAAAGACTACGCAGAGTCGAATTCGTCAAACAGTAATAAGAATTTAGATCGTCAAAAGTAGCTACCAATACGCAACTAATGTATCACGAAAAATTTCGAGTAGCTGATTAATCGTGAATTCGCTCGGGTTTTGGTGTGATGTGGCGTTTTTTGCGAAGTGGAGTGGAGGGGGGTGGTTCAGGGATTAATTCCCTAAAAATGTGCGCGGGTTTTTTTTGGTGTGATGTGGCGTTTTTGTAAAGTGAAGGGGGGTGAACTCCCTCCTGAACTACAGAGAGTTACCCTAAAAACGTACGCAGGGGGTGTTTGTGCGATGGTGTTTGTCGCGGGGTGAATTATTCCAAGACAGATCTCAAATTTGCAGCACTTGTGCCTGTCATTAATTATTAATAATTATTAATTATTATAGTAGAATGTATTTCTAGTGTCGTAATGGGGTTTATTACTGACGAGTTGTGACAGTATGCAAAAACGACCGACAGTGAGTTCTTACAATCACACGAGTCATAATACCATTACGCACGATAAATGTATGCGTTGCCATCTTTACATTTACAGCAGGCCGTGAGCATGTAATAGCAGGCGGATAGAGTGAATAAACAAAAGTTACTATGGCAACCGTCTACTTACCGCACTACCCAATTATTTATTGAGTTATTACTGTACCTGGCTCTAAATTATTATTATTATTGTAAATTATAGACGCGTCGACAACTCAGGTCATTAGCGTCTTCAAAACAATTAATAATCCATTTGTGTATTAAAATCTGCCAACCGGCGTACACAAACCGACTGGTACGAGCTCGGGGTCCTGGGAACGTTAATTCCCAAAGAACGTTGGACTGCAATTGCAAGAACAACTACATTTTTTTGGTGTGATGTGGCGTTTTTGTAAAGTGAAGGGGGGTGAACTCCCTCCTGAACTACAGAGAGTTACCCTAAAAACGTACGCAGGGGGTGTTTGTGCGATGGTGTTTGTCGCGGGGTGAATTATTCCAAGACAGATCTCAAATTTGCAGCACTTGTGCCTGTCATTAATTATTAATAATTATTAATTATTATAGTAGAATGTATTTCTAGTGTCGTAATGGGGTTTATTACTGACGAGTTGTGACAGTATGCAAAAACGACCGACAGTGAGTTCTTACAATCACACGAGTCATAATACCATTACGCACGATAAATGTATGCGTTGCCATCTTTACATTTACAGCAGGCCGTGAGCATGTAATAGCAGGCGGATAGAGTGAATAAACAAAAGTTACTATGGCAACCGTCTACTTACCGCACTACCCAATTATTTATTGAGTTATTACTGTACCTGGCTCTAAATTATTATTATTATTGTAAATTATAGACGCGTCGACAACTCAGGTCATTAGCGTCTTCAAAACAATTAATAATCCATTTGTGTATTAAAATCTGCCAACCGGCGTACACAAACCGACTGGTACGAGCTCGGGGTCCTGGGAACGTTAATTCCCAAAGAACGTTGGACTGCAATTGCAAGAACAACTACATTTTTTTAAAGTTCATTCAATTTTTAAAATTATTTTTTTAATTTTCATATGAGCATTTTGAATTCTACTTTTAACCTTACATCAAGACGACTGCATTAAAGTTTCGAAAGAGTTAAGTAAATCTAGTTTATATTGAATTCTTCACGTAATTAAAATGTGTCTAGACTCTAGACTATGGACGTAGGTACTATAGGTAGGTACATATTATACTACAGTAGAACCTCGATAACATAAAAACCTCTATAAGTTAAAAAAGTTATGTGTATCCTTCCGTTCAGGGCCTGAAGCCTCCTTTACTTAAAATAAATTATAATTTATAAAAACTAAAAAACACGCTTTAATGGTAAACTGAACTAAAAAGTAAAAAATAATTTTTAATGTAAAAAAGCGTGGGGTGCTCGATATCAGTTGTTATAAAGTATGAAAATATGGTATAAAGCACCCCACGTTTTTTTACAGTAAAAATTATTTTTAACTTCCCACTGGAAGTTATTGTAATGGGTCCGAAAATCGAAATCAAAATGGAGAAAAAATTTTTATGTTTCAAGGTCACCACACTATTTTTACACTATTTTTAGAAAGATGTCTCTGTGTGTGTGTGTGTACGTACGTACGTACGTACGTATGTGTCCATTTCTTTCTAAGACGAAATCTCGAGAATGAAAAATGATATCGACTACGTTAGGGTGCCAATCTTCGCGTATTAACGTAAATATGATCTGAAAGAAATGTTTTCAAAATCGGTTCAGCCGTTCTTTTTTTTTAACCAAATAACCTCCAAAAAAGTAGATTTTACACAATATCTCGCGAATAAAAAATTATATCGACTTCGTAAGGGTGTCAATCGAGGCGTGTTAACGTCGTTTTGATCCGATATAAATTTTATAAAAATCGGTTCAGCCTTTTTTTTTTTTTTTTTTTTAATTATTGTTAAAAATACATAATAATTAGGAAGTTTCCATTGGACGAAAATACTAATTATGATACTGTCACATCATTGTAATAAAGATAACTTTAAAAATTCTGAAAGAATTATTTTCATATCTTTAATTTCAACGGAGATATTCAATTTCTTGTACGTGGGGTTGCAAACGAAACTGATTTTTGAATATGACGTCACGCGGTACAAATTTGCTGTTTTTTAGCTTTGTGAGTAATTAGAACCAAAGTTACTTAGTAACTATTTTGTTGTAATACAGACTTTTCTATTTATATTAAATTAAAATTAACTGTCAAAAATTTAAATGTCAATATTTTCCGTCATCAACTGGTTTGTTTTTAGTGTTTCCATAACAATTTACGAGTTTATAGAAAGAGATTTATCTGAAGTTACCATGTTAAATTACCACACATACAAACTGAAAATAACTTTTAAAAATATCGTGCCGCGTGACGTCACCCGGACTGAAAACGGAATTTCTTGGAGAATTGTCAATTCAAACTTTGAAGTAGCATAACTTTGTTGTTTTTAAAGATATTTCAAAAATTCTTCCGTCATTAATTTTATAATTTTTAGAACTATGATTTAGACCAAAAAAATAAAAAAGGGAAACTTCCTAATTATGTTTTAATGATTAAAATGATTACTTTTCTGTGTAATATCTAATTTAATTATTATTATTAAATATTTATCAAACTGGGAAGTTCGTCGTGTGGACCTCAAGGGTCGCACTTTAGTCCTAATAAACGACCCACCTCACGGCTTGTTTACTTTTTAGTTCAGTTTACCATAAAAGCGTGTTTTTAGTTTTTTTAAATTATAATTTATTTTTGCTTTTTAGTCCTGGAGATCCTGGTCAGGATAATGGGACAAACTTATTGAATTATTGTATTGTCATCGGTCCTTGATAAGTGTGCAAAGTTTCAGTTCGATCTGAAGTTTTTTGCTTTTTTTTAGTCCTGGAGATCCAGGATCTCCAGGACTAAAACACGTGTTCGTCAGATTGCTGTTAGTTTGGACTGTATTTGGACTTGTATTGTTTATGTTAAAATTCCTTTGAAACTTTACCAAGGTTATTGTAGTTATTACTGCAAACAAGAGATGTCATGGGACACCCGACAGAAGCTATACTTTCTACGTTTTTTACGTCGACACATAGCAAGTCCAGTACAAAATATAAATAGAATTTAATTGAAATAAGAATTAACATACTTATATTATTTAAAAACATAATTTAAACAATACACACATTGAGATTTTCACGTAATCAATTCAACTTTACTTGTAGATATACACACAGTACTAATATTGTACAACACGTTATCTTTGTGTTGGTGTATATATGTGTACATAGGCCACAGCGCGTGCGCCAGTATATATACGGCACACTCTCATAGCTATAGATATACTTTTAACATGAGCATGTCGCGGGACGCCATGTCGGTAACATGACGCGAACCCATAAGTTTTTCCCTTGCCAGAAATCGTCTAACGCGCCTATAGAAGCATAGCTTCAAAAGAAAAATTCTTCTTTTTAACCGACTTCAAAAAAAGGAGGTGGTTCTCAATTCGGTTGTATTTTTTAACTTCCCACTGGAAGTTATTGTAATTTTTAAATGTTTTTATAGACAACTGCACAGCACATGGTGACACACATAAACGAAACATCACTAAGTAAAAATACGAGCCTTTAAAACCTCCTTAACTTAAACCCTTTTTAAGTAAAAAAACTCTATAACTTAAACTTATTAACGTTTCCCTTGAACTTTAACTTATCGAGGTTTTACTGTAAATACTAAGTCTATGCATGTATAGGACTACAGTTGCGCTTTTGATATTACTTCTTGTGCTGGGTATTTGGCGATGAGAATTGGCATTCAATCATGTTTGTTTTGTAAGCTATTAATTATTTATAACCTTCAACCATACTTTCATGGACTACTGAAACCATATCTCGTCTAACAGAAACACGCGTAATCAACATGTCAATACAAGCCGGTCCAATAAATACTGCCGGGTCTTGAACCTGAAACTCCCCGATCCGCGCTAGTTATGTATCAGTTACTCCACAATGCACTTAGGTAAATAAAATTTTTGATGTGAAACTACGTCTTTCCCGGCAGTATATAGGGGGTATATTATATTGACGGTCAATTGAAATTTTTCTGGTGGGCCAGTCCAGTTCTGTGTACACAGTACAGTTTATAAAGTTGAAATAAGATGGTTTTAAAAAATGGAATCACATAAATATTTATGAAAGATGTGAAAAACAATGCTAAGTTTAAATTAAAAAACAAGGTTGTATGGAAGAAACAGCCCTAGTAATTTTACATCCAGTCATACTGCTTGAGGTAGATTTTAATGCGGTTACAAATAATATATCTAACCGAAAAAGAAAATATGTAGGGAATTTATATTGTAGAAATGAAAATCTAATCTATTTGAGTCTACCTAGGATAATTTTTTGGGAGCTTAGATGCGTTAAATCGAATATTTATTAAATGTATTATAATATGTTCGGCCGTCACTTAATGTAAATTAATGTAATGTAGGTACATTTAATCTATATATTTAGGGTAAATGCGGGAGAGATGCCGCACGTTTCGAAAAAATATCATAACTTTGTAAATATTGTATTTTTTGATTTTATATTTTAACACAGCCTAATTCATTCATTTAGCCTTAATTATACACAAAAACAAAATAAAAATTCTGATAAAAATCATACTAAAATAAAAATAATAAAAAACATTGCAAAGCGGCGTCTCTCCTTCACTCTTAGGTGAGACGCCGCACCGAAAAAGGATAGATGCCGCAGTCCCTTTTATGCTGCTTTCCAAATTATTTTTCGTAATTCGTCCCTGGAACATGCATTGCACTTGTCTTGATACATTGTGCAAGACTCATGAAGCCATTCTAAGCATTTAATTAAGGCATTCTAGCCAATCATCTTTTCTTGTGGTTTTGTGATAATCAAAGCATTCAACGCAAAAATATTTTTTTTCTTTTGTGTATTTATTATTTTGGCAATGCTGCTCCACTCATGTAGACTGCTGGTTTTATTTGAGCATGACATGTCAGCTTTACTGCAGGGCATCTATCCCAAATCATAGTGCGGCAACTATCCTTTTTGTTGGGAGAGTCGCCGCATGCAAGGGCGGTGCAGTACAAATGTCAAGTTAGGTTATGTTGATTTTAAACGTGTTCACAAGACCCTAAAAGTGCCTCTGAAACCATGAAATACTGCGAAAATTTCACCCCAGCATTTTTACAGATGTATATAAAACCACTAACAAAATTTCATCACAAAAATTTAGAGATACCTTCGAAAAACTTTAACTTAAATACGCACAAAATCATATTCAACACATGCGACGTATGTGTCAAGATAAGATGAACGAACATACGTACTTGTAGCACGATCCATTGGTAAATAGGTAAGTTAATAGCCATGCGGCGTCTCTCCTACCGCGGCATCTCTCCCGCATTTACCCTATAAAAATCAAATTCTATAGAATTATCGCTAGGCACTTGGTAGAACATGATTGAATAAAAATTAATAAACAAACACTTGAAAAATTCTACAACTAAATGTTGGTTCTGATCTTAACTATATATAATATACATTATGTATATGATTAATTTCATCCAATTATTACAGGTGACTATGCTCTTGGCGTCCCGCTATTCAGGCCTGCCCCCTGAGTAGTGGGTATTATTTCCACAATACGAACAGAAAGGGGCGTGTCGATCAAGTTTCCCCCTCGACACACTACCTGTCAGCCAATCTCTATTGGTTCCCTCTAGCAGCTCATTTCATTTTCTCCACTCCTGACGGTATTGTTTTTTTGATTTTCTCTTTACAATGCAAAACGAAATTACTCTAATCGCGACTAAAAAATTTCACTTCAAAATCTAATGCTTGTAGAGGTGGTACAAACTGTTATTTTTTAATAACAGTTCCGTTCCGTTCCTGTTGCGCTTACGGAACAGTTCCAAAAACCTGTTACTTTTTAACAGTTCCAACGTTGGAACCCTGACATTCTCGGAATAGCTTGTAACATGCAACGTATAAAAATTTGAAATTATGAAGTGTATATTATTTGTATTTTTTCGTGAATTAATTCTATTATTCAAGTTTAATAATTTAAGGTACCTAATTATTAAAAAAAACAAAATAACTTTGTCGACAATATATTAAAAATATACTTTTACAGAAAATCAATAGCGAAAAATGGATTTTACCATTAAATAAAAAACGTTATTTAAAATCAACAAAGAAATGAAAACAAAAATAACTAAAAACAAAAATATTACATGTCTCCAGATTATTATTTTAACTGATCAGTTTTCTGTACGTGATAATATGATTCATTCCAACTGTTTCTTAATGCAGAAGAATGTCCGTTCTGTTACTCGAAACAGTCGAAGCATTGGAACAGCCCGGAACAGGTATTTTATTAAACTGACAACTGTTCCAATCTGTTCCTCGTTCGAAACTGTTCCAAAATAACTGTTCCTAGTATTTTGTATCATCTCTAAATGCTTGTACATCCCTGCTCTGAAGTGTTAAGATTGAAATTTTGTCACAAAAGCCCAAAAGTTAGGTTCTGTAGCTATAAACTATAATAGCTTCGTAAATGAGAGTTATTTTCGAATTTCAAAGCACAACACTTGAAATGAATACATCAGTCAAACGTATATTTATGAAATTACGGTATATAAAATCCACTCTATTCAAAACGCAACTGATAACTTTAAAACTTTGCGGCGTATAATACATCCATATATACTCCAATGCTCTCTGGTTATATTCTTTGTATCAAATATTCTATGAAGTATAAACTTTTACAGCTCCTTATCTTATATTTTATACAAACATACCAGCAGTTTTCAAACGAATTTTATATACATACAAGCCGTGAGGTGGGTCGTTTATTAGGACTAAAGTGCGATCCTTAAGGTCTACACGACGAACTTTCCAGTTTGATAAATATTTAATAATAATAATTAATTTAGATATTACACAGAAAAGTAATCATTTTAATCATTAAAACATAATTATTATTTATTTTTGACAATAATAATAAAAAAAAAACGGCTGAACCGATTTTTATAAAATTTATTTCGGATCAAAATGACGTTAACACGCCTCGAAGTCGATATAATTTTTTATTCGCGAGATATTGTGTAAAATCTACTTTTTTGGAGTCTATTTGGTTAAGAAAAAAGAGCGGCTGAAACGATTTTGAAAAAATTTCTTTCAGATCATATTTACGTTAATACGCGTCATTTTTATTCTCGAGATTTCGTCTTAGAAAGAAATGGACACATACGTACGTACGTACGTACACACACACACAGACATTTTTCTAAAAATAGTGTAGTGACCTTGAAACATAAAAATTTGTTATACATTTTGATTTCGATTTTCGGACCCATTACAATAACTTCCAATGGGAAGTTAATAAAACAAATCTGACCCATAAACGAGTGAAAATGATTGAAACGGTGGAAGTACTGGTCAAAGTGGTGGAAGTACGGGTGTAAATGGTAGAAGTACAATCGCCAACTGAATTTTATCTATTTTTATTATTATTTATTTTTATTTTAAGACATAAAAGGCCACCCAGCTATACGACGTCCTACAGGAAAAAAATTATACAACTTGAGTTTTTTCAGTGTAAGTTCATAAAAACTCGGGTCGCAGTGCCAAACCCTGCCGACAATATAGTGTATTTGCTAACACAGGCATTGTGGCATTATTATGTGAACATAAGTTTGTTTTTTGACAAAATAAAAAATTTAACCCCTTAATACATCCCTTAAAATAATTAAATTTTTCTAAATTTCAATATTAGACATGGATTTTATCAGTACAACATCTGCACCAAATTAAATACACCCTTCCATAAGTAAATCTGTATCAATAAACTAGTGTTTTCATAAAATTTGAAAGTCCGGTCCTGTCGGGCCGATTTTATTAAAATTTTAGCACCACATTTTAATCTCTACTAAAGAGTTAAATTTCAATTTTGAAACAATTCTGACAATTTTTTCGGTATTTTTGGGCCCAAAAACTTTTTGGAACCCCTAAATACAACCCTGAAAATGGTCCGATCGGGCCCATTTTAAATAGGCTTCGTGCGGTGATGGATTCCAACGTGCCTACCAAATTTCGTTAAAATCAATTAACTCTTTCGAAAGTTATTGCCCGCACATATATATATATATATATATATATATATATACATACATACATATATATATATAAATGTGAAGAACTGTTTAATTAAAAACAGAAAAGTGGTGATCCTGATGATAATGAAAGAAGACAGCTTTGAAATGGCTTAAGGATCCAAAAATAATAAGCAAATACTGTTAATATTGCATTTATTAAGCTGACGTTTCGAGAATTATATTCTCATCCTCAGAGCTCAAATGCCGTCAAACATGACAGTAAAATTGTCCAAAAAACTTTTTAAAAAAACATACTAACATTTTATTTGGTTTTTATTGAAGTGTAAAAAAATTTGTTTTATTGATTTGATTTTGTACACAGAAATACTCAAAACTTTATGTTTTATAGAATTTGATTTTATTTTTTATTGTAGAAAATTTTTTAATTTTTTTTTTATTTGCCAGATTAACTGTTTTATATTTACGTGCTATAAGCTAGAAACTAAGTGAAATAATAATAAATATATATAAACATTTTCAAAAATGGTGCCAAAGTGTTCAGGAGGCTATGAAACGTCGAGAAATTTTGGTCCGACCCCTAGGTCCCGCCATCCGACCGACGCCAATAGTGTATGTGCCATATGGCAAATACACTAAAAAGTCAGTAGCTTAGCAACAAATTTTGTTTAATAGGTAAATAAAAAATTAAAAGAATTAATACTTATGGCCGGTTCATCGCACACTTTAATCAAAATGTTTTTTTAATCACACTTAGATTTTGACAGCTACGTGTTTATTGGTTGTTGCGTTTCGTTACCATAGCAACCCGTCATTTAAAAGTTTGATTAAAAAAACATCGTGATTAAAATATGCGATAAACCGGCCATTAATTGTCGTTTAAATGCCTCGAAATTATTTAAACGATAGACAGAAGAATTATTGCAAGATTAGAGGAAGGAATTTGCTAGTATCAAATATTATCAAATCTTTTTTTGTGTTAATTGAATAATATTGAATAATTTGGATTGTATAATTAACAATTGAGGTGTTTTGATAATATTTTTTTATTGAATTTTTAGGATGTAACCCTATTAACTGATGCATTATCATCAAAAACCAAATTACAATATGCAATAATTAATTTGTTATGTTCTGGAATCTGGGAGCTTTGAAATTTATGATCTTTTAAACAAATTCTGTGCTGTTAATAGTATTTCTGTGTAACCATATGATAAGATTACAATGATAATGTTTTTTTTTGGCACATGAGGCTATGCTTCTGAAGCCGGTGATGGTTTAAAAAAAAAAGATAGATGAATAAAAGTGTTTACTATATTGAGTCCGCAACTGTGCATGCATAAGTGACGAAAATATAAGTACTTATATTATGTAGGAAGAAAAGATATTGATTTTTATTTTAATATAAAATAAATTGACCAATAAAGAGTGAAAATGATAATTCGTTGAAACGGTGGAAGTACGGGTATACATGGTGGAAATGCGTTCAGAAATGGTGGAAGTATGGGTGTAAATGGTGTAGGAATGGGTAGTAATCCGATTTGGTGAAGTAATTTAGGGTGTTTAAGCTGCATTTACTAGTCGTGTTCATTAATTTTACATGTCAAATCATGCGTAATATTATGCAATTTCCCGCACTTACGATTTTTTTAGAGCAAAAATACATTGAATTAAAAATGATCAAATTAAAATTACCTAGATGATAGGTCACTTAGTTATAATAAAAATAATTTGTATATAACGAGGTTATGAACATATCGTATGTTTAACCTTTTGGTTACTATTAATTTGTTAGAAAAATGTATTGCTAATAAAAATATGTCCGTATGCTCTAAAACCTAAAAGGAGCTAATCAGAATCGATATAACTTTTCTAGAAGGGGGGAGGGGGTATGAAAGTTTGATTTAGTCTAAAAGGAAAAGTATCTTTAGTTCATAAAATAAAAGAAAATCTCAATAGAAAAGTTGTTTATGATAGAAAGTACAGGAATAATAATATTAAAAAACGAAGCACAGGCAATTTTGAATAATAATCTGGAAGGCAGTTCAAATGTGTATCCCTATCCCTATATTATTAAACGAGCAAATCTTGTATATATGTACCTATATAAATATTTTCTCGAAAACGGCCCTAACGATTTGGATGAAATTTATTGAAAAGGGGTTTTGGGGGGCAAAAAATCGATCTAGCTCATCCCTGGAAAAATTCGTTTTTTTTATCGATTTTATCATTTTAAAAAACAGTTTTTTTAACGTTATAAAACAGTGTCGTATGGTGAGTAGGCTTTGGAAAAAACAAACTATTTTTATTATTTATCTCAAATTACTCTGACAGTCAATCTTTAACTTATTAAAATAATCAGTAATTATTTGAAAATATGTAGGTACATACGTTATGTATGTAGTATGACGTATACTGACGTATAATAATATTATCTACTTATAGGTATGTAATTTTTTTTCTTAAAAACGACTAACGATTTTGATGAAATGGGAACTTGAAGTACTATTTTTTTTGAACTCATCCGAGCAAAGCTCGGTCATCCAGATATTGTTTGATTAATTGGAACAAGAATGGAGTCAAGAAATGGGCTATTCGATAAGTTTACTTCTTTTGGAGTTCCGTACTCGCACGTTTAAAGGGACTTTACTGTATATACTATGTGAGTGGACTCGAGAAGATCAATCTTTTATAAACATTCGCCTTTTACGGGTTAAACAGTTTTTAGCAACTTAGATGAGGAGAAGGTATGATCGAATGTCGACCGGCAAAAAATAAACACATTGCGAAGAAAATCGGATGGATTGATGGTGATTTATTGCAGTGAGTTGTGTAGAATTTCAAGCGGAGGCCTGTCTTATTTAGATTTCAGATTATTAAAATATATTGCACATACCGCTAGACTACTAGCAGATGTGCTCTATTATCGCTTTGCGCGTCAGAGCTGAGCTTCGTTCATACAAGAAGTTAAATCTAAGTTAATTTCGCACGATATCCATTCAAATTGTAGCTTTTTGAAAAGGGGAGATTCTGTCCTATAAAATGGAACCATTTTTAGATTGATTCGAGTTCATAATTACTCCTAAAATTGTAACTGAAAATTGCGAACAGCAGTTATCGGTTGGTCTGTACGTACGTCCGAGCTCTACAGCTCGCAATTCTTGACGAATCGCTTTGGTTTATGTTTTATTCGCTTTGTTTACTATCAGACTAGAACCCTATTTAAATTTACGGAAATGCGTTCACTAGTTTAATTTTTATAAACAATTTTTTATTATTTTTGACAGCTAATAATAATATATTTATTGTACAATGTACAGTATAAATTATTGTAGAAAAACTAAGCGCTACTACACTGCTATACGATAAAAGTAGCTGATCATCCGTCGAGCTTGTGGAGTAATGGATAAGGCTGTTGCTTCTTGCGGACAAGTACGCCGGTTCGATTCCGACCGACGTCATAACTTTTGTTTTTGCGTCCTATTCCATATTATTATTTCACTTGATATTTATTTTTTTTTCATTTATATTTTTTTAAAAATTTAAAATTTTTTTTAAGTTAAATATTTTTTTCAATATTTTTATCATACTTAGCGGGATGTGCACTTTTGGTTTTGCCAACTATTGGCAGTAATCTGCGATAGTAAAGTTTTTTTTTAAGGTATCAATTCTGGTAAGGTATCAATTGCTAGAGTTCAATGGATCTAGTACCAACGCGTATTTTCACTTTATTATTTTTATTAATGAATTGGTTGTTACTTGCGGCTTCGCTCGCGTTAATATCACTTTTTTGACTACCGCTCAGCCCTCTTATAAGCACTGGAGTCGCGCTGGGCCCTTAATTTTTCATTTTTATTAAGTACAACCGTTTCAACTTTGAACCTTATAACACGATTTCGCACCATATACTGGATTGGAATCTAACTACCGTGTTTGAAGAGGGTTTACTGTATTAAATCGTGAAAAGGTTCACCAATATTGTCATGTAACTGTGAACGTCGGCCAGGTTTCGTTTTTCTGACAGATAAATTGTATGTGTCATCGGTAGGTATACTGTCTGTCAAAATTTAAGTTTGTAAAACATGAAATATTCGTGGCGTCTTCCACATTTTTGACAACCTCTGTTTGACAAACATAGTTCAGAAACATTCTACACATTTCATTAACCGTTTACAGCCGGGTTTCAGTCCTAATAATGCATCATAGTAGGCTCTCCTCAGTCCTCAGTTCCAACGCCCATCTTTACGTAATATATTATGATGGAGTTAAAGTACAGAATAGCTTCGATAATCCACGTGTGCAATCAAGAGCGAAAGAAATTGTGAGAATTTTTTCTTTCTAAAATAGCGTTTCTCAACCACCCACCTGTTTGCGACCACTTTTTCACGGAATACATTGTTTATTGTAATATGACAATATACCTACTAAATAAATAATTAAAACACACGACAGAAGTGAAAACTTCAGATTTTCTAATTTTAAAATATATATATAATTTTTTAATCACACAATTTAATCATAAATATATTAAAATCGGCCTTTACAATTAAATTTAATAAATATAATACCTTAACGATAATATTAAGTTTATGTGTCATCTGTTAGCGTACTTGTGAACTACAAATGACTTTTTACTCGTATTAAGTTTTTAGTGTCATCTATTAGCGCACTTATGAACTACACACTATTACCAGCATATTGCAAATACGTGTTCGTGTTTGAGCCGAGTAGCCCCGATTGTTACCGTCGGGTGCGTTTCACATCACTGTTGTTAACAGCCCAGGCAAAGCGCGCCTAAGGAAGTTTTCACTTAAAAAAGCTATAGTAATATTTGAGAGAACTTATTTTTTTTATTGGTTGACTGAGACCGTAGGGACAACCCAATGGCACGTCAATAATTACAGAGTTTGCAAGTTTGCTAAAAATTCAGTTGATAAGCGAGGATCGACTGTATAATATATTTAGCAAAATTAATCATCTTCCCGTAGTTATTTTCGCTGTCTGTTCCACACATATTCATGTATAGGTACATATATTGTTCAGCCCTATATGATTTATGTAGGGTACTTCTTCATTGCCTATTCGTTGTCTCTTACATAACATAACCTCACATTATGCGTACACAGTCATCTCCTGTTCTTATCATTGACTTAAAGAGTGGACTATGCATTCCGTATCTCAACCATGTGCTGGAAAGATCCACTGTTGTGTGCGCGAGATGAAATAAGGTGACTGCTAGTCTCCGTCTCTTTCTTAGAACGCTATTTGTTTATTTATTTATTTTAGATTATAGACGCGTCGACAACTTAGATCATTAGCGTCTTAATTACATTAAATAACAACTTCCTTCAAACTAAATTACATCACAAAACATCCATGAGCGGAAGCTGGATTCGAACCCACGACAGTTTGATCCAAAGGTCGGCTACGCTAACCGTTACACCACACTGTCCTCACCAGTGCCGGATTTATATTTTTTATGAGTGTAGGCCACTTTATTTCCGCCGCCCCATGTACATACCTTCCTAAAATAATAATTTTCCATTTGTAGTAAAGGGGCCTCGCGCTGCTCTCATCTATCACTCACGCGATAATATAGGTTTCGATAGGAATAAGTTTCTTTCTATAGGGATTTATTGAAAGTATAAAAAACCATGAGAAAACCAGTGGACGTGTTTGACTTTTATCCTCTGAAATCAAGTGACCGTCCTCTGAAATCTGCCGCCCCTAGGACGCTGCCGCCCCTAGGCCGCGGCCTATACGGCCTATTTATAAATCCAGGACTGGTCCTCACGCTTTTTGTTGTTTTTAGATGTCTTCGACTTACTCAGGACCGCACGTAGGAGAAAAGTTTCTTGAACGCGTTCTGTTTATTCGGAACGTATATTAAATAATGGCAATGTGTTTTTTGTTAAAATAATTAACAAATTTTTATATATCAAACAAAAAATTGAAAAAACTTTTTAACAAAAAAAAAAATCTCCTTCAAAAAGCCACTAAAAAGAGGAAAATAATGAAATTTTGAGGTCTGTGCCAATTAAAATATGAAGTTGGTTACAAAAAAAAGAAGATATTAATCACTATACTATACTTTTTAACCGACTTCATATTTTAATTGACACAGACCTCAAAATTTCATTATTTTCCTCTTTTTAGTGGCTTTTTGAAGGAGGTTTTTTTTTTGTTAAAAAGTTTTTTATTTTTTAGTGTCAAAAAGTAACATTTACCTTAAAGAATCACACGCCGTTACTTACTTTTATTAAAATCAGCCGAACTACTGAACCGATTTTGATGAAATTTCTATGGGACCACTCTGAAAGTATATCCTTTCAAATAAAAAAAAATTTCAAAATCGGGTCATAAATGACGAAGTTATCCGCGAACACACATAAAACATAACCACATAAAAAATATATACGCGAATTGAGAAACCTCTTTTTTTGAAGTCGGTTAAAAATGGAAAAACATTTCTAAACAAACAAAAAATATTCGAATACTACCTACCTAATCAATAATATTAATAATAATGGTATATTATTTTGTATTTCAATAATTATTTTCACCTATTTTTTATTACTGCAATTTCATAACATGACATAACCTCCAAATATCAGTACCTATTTATACTAGACTTGGGTATGCTGTTATAGATCAAAATTATGGAATAGACCCTGGGCCGATTCTGATTGGAAGAAGACGTGAATATGTCAGCCACTCTGCTGAGTGATATTTTTTCTGACATGTTTTTCAGTCCATTCTGTAAGTCAATGATCCTTATAATATTATGTATGGAGAGCGTACGCCATCTTTGTGTCTCGTATTGTACTCAAAAACGGTTACATTGTAAAATATAACGAACAAGTGAACGGGGGTGACGTAATACGACCGATACTTTGTAGGACAAAAATGCGGAGCTATTATAGATTGCAGAAAATACTGTAGTCTAAAATGTTTGTAGGTATTGTATTTTGTTTAAGTAAGCAATCTACTTTTGGCCGTTTTAATAGCCTATTACAAAGTGTGTATTACAGTTATGATTTATTGCATGAGGTTATATTGAAGTTAAAAAAGAGTGGACCAAAAGTCACTTGACACAACATCTATGATCTATAAGGTGCTTCAAAACACAAAAAGAAACGAAGATCCGTGCATTACCTTGACTTGGTTCGACGGGAATAACAGGTAACTACGCAAAAATAAACTGTACGCGAACCATCGAGTCTTGTCAAAAGTTCCAATTGTTCAGTGGGCGTCCTATTCCGAACAAAATAAAAATAACTCCAAAAATTTTATCCCGCGTGCCAGTACTAAACGTTTGTAAAAAAAGACGATAAAATAATAAAATAAAGATATTGAATAAATTAATTTAATTTAATATATTTATTTATTATATTTATATCTAATTATTTATTAAAAAAAAAAGCATGTTTGTGTTGAGATTCGAACCCGAGACCTATTACGTATGACGCAGCGGTGCTATCCGTTACGCTACGTACATTTTACTTAGCAGTGCTATATAATAGAGTATTATAATCATGAATTTCCGACTAACTTCACGGTGTTAAATTTTCGTGACGCAATGCGCGTGCACTCTCATCATTTTTCCATAACGCGCCAAAAGGAGTACAACTTCAAAAATATTTCTTTCCATGACAACTAATACAATTAATTGTGTTTAACGGTATTAACGTCATCTGTCTGTACCCGCGATACAGACTAACCCATTTTTTAAAATACTTCTATCTAGTCGCCAAGTCTTCCTTTCGCCAGGGCCGCTAAATCCAGGGTTGTTACGGATGCAAAAATTTAGACATCCGCGGATGCAGATGCGGATGCGGATTATTAGAAGTTCACATCAGCGGATGCGGATTTCATGCGGATGCGATGCGGATGCGGATTTTGGGATTTTAAAAGGATAATTATTTAAATTTTAAGTGCATAAATAACTGAAAATCAATTTAATTTTAACTTTTTATTTATTTAATCATATTTTTAGCACGTGCCACTCTGGCTCCGCCCACTTTCTTTACATGTAGTTACTTGTTGATGTGAATCTGCATCCGTAAAAACTCCGCATTGATTGATGCGGATGTGAATGCGGATGCAGATGTCTGAATTAATGCGAATATTCCGCATTTACGAATGCAGATGCGAATATTCGTAACACCCCTGGCTAAATCCTCCGTTTACCAGGGGCGCCAAGACTCTTAGAAACGACACTGAGTGCGCGTCCTGTATTTCGCACCCGTTATGAATGGCTATTAGAAGAAATTCGAAAGTATGTGTGGATATCGCATCTTGACAGTGAAAAGGGTAGAAAAGTAGAATCATAATTTAGCGATAACTTTGTTGATGTACACAATATCTGTATTATTTACGATTTATTTTATGGAAAGGAACTATCGGAGCACTTCTGGCTGAAAACTTTTACGGTCTAATCCATCATATTTACTGTATAGATATGCATGCAGTACCTATATAAATATATTTATGACGATAATGGAAGGATATGGGCATGAGTAATATTGTTATACTATCGTAAGTCGTAACCAACTGCTATATTATGGTTTAAAAAATCGGGAAAGTAGGTGCGAACTTCGTTTGTACACAGAGGATTGCGTATACTTGCAGCTATTATATCTTACGAGGAAACTACTGGACCGATTTTGAATGAGCTTATTTATAATAATAATAATAATGTCTTTATTGATAAAATAAAAATTTTATCAAATGGTGTGGAAATCAGCTTAAAGCTGGTTTTCATTCCAAACCATCAACAAAGAAAGATACAATCATATGTGAGAGAAAAAATAATGATACAAATATACAACAATAGAGAAAAAACCAAAACAAATAGATTCAACATATAAATTCAATATACCAGTTTTACTGTTTATAAAGATGTTTAACTTTTTCATTAAATGAAGGTATACTTGAGTTTTTTACTACATCAGAGGTAAATTGTTATATAAGGATGGTGCTAAATAAGAAAAACTACATTCAAATTTGGACGTTTTATGCTCAGGCATGACCAAATAGTTCACAGAGCGCAAATTGACATCAGCTGTTATTGTATTGTATTCATATTTGTCGTTAGTTGAAAACTATACATGTCTACCAGATGTCATGTTTCTAGATCGAGTAGTTACCAAGTGGTAAGTGGGGGACACTTTGCGGGCCTCCTACGTCGCCGTATTGAACTAAAAAAAAAGTTCTTGCTCCACTCCATGAGGCTCGTTCATAAACACCCCACGAGTTATCTTCAAATATTTTATTTTTTTTACACCATTTTAAAATCTATTTATATTTAAATATAGTTTTTAATTATTTGGTAAAAGAAAATTAAAATTGTTTTGCTATAAAACTTGTATGTGATCTTTCCATTTATGTCAAAGAAAGTTTTGTTCAAAAACCCATTTTCATTTTGGAACACTTATAGTGTTTCGGAACTAGGATGCTGTGACAGATAGAATAGAGGGTTCCGTCATGGAATACAAAAGAAAAAAAAGGTTCCGTTTGGGGCCTTTGGGAACGGAACCCTAAAAAAGAAGTAGTGAATTAAATCCAAAACTATGACTGTTATGCAATATTTTGATACACAATATATAAAAAAACTTTAACAAAAAAAAACCTCCTTCAAAAAGGCACTAAGAGGAAAATAATGAAATTTTGAGATCTGTGCCAATTAAAATATGAAATTGGTTAAAAAGAAGATATTAATCACTATACTATACTTTTTAACCGACTTCATATTTTAATTGGCACAGATCTCAAAATTTCATTATTTTCCTCTTTTTAGTGCCTTTTTGAAGGAGGTTTTTTTTTGTTAAAAAGTTTTTTATTTTGTTACTTTTTAGTGTCAAAAAAGTAACATTTACCTTAAAGAATCACACGCCGTTACTTACTTTTTTATTAAAATCAGCCGAACTATTGAACCGATTTTGATGAAATGTCTATGGGACCAATCTGAAGGTATATCCTTTCAAATAAAAAAAAAATTTCAAAATCGGTTCATAAACGATGAAGTTATCCGCGAACATACATAACCACATAAAAAATATATACGGTCGAATTGAGAAACCTCCTTTTTTTGAAGTCGGTTTAAAAGCAAAAAAAACCTTTAATTTTGGTACGCCTAAGAGGCAAAAGCCACGGGGATACTAATATTGAAACTTCTGAGACATTTTGTATGTGTTGTATTCATACAATACTTGAAGGGGTTGATGTAAGTACATAAGGAAGGCTCAAGTACGTTATAAGCGATGCGCATTTGTGCAGTTCTCCGTATGAAAGGGTCAAACCATTTATATGTATGCATGAGAAGATGGCAGTGAATATGCGACTTGCTCGATATATCCGTTCCACATCGTACAAATATAGTTACGACATAACCTAGAACACCTAGAACACTCCAAGCAACCTATCGTTTGGCGGCCATTTTTAACCGACTTCAAAAAAAGGAGGTTTCTCAATTCGACCGTATATATTTTTTATGTTTTATGTGTGTTCGCGGATAACTTCGTCGTTTATGAACCGATTTTTAAATTTTTTTTTATTTGAAAGAGTATACTTTCAGATTGGTCCCATAGAAATTTCATAAAAATCGGTTCAGTAGTTCGGCTGATTTTAATAAAAGTAAGTAACGGCGTATGATTCTTTAAGGTAAATGTTACTTTTTGACATTTAAAAGTAAAAAATAAAAAACTTTTTAACAAAAAAAAACTTCCTTCAAAAAGGTACTAAAAAGAGGAAAATAATGAAATTTTGAAGTCTGTGCCAATTAAAATATGAAGTCGGTTAAAAAGTATAGTATAGTGATTAATATCTTCTTTTTAACCAACTTCATATTTTAATTGGCACAGACCTCAAAATTTCATTATTTTCCTCTTTTTAGTGCCTTTTTGAAGGAGGTTTTTTTTTTTTGTTAAAAAGTTTTTTTTTGATGTGTAAACATCTTTACTGCTTCTCTCCCAAATTTCTGTTGTAGTATCTAACTCGGCGTAAGTCACGGAAGTGATGTTTCTGGCGGGCAGTTCAAAGAGCTCTACATCAGTACGCTGTATTTTAGAATCTTTTTGGTGAGCTGCTTAACTGGGCCTACTAGTAATAGCAAACCATTTATCTATATTCTAGATATCGCATTTGTGCTGTGAAAACATAATTTTTTGAGGTTATAATATGTAGCTGTCGTTGTAGTCGTATCTAAGAGACTCTCTGTTTTTTTACGACTTCAAAAAAACTGTAGCTATGTTGGGATCCGTCAAATGAGCATATGAAATCTGGTGGCACAAAATTGTACTCAAAATGAGGGAAAATTTTACATGCTAACAGTGCAAATTTATCGTGAAATTGTTTATTACAAATATAAAACAAGTAGAATAAACAAAAAGTTTATCGAAAATGGAATTCGCGACGTTTTCTAATATCACGGCATTAAACTCTGTCAGTTATTGCCTTGTAAAACTTACTTTACAGCGAATTATTTTCTAATGAAATGTGGAAAAACTGTATTTATGAATTAAAAAAATATTTTATACGAGATTTTATATTAATAATAAGATGTACTTATTATCATACTGTACTACAATAGTAAAATCATTTGATGATTGACAAATTTATAGGACTAACTTTGTACACAAATATTTTGAGGTTAGTAACTTACCTACTTATTATAATATAACATATTATGTTGCAGTTATGTGTTTACATTATTCACCTAACCCTGCCTTAAAGAAGCATTGAACGGATGATTAATTTCGTGGAGATTTTCTTTTAATTTTGATGTTTTTAAGCAATATGCCGTAAAGAATACTACTTTTGACAGCTCAGTTATCTTATTTTTTTCACACATTTGATAATATGTCCGGCTTTGAGAATCCGTTCTCCTTCAACGAAATTCCTTTGTTTAGGATTCGTACCGGCCCAATTGCAAATTGCACTTATATTTATTATTTCTTATCACTTTGAAAATCACAAAATTACACGCAAAAGTATACCCCGTATATAAAATCCCCACCCCCCTTTGCGCCATGATTTTTAAGCTCCACCCATTTGACGAATCCCAATACATTTCACATGTACCTTGTGTGTATCTTTGTTTTTATTAATGGTTGGTATTAATAGACCAGGAGTAGGAATCGCAGGTTCGTAAAAAAAAATCAAATCGTTTGAGATTAGGTCGGGTACAATACAAGCTTCAAGTACACGTAGATAGAGTTGTAAAACTTAAGTCCCTAAAATGTGTCGTTCCAAGCAAGCCGATCCTGTTTGAATTCTATTAACGTGGATTATTATTACATATAACCACTTATAAGTTATCATTGCGTCACTACGGAAAAAGCTCCCAATAGGATATTTGCATTATTTTTTATGCGGCTTATACCTATTATAATAATAGGTACATTAGTTTAGATTAGTTTAGATTTTATCATTTACCAATTAATTACTGTCCACAGAAACTCAAAACGTTGTTTATCTATAGGTAAAACCTAAGGCTTCCCTGCCTAACGAGTTTATTAAGTTGTTAAAACTTATAAAATGTTAACTCTCGCATGTATAATGATTCGACTGTTTAATAGCTGTACTATGCTTTGCAGTTTATTTAAATAGTCGACTCTCGCATGTAGTGTGTTTTCAACGTGAAATTGCTATATATAAGAAGAGATCGGTTTCCACTCTCGGGCACTGTGGAGAAATCGGTAACTCACCTAGCCGGAAACTGGGGGTTTCGGGTTCGAATCCCGACAGTGGTCATTTGATTTTTTCTTAGATATAGCTCAAAAATCATGGCAGCATAGCTGTCTGAGATATTTATTATTTTCACCTCTAATTGTTATGTGAATAATATGGTGTGGATATAAGGGGTTTTAAATCGATTGATTTTATCATTTACCAACACATTAGTTTTAGACTAATTTTATATATTAAATTTATATAAAATTAGCCTAAAACGACGGCCCCTTAGCTTTGCTGTCACTTATAAGTTACAAATATTCACTTTTTACATTGGACACACAATTCTTGATCAAACCACTCCTGATCAAAATTAACGTACCACTGAGTTTTTCTGTTATATTTTTGAAGTGAAAACTTCCTTTGGCGCACTTTGCCTGAGTAGTGAACGAAAATGAACCGTCACGCTTCGGGTCGGTGACGCTGAATCGTGTTTACTCGGCTCAAACACGAAAACGTATTTGTTATAGTATGTTGGTAATAATTTTTTTGTAGTTTCGCTATATACATAAACCTTCCGTGAAAAATTATGGTGATGGTGAAAACCGCATCAAAATCCGTTGCGTGGTTTAGGAGGAGTTAGCGGTGGTACAGACAGACACGGATGTAGAGATATTAGTAAGTATAGATTTGAAAAACAGGAAAAAAATTATGAAAACGGAAAATTCGCACTTCGAGTCCTTAAAACTTTACAATTGCAGACTAATTTACAATTTAGTTTATTTTTATTAAAGTGATTAACTTCTGTATAAATCATTAAAAATATAACTCTCGCAATATGTGGACTTTGTAGGCGCGTTGCTATATAAACACATCGATCGATACTCAGTAAATAGTGCTTGTATTGTACAAAGTGTGGAAATTTCGAATTTAAAATATGTAGAGATAGTGCAGAGAATTTTAAGGGAAATAAAATAAAATTTGAGGAAACACTGAGTTCAAAAAGAAAAGAAATTTCCTTTGATTATGTCGCAGTGAAAACATCCAATAATTCCATCGATCGACTTTTAAAGAAGCCGTATACTAAGTCTTACAGATAACTAATTTTCTGAGCAATTGCTCGCGCAAATTTATGTTCTTTACGCTGTAACCGGAGAGCTGATTGCCAGAAAATCCTTCCTATTAAACTTATTTTACAGCTAGCAATGCTCTGCAAATACAAAGACAACTAGTATATAGGTACCATTATTCTCAATTTAACAAAATAACTACTTAAATGCTTTATGTTTAATTTACATTTAGTTAATTTAT
This sequence comes from Mongoloraphidia duomilia, assembly GCA_039654895.1. NCBI lineage: Eukaryota > Metazoa > Arthropoda > Insecta > Raphidioptera > Raphidiidae > Mongoloraphidia > Mongoloraphidia duomilia. Next base: position 1,565,254 of record CM077520.1, on the reverse strand, counting down.
TTTTATTGTCTACTTTTATTTCAGCCTATAAATTTTATTTAGGTATTAATAATTGGGCGTATCAGTTCATATTTAAAATTAAGTAATTATTATTTTTAATAATAAATTGAAAATCCAATATAGTCTAGGCCAGGGGTCGGCAACCTGCGGCTCGCGAGCCGCATGCGGCTCTTATGATGTCAAGATGCGGCTCTCCAGTTCCATGCGCAAATATTATTTTATTTTCAAAACTCATAAAAAATATTATACTGCAAAAAATCTTTAAACAGGATAAAAACACTCAACAGAGAACAGTGAGAATAGGTGGAATAGAGAGTATACGGACAGCTGACATTTTTTAAATGTGGCAACACTGTTCTGTTTGTTTAGTTATTGGTGCACTGTGTCGTCAACGGTCGCAGGCAGAACTTTTTTTTTATATAACTAATCCTAATCAAATACCATAATATTGAAATAAAAATGTTAGTGGCTCTTTAAAAACTGGGAAATTTTGTAAATTGTAACTTTTGGCTCTTCCGTCTCAAAAGGTTGCCGACCCCTGGTCTAGGCGAATTAAACACAAAAGGGGATTTAGGGAAAGGACGAGGTAATAAAGCGGATTTTGTGAAAAATTATCGAAGGTGGTCTCCTAACTAACATACTAAAAATCCCATTCTTTATCCCCTCTGTTAAATTTTTTGGAAGGGTAAAACTACCCCTAAAAATTTTTGCAAAAATTTCGGCAACTGTTATAGATATACAGAAAAAATTGAGGTAAAAATTTTTCATATATAAATTCTAAAAATTTGGGTCTCAACTTCTTGCACATTTTCGTGTAGGTGGAAAATGCCAGGAAAATGAACCGAAAGTTATCCTCTTTTATCGCCTTGGAAACCAATATTGGCCGAATTTTTCTAAGCACAAATATTTTACAAATACTTACACCAGCCGTGGGAACAGTTTCATATTTATTAACACAATTATAGTACATTTAAATTCTGTAGAATTATCGCTAGGCACTTGGTAGAACATGATTGAATAAAAATTAATAAACAAACACTTGAAAAATTCTATACATTTATTCATCTCAACGATCGTTTCGGATTTCTAACCCATCATCAGGAGTTGATGGGTTAAAAATTCACAGATTTCGCAATCCTTGCAACCATCGAGGACATTGGAAATGATAACAGCATATATGAAACATAATTAACTGTTTATTATACACACAATATTTATCAATGCACTGTTTAGTTTTGTCAGGAATAACCCTATTATTCCTCTGTTATATACGCGTTCACTTTTGCTTGATTACTTAACTTTTAAATGGATTTTTCTACAGTATTTATTAACATTTGCTCAAAAATAACACCGCAGATCGTCGCAAATACCTCTCAATTAACTAGACATGATATAAAACACATTTCGAAAAAATTGCACTTGTTCAATTTTGCATGATTGCTCCTCACTTGATCGCGACACCGTTGTCTTTTGGCCTTGAACGAAAACTCGTAACTCTGCCCCCATATACGAACATAAACATTTCCAATGTTAAAACCCGAAAGGATCGTTGAGATGAATAAATGTGTAGAATTTTTCAAGTGTTTGTTTATTAATTTTTATAGTACATTTGTCACTTGTCAGGTACACTGGCCGTGGGATAACAGCTTTAGTGTATTACTGCAACGTTACTGCTGCTATTATAAATATAGAAGTCCATCTTAATAATTTATATTTTGCTTTTGTTTTTATAACTTTTAATAAAAGAGAAGTTCAGACAATGTTAATAATAAAACAAATTAATCCTGGATAGGTCGCGTCATGACAACAATCACCTCATTATGGTAATTCGTTTCCTTAAAAGTCTCAACTCAAGTAAGCTGCCAACACATTAACTTCGAGGCAAGGCAGCCTTTTATCTCTAACTCAATGTGACGTCATCTCCGAATCCGTTCTGCTTTATGCGTGCCCGAAGTTCTGCTTCTGCAATCGTACTGCTGCGATGACATAATATAGTCCCAGAGTCGACCGTCGGATTTTCTATGCATCGGATACACAGACATATTTGTCTGCGTGAGTTAGCTTTGCGGCAGACAAATCGGGAGTCACAATTATTATTATTATTATTATTATTATTATTAAATAATTAATTTTATTGTAAAAAAGCGTGGGGTGGTATGAAAATATGATACAAAGCACCCCACGCTTTTTTACAATAAAATTAATTATTTTTTACTTTTTAGTTCATTAAAGCGTGTTTTTTAGTTTTTTTAAATTATAATTTAGTTTTGCTTTTTAGTCCTGGAGATCCTGGTCAGGATAATGGGACAAACTTATGGAATTATTGTATTGTAATCGGTCCTTGATAAGTGTGCAAAGTTTCAGTTCAATCTGAAGTTTTTTGCTTTTTTTTAGTCCTGGAGATCCTGGTCAGGATAATGGGACAAACTTATGGAATTATTGTATTGTAATCGGTCCTTGATAAGTGTGCAAAGTTTCAGTTCAATCTGAAGTTTTTTGCTTTTTTTTAGTCCTGGAGATCCTGGTCAGGATAATGGGACAAACTTATGAAATTATTATATTGTCATCGGTCCTTGATAAGTGTGCGAAGTTTCAGTTCAATCTGAAGTTTTTTGCTTTTTTTTTTTTTAGTCCTGGAGATCCTGGTCAGGATAATGGGACAAACTTATTGAATTATTGTATTGTCGTCGGTCCTTGATAAGTGTGCAAAGTTTAAACTAAATCTGACCGTTCAAAGTTGGTCAAAATCAAGTTCAAAGAAGTCGGTTACAAACTGACAAACAAGCAAGCAAACAAGCAAGCAAGCAAGCAAACATACAGGTGAAGGTAATAAAAGCGTGTTAAAAACTTAGAACTATTAAGTGGTTGCAGCAAAATGAACTCCGGGACATCATGATGATATGAAAGTACTCGTTGAGGCAGACATTTTGACGTTAATTTTATTTATGTAGTCACTAGTCGATGACATAAGAAGACAATCCAAAAAATTCGACTGATGACCAGTCCTAAACTTCCCACCTAGTAAACAATAATAAATTATATAATAAAAATTACCGTGGTATAACGAATACAATGACCTTCAAGTACCTCAACGTTCAAATTTGTGTATTGTCTATCTCATTGTGGCCGTGCGCGACAAGTATACAGGGAAGATACACATCATAATATATTTGCAAGAAAAAAACACTCTTTTTTTACTCTTTGAAAAAAAGAATGGTCATTTTATTTGTTTATTGATCTACTGATGGCTAGCTTAGAGCAAAAATCATGGTTACCTTGATTTACGTATAATTTTTTTAGTAAAATATTTTTTTTTCTCGAAACCTATACATTTTAGAGAAAAAAAATATTTACATTTTTTTCATATTATAATATTTGGAACTCATATATATTTTTTTTACCTATGTTAATACGTGACATTAAGAACGTTTTTTTTAATATCTCAGGATCCACTGAACTGATTTGACTCAAAATCTAATCAGATCTAAGTTAAAGTCTGATAAACACAATAGAATAATTGGCATGGCCGTATGTTGTTCCGTTTTTACGATATCGAAGGCGAAAAATTGACCATATACACACATATAGACATCAGTCAGAAAATGGTCTTAAACGATTTCTAGGGTATCTAAACGTGAAGATCTGTTAAAATCTCGAAATATTTTTTTCGGACTAAATCCATTATACTTCCCTGCCATAGTAGAGGTGGGATGTAAAAATTACCAGGAGTATCCCATGATCCCGGCACAATAAAAATAATAAGTATCTAATAATATTGTGGTTCCTTGTTTATCTGGCCCCACTAATAACACACATAGGGAAATTTGTGTATTTGATACATAGGGAATTTGACGGTGAACTCTCCGTCCAAAAGCACTACCTTCTTCTATATACACTATAGGTAGTACCAGGGGTCATCAACTATTTTTGATGGAGGTCCATTTAAAAACTTGTCAATAATGTTTACAGACCTACAGTAATTTAATAAATGGTACGGGTCCTTCGCTTTGACTTTCTCGCTGATCTACATCGATCACGAATTTTTGTTTGTCAATAAACTACCTCTTCTGGATTTTTCCGAAACAAATGAATGGTGGCATACTGTATTGGGTCATTCATGATATTTCAATTTATGAAGCATGATCAAATTCGTTAGAGCCGTTTTCGATAAAATCGCAATGTTCTATTTTTGTTCATCAGTAAATTACCATTCTTCAGGGGAGTAGGAAGAAAATAAGAACCCACTTTGAGGTCCCTTGAAGACTTGAAGTTTAAAATTTGGTTTTGATTTTTTGAGCGCATGTGTCAGTTAGGCTTCTGCACATGCGGACAGACATCCAAAACGCGATTTTTCATATGACACATCGAAATATTGAATTCGATTTTCGCCTTCATATGATTTACTTTCCTTTTGGTTATTTTATTGATTCTGGTAAACAAAATGCAAAATTATTAAAACAAACTTCTTCATATTTTGCTTTGGTAAGAATAAAATTCTGTAAAACTGCATTATACTGCAACAAAACTGTTTTCTTACGTGGGTGGAATAAATTATTTATTTACAACAATTAAAAATGTAACAAAAAATAGATAACAATAAGATGTAACAATTATATCTCAATTCCAACAGACAACACTGTTTATATAATAATAACACGAACAGTAATTCTTAAACGAACTGAAACAATTTATATGCTGTATTTATTTCAAATCGACACTGTCACACGATTCTCGTTGTTTTTCCGGTGACTGTTCCCGTTTATATAGAGCTAGCAGCTTGACCCCCCACGCTCGCGCGCTTTCCAGAACATTCCTGTGTCTTCGGTATCATGCCACGCCTCACCATTGTTACTTGTTCTCGATGATTCTATCGTCGCCAGCGGCGTAACATCTGGGGTTTTGCTACAATACTTTGATTTGCAATGTATATTTTTCGAACTACAAATCAAAGCTTATGTTCAGTGAGGAAAACAGCATAATTTCATATGTTTATCTCTCTTCGAGGTCCGTAAAAAAGCGTCTGCGGTATGGATGCAGACCACGGTCCACCAGTTGGTGACCCCTACATAATATACTTGCAAACCACACTGTTGCCGCTAGTTAAGTTGATATTTCAATATACAATGCAACATTATACTTTATGAAATTTGGCGAGAGTTTTATTGTAAAAAAGGGGTCGGTTTGTTCTAAAGCTGCATATACACCCAACAGTTAAAATAAAGATTTTATAAACTGTTTTATGTATAATGTGAACGTTTGTTCATGAACGGATCGTAGTCGTAAACAGTTTGTTTTGAATATACACAGAGGGCAGTATAGCCTAGTGGTTAGCGTGCTTAGTGCCGCAACCTCTGGACTGGACTGCGTGGGTTCGAATCCCACCTGCGCTCATGGATGTTTTGTGATGTTATTTAGTTTTAAGATAGTTGTTATTTAATGTAGCTGAAAGATGATAATGACCTGAGATGTCGACGCGTCTATAATCTACAATAAATCAATAAAATATTGAATATACACTTCCTGGTCAAAATTAACTCATCTTTATATTTTTAGTGTTGAAATATTAAGACCTTAATTTACAAATCAATTTTCGCATGATGTGAAATATCAGTTACAAATTGCTTTCTAATGAAAATAATTGGTTATTAGTGTATTTGCCATAATATGGCACATACACTATTGGCGTCGGTCGGATGGCGGGACCTAGGGGTCGGACCAAAATTTCTCGACGTTTCATACCCTCCTGAACAGTTTGGCACCATTTTTAAAAATGTTTATATATGTATATATATATATATATATATATATATATATATATATATATATATATATATATATATATTTATATATATATGTGTGTACACGATAACTCTCGACAGACTTAATCGATTGAAACGAAATTTGGTACACACATTGGAACCCATCACCGCAAGAAGCCTATTTAAAATGGGCCCGATCGGACCATTTTCAGGGTTGTATTTAGGGGTTCCAAAAAGTTTTTGGGCCCAAAAATACCGAAAAATTTGTCAGATTCGTTTCAAAATTGAAATTTAACTCTTTAGTAAAGATTAAAATGTGCTGCTAAAATTTTAATAAAATCGGCCCGACAGGACCGGACTTTCAAATTTTATGAAAGCACTAGTTTGTTGATACGGATTTACTTATGGAAGGGTGTATTTAATTGCGTGTACTGATAAAATCCATGTCTAATATTGAAATTTAGAAAAATTTAATTATTTTAAGGGATGTATTAAGGGGTAAAATTTTTTATTTTGTCAAAAAACAAACTTAAGTTCACATAATAATGCCACAATGCCTGTATTAGCAAATACACTATATGTCGGCAGGGTTTTGGCACTGCGACCCGAGTTTTTTAATCTTGTCATCGTAGAGTAAAGTAAATGATAACTCAGCCGCCGCGATAATGGAAGATTCGGGTTTGAGTCATGTATTATAGAGAGGTGATTGAAACCTATGTCACCGTCGGGACTTTTGAGTCCCTACGGTGACAAACGTTTAAAATGATTTTTTCTGGTATTGCAGTGTAATGCCTCCTCCACACTATCGACCATGATGGACGATCACGATTGGACCATGATTGCCACCATCATTGCATAACTGTCCACACAATCGTGCATTATCCATTTGATGACCCAACGTGCTTTGGTGTACAAGCGTCTACAGACAGACCAGCTCGCATAATGTTGCACAGCGCTGTTATTCCTTTACATGTATTGTCTGCGAGGTGTAGAGGTGGGGTGTGTTTGTGCGACGGTTTTGTCTGCGGGATGAAGAGCGGGGGGGTGGAGGCGGCGCAGAAAAAATTAACAAATTATTCTTTCACATAGGAACAATAATTGAATATCAGGACCGTGCAATTCTTGCGGGAGCAGAGTTTCCCGCGAGGGGGGGTGTTCGTGCGACGGTTTTGTCTGCGAGGTGAAGAGGGGGGTGTGTTTGTGCGCCGGTTTTGTCTGCGGGGTGAAGAGGGGGGGTGGAGGCGGCGCGCGCCGCCTCCACCCCCCCTCTTCACCTTGCAGACAATACATGTAAAGGAATAACAGCGCTGTGCAACATTATGCGAGCTGAACGCGTCTGTCTGTAGAAACTTTTCTTTGATGTTTGTCCGAAAAACCGACACAGCACTAGCAGCAATCACGCTCGATTATCACCGATCATGGGCAATTACAGGCGATTATACCCTCCACACATTCGTGGTCGCCTATGTAATCGTCCATCATGGCCGATAGTGTAGAGGAGGCATAACGTTACGTCATACGATGGGTCTTCCTGACAGGAATGTTAACTTAAGCATTCATTTGTATTTGTTGATATTGTTCCGAATATTTTTATTTGCATATATCTTTAATAGACGATATTTTTACTTCCCACCTCTATTATGGTAGGGAAGTAATGGATTAAGTCCGAAAAAAATATTTCGAGATTTTAACAGATTTCACGTTTTGAGACCCTAGCAATCGTTTAAGATCATTTTCTGACTGATGTCTGTATGTGTGTGTGTGTGTGTATGTGTGTGTGTGGTCAATTTTTCACCTTCGATATCTTAAGAACGGAACAACATACGGGCATGCCGATTGTTCTATTGTGTTTATCAACCTTTAACTTAGATCTGATTAGATTTTGAGTCAAATCGGTTCAGTGGATCCTGAGATATTCAAAAAAACGTTCTCAATGTCACGTATTAACATAGGTAAAAAAAATATAAATGAATTCTAGATGTTATAATATGAAAAAAATTTAAATATTTTTTTTCTCTAAAATGTATAGTTTTCGAGAAAAAAAATATTTTACTAAAAGAAAATAAAAATTGTACGTAAATCAAGGTACTTAACCATGATTTTTGCTATATTAAGCTAGCCATCAGTAGATCACCAAACAAAAAAGAGGGCCATGCTTTTTTCAAAGAATAAAAATTAAATTGTGTTTTAAAGACCACCAACAGCTAAGGTTATTTGGGCCTAGTCAAAGAATAAAAAAAAGAGTGTTTATTTTTTGCAAATATTTACTAGGTGGGAAGTATAGGACTGGTCATCAGTCGAATTTTTAATTTAGTAGCAGCCATTCAGCTAGTTGACTGAATCACCCCCTGTAATGCATGTAGAGTGTAGACCGTATACAAAAAGGAAAACTGAGAAACGATTCATTGTTCCAGGCGTGTCCGGACAACCCAAGTCTGCGCATTTAAGTTTGTTGTTTGCAGATGTTTCATAAAACGGCCACAATGGCGCTGACTGTGCCGAAATAACTTTATCCATTACAAGTGCCTAGCAGAAGTAATTTACATTTTATATTTTGTTATGTTTTCTTGTCGTTATTTTCTTTTTCGTTCTACTTTAAGTTTCGTGTTGCTCAGCCACTGCTTATGTGGTTTCTTTGGTTCATGTAAATTTTTGTTAATCGCTTTACATTTCAACGGATCCATTTTGTTTTTGAACTCGAATTAAAAAAAATATGTTAACACGCTTTTATTACTTAAAGCAACTTTTAATTTTTTAGAGGAATTACTGACATTTAATTCGCATATTCGTGTCTGTTAATTAAATACAGTAGAGTCCTTTTTTAGAGACATGTCTCTTTATAAGGAACGCTGCTTCTAAAATGAACTTTTCCACATACGACACCATTTAACGTTATATTTATATACGAGCCCACGGCTTCTCTCGTGTTAATGTCGGTTTTGACGAGAGTCTTTTCATAACAAATTAAACAAGCCGTGAGGTGGGTCGTTTATTAGGACTAAAGTGCGACCCTTGAGGTCCACACGACGAACTTCCCAGTTTGATAAATATTTAATAATAATAATTAAATTAGATATTACACAGAAAAGTAATCATTTTAATCATTAAAACATAATTATTATTTATTTTTAACAATAATTTAAAAAAAAAAAAAACGGCAGAACCGATTTTTATAAAATTTATGTCCGATCAAAATGACGTTAACACGCTTCGATTGACGTACCCTTACGAAGTCGATATAATTTTTTATTCGCGAGATATTGTGTAAAATCTACTTTTTCGGAGTCTATTTGGTTAAGAAAAAAGAACGGCTGAACCGATTCTGAAAAAATTTCTTTCAGATCATATTTACGTTAATACGCGTCGATTGGCATCCTAACGTAGTCGATATCATTTTTCGTTCTCGAGATTTCGTGTTAGAAAGAAATGACCATATACGTACGTACGTGCACACACACACACACAGACATCTTTTTAAAAATAGTGTAGTGACCTTGAAACATAAAAAAATGTTATACATTTTGATTTCGATTTTAGGACCCATTACAATAACTTCCAATGGGAAGTTAAAAATAATGCCCCATACTTTAGCACGGGTAATAGGTACCAATAAATTGGTAGTATATCAAGTTCCATCAAAATCGACCCAGTCGTTCTCGAGTGATCCCGGTACAAATTTTAGACTTTATAGAGAACACTGTCTAACAGTTTATTATCGGACTCTTCACCTTGCGAAAAACGCCATCGTATGAACATCCTTCCGCGAACGTTTTTGGGAAACTCCCCCTACACCCCACCTCCTTTTCACTTCGCTAAAAACGCTACAATGCACCCCTCCCGCGTGCGTGTTTTGGGAAACTCACCCGGCACCCCACTCTCCTGCCACTTCGAAAAAAAAAACGCCGTTGCATGAATGAATGAATTGTGAATTATAGACGCTCGACAACAAAGGTCATTAGCGTCTAACGCCGTTGCACCAGTAACCCTCTCCCCGCAGGAAACTCTCCCCGTAAATTGTTAGATAATGTTCTGTAGAAGCTTTTGGTACAAATGGACAGTCTTGAAAATTCTGCTTAACAGATTTTTATGAAACTTGGGACACTTTTCTACTGATACCAAAAAAGTATGTAGAGACAGAGTACTTTATTTCGGCATATTTTTTCTGGATTCCTGTTTTCCACGGTATCTATATAATTACTTCCCACCTCTACTATGGTAGGGAAGTAATGGATTTAGTCCGAAAAAAATATTTCGAGATTTTAACAGATTTTCACGTTTTGAGACCCTAGCAATAGTTTAAGATCATTTTCTGACTGATGTCTGTATGTGTGTGTGTGTGTGTGTATGTGGTCAATTTTTCGCCTTCGATATCGTAAAAACGGAACAGCATACAGCCATGCCTGATGCCGATTGTTCTATTGTGTTTATCAGCCTTTAACTTATAGATCTGATTAGATTTTGAGTCAAATCGGTTCAGTGGATCCTGAGATATTTAAAAAATCGTTCTCAATGTCACGTATTAACATAGGTAAAAAAAAATATAAATGAATTCTAGATGTTATAATATGAAAAAAATGTAAATATTTTTTCTCTCTAAAATGTACAGTTTTCGAGAAAAAATATATTTTACTAAAAAAAATAAAAATTGTACGTAAATCAAGGTAACCATGATTTTTGCTATATTAAGCTAGCCATCAGTAGATCACTAAACAAAAAAGAGGACCATGCTTTTTTTCAAAGAATAAAAAAAGAGTGTTTATTTTTTGCAAATATTTACTAGGTGGGAAGTACTTATAGGACTGGTCATCAGTCGAATTTTTTTTTGGTGCGCTCGGTATTTTGTGTAGTCGACAGTTTGACAGTCACCCTTCAAAGGGCGTCACATGTCATTGTGGCTACGCAGTGTACAAATACTATGAATAAAATGTTTACGCAATTTCATTTAAATGCCTTAACTTTTCAACTGTCGCGACGACGCGGCGTCAAGTTTATACAATTAAATTTGCCCAGCAAAGTTTAACAAAAACTAAATAATGCAAACAAATTCTTTCTCAATTCAGAGAAATCGTACGCATATTTTTTATACGCTGAATATAGATGTGTATTTTAAGTGTAAAATGTCAAATACGATGATTTAAAATAATTTGTAATTAAAAATACTAACATGTAAATTATTGTAACTGGACTTTTGTCTATGATTTTTTTTTACGCACGGTAGAGTGAATTGGATTCCTCTGAAGAAAACCTGCAACGGTGTACCCATAGCAACGGAAAGCAAATCTCATAATAGTAGATTTGCTTTCCGTTGCTAAATATTTATTTTTTATTTTGTTACTATCCCACAGGAAATATCCACCCCCAGCGAGAAATTTGTCAAAATAAAGTATAGCCTATATCACTCAGGGAGTGTAGCTTTCTATTAGAATTTTTAGAATCGGTTCAGTAGTTTCACAGATAAGAATTTATGATTTATGATGAAATAAACATCGGCATCGCTACACACTCGACTATTCTCAAGCCCTATTATTCCGTTTTTATTACTTAGAGTTGAAATCTTGGAACATATCTTACAATAACAAGAATGTAATTTAGATTTTAGTATAGCCAATTGACATTTCAACACTGCCTGCAATTTCCAATACGTGGCCAGTCTAATACTGTGTGTTGTCTAATATTTGGGACATCGGCAATTAGCGCGTAAAATGGAACAGTTGCAGGTATTGACTCTCCTGTATATTTTGGGGCAAAATGATAAAGGAATATTTTTTAAGAATTTTAAAATTGAATTTAATGCCGTATTTATGTTTTCAAATTAAAAGAAAATCGACACGTTTTTCTCGTTAATTTACCTGAAACTTGTAACTTATTTAAATAATCAGCTCTCGCATGCAGTGAGTTTTCATATCTGAAATTGCTATATATAAGAGGGGATCAGTTACCACTCTCGGGCACGGTGGAGAACTTGGTAACTCACCTAGCCGGAAACTGGGAGTTTCGGGTTCAAGTCCCGACAGTGGTCATTTGATTTTTTCTTAGATATAGCTTATACAAATCATGGCAGCTTGGCTGTCTGATATATATTATTTTCACCTCTAATTGTTATGTGAATAATATTGTTGTGGATATAAGGGGTTAAAAAATCGTTTGATTTTATCATTTACCTAATACCTGAAAGGCGTAAATAGAAAATATATTGAGTGCAAAAAACACCCCATCAATTAAAAGAAAACGTTATCAAAGTCGATACATTTATTTATTTATTGTAAGGAATTTTCCTTAGAATAAATAAATAAATGTTAAATAAATAAACGTTATCAAAGTCGTCACATTTATTTATTTATTCTAAGGAAAATTACTTACAATAAATAAATAAATGTGACGACTTTGATAACGTTTTCTGTTAATTGATGGGGTGTTTTTTCCACTCAGCATATTGTCTATATTTTACACCTTTTAGGTAAAATTAACAAGAAAAATAATCGCGAAATAAAATTTTTAATTAATTTAGAAAAAAAATGATTATGAAATTTGACAATGTAAATACTGTATCACATGCTTTTTAAAATTCTGAACAAATAAATTCTTTACCGTTTTGTTCTAAAATGTACAGGACAACCAATATTTCCAAATGTTTAATTTCGCATGTAAATTCCACCTATGTCCTAAATATTTAGCAAAACAGATCGTGTTGATTACTGTTTTACATGTTAAACTAATATGGCTCTATTTCTCTTCCTATTGACTTCAGAGAAAAAATGTATTTAAAAAAAAATGTTAAGACTTCTGATTTCAATCATTTCCGATATGTTCCCGATAAATTTCAGCTGTAAAAAGAAAGAGAATGACAGTGCAACTTTAAAATTTTTGAAAACGGCTTGATGTAAGCCACGACGATTGCACTTTGATATTATTTGTGAATCCCTTTTCTGCATAAAAATTAACAAAAATTTAAAATTTACACGGTAATCTTCTTTCTTATTATAGCTGAAACCTATCGGAAATGGCAGAAATCATAATTCTAAACACTTTTTTTTCAGTAAACTTTTTCTCCTTAGTCATTAGGAAAGGAGATAGAGCTATATTAATTTAAGCATGTAAAACATGCGTTCAATAAACATCCTGTATATTATCGTATGTAAGTTCGAAGAGGCCGTCGTATACACATTAAATTCTAGATAATTGCTGTGAACGCGCCGCGTTGCCACAGATAGCAATAAACATCGTGTAATGGTCTAATTGTACGACCTCACGACCCGACCGTTACATATATTATTACATATATTATTAGCCTTGTATACAAAATATATATAATATGTGCAGCTAAAAGCGCACCTTTCTACTGCAAGAACGTCGCGAGCGTTGAGTCGAACTTCATTCAATCACCAACATCTATATACAGGATGTTTCATAATATATGCGCAGGACTTCAGGATGTGATAGCTCGTCCAAAAATATGAAAAAAAGTTTCTATTAACCCTCTAAAATGCACCATTTTAGAGATACAGGGTGTTGAAATTGAAAAAAAAATTTCGTTTTTTGCGAATATCTCCGGAACCGTTTATCGTACAGAAAACAGCTTTTGTAAGCATTTTCTACTCATAATAAGCTATGTTTTGTGCGGAAAAAAATTTTTTTAAAGTCATAATTGGTGAAGGTTTTGAAGGAGTAGTGGGTGTTTTTCTCCTTAACTTCTATGCTACTGGAAATAGTACGGTTTTGAGACGCCCATTTGAACCGCCAATTTTTCTACACAAAAAAGGTACTCTTGGTCATAAGATCTAAAGTCGATCGTTTTCGAGAAAAATCAAATTTTGTTGAAAAACATGGTCAATTTTTTTAAATAAAATTTTTTTCTTACTAATTAAACAAAATTTATTTAAACGTTAGAACAAGTAACAAAACCAAACGTTAACTTCATAATTGCAAAATTAAAAAAAAAAATGAAAAAATGATACAAAAGTTGTCTTTTCAAAATTCCCAAACACCCTGTATCAACACCCTGTATCTCTAAAATGGTGCATTTTAGAGGGTAAGTTAATAGTAACTTTTTTCATATTTTTGGACGAGCTATCACATCCTGAAGTCCTGCGCATATATTATGAAACACCCTGTATTATATTATTTACGTTAATCTAGGTATAGAGCGATCAAAAATAACTTTTGCTATTCTCTCCGTCTTTGGGCCGCGGTAGTACATTTATGTGCAGTGAATTTCAAGTCCCTATCTCATTTCGTTTAGAAGTTAGAGCGTAACGATGCCGGTCCTGTACAGTGACATAACGCCATTTTTATAAAGATTATCAAATAGACTATTTTGCAAGGTCGCTGGCATCCTTACTTTCATTTCTCGTCAATTTTAAAAATCATAAGAAATTTTATACAGTTCAAATATAATATTCAAGCCAACAAGATTAATTAAATATTATTCTGAACAGCCGTCGCCACATTAAAATAATAAATCTTGTAATAGAACTAATCACAATTAAAAGTTTACATTGAAGCAAATATTATAACTATTATTTTATAATAAACCATTTTACTAAAAATTAATACAAATTTCAATTAATCACAATTCACAAACAACCATCAAAAAATTCCTGTGACCTGTGACAGACGGACAGACAGACCGACAGGCATCGTTAGCTCAACAATAGGGTGCCTTTCTGGTACGGAACTCTAAAAAGAGAATTAACAAGCCGTGAGGTGGGTCGTTTATTAGGTCTAAAGTGCGACCCTTGATGTCCAAACGACGAACTTCCCAGTTTGATAAATATTTAATAATAATAATTAAATTAGATATTACACAGAAAAGTAATCATCTTAATCATTAAAACATAATTATTATTTACTTTTAACAATAATTAAAATAAAAAAAAACGGCTGAACCGATTTTTACGAGGATTTTTATAAAATTTATGTCAGATCAAAATGACGTTAACACGCCTCGATTGACACCCTTACGAAGTCGATATATTTTTACTTCCCACCTCTACTATGGTAGGGAAGTAATGGATTCAGTCCGAAAACAATATTTCGAGATTTTAACAGATTTTCACGTTTTGAGACCCTAGCAATCGTTTAAGATCATTTTCTGACTGATGTCTGTATGTGTGTGTGTGTGTATGTGTGTAGTGTGTGTGGTGTATGTGGTCAATTTTTCGCCTTCGATATCTTAAGAACGGAACAACATACGGGCATGCCGATTGTTCTATTGTGTTTATCAGCCTTTAACTTAGATCTGATTAGATTTTGAGTCAAATCGGTTCAGTGGATCCTGAGATATTCAAAAAAACGTCCTCAATGTCACGTATTAACATAGGTAAAAAAAAATATAAATGAATTCTAGATGTTATAATATGAAAAAAATGTAAATATTTTTTTTCTCTAAAATGTATAGTTTTCGAGAAAAAAAATATTTTACTAAAAAAAATAAAAATTGTACGTAAATCAAGGTAACCATGATTTTTGCTATATTAAGCTAGCCATCAATAGATCACCAAACAAAAAAGAGGGCCATGCTTTTTTCAAAGAATAAAAATTAAATTGTGTTTTAAAGACCACCAACAGCTAAGGTTATTTGGGCCTAGTCAAAGAATAAAAAAAAAGAGTGTTTATTTTTTGCAAATATTTACTAGGTGGGAAGTATAGGACTGGTCATCAGTCGAATTTTTTTATTCGCGAGATACTGTGTAAAATTTACTTTTTTGGAGTTTATTTGGTTAAGAAAAAAGAACGGCTGAACCGATTTTGAAAAAATTTCTTTCAGATCATATTTACGTTAATACGCGTCGATTGGCACCCTAACGTAGTCGATATCATTTTTCATTCTCGAGATTTCGTCTTAGAAAGAAATGGTCACATACGTACGTACGTACGTAAATACGTACACATACACACGCACAAACTTCTTTCTAAAAATAGTGTAGTGACCTTGAAACATAAAAATTTGTTATACATTTTGATTTCGATTTTCGGACCCAATACAATGACTTCCAATGGGAAGTTAAAAATTTTGCAATTAGCATCGCCAAAATTCGAAAAATTTTGCAAATAGACGGAAATTGGGTCAAAAAAATCATACATGCTGTTTAGAACTTCTATGCATTTTTGTCAGATTTTTCTTTCGATAGTTAATGAAGTCGCCGCCCGAAGCGCTTAGAAAGAAACAATTCGTAAAATGGCTGTTCTTACGTTTGCGCCCGGTACCTAAACTATAATAGATAAATATATGCTCTCGCGGACTTTTTTGTAGGAAATATAATGCTCTACAAAAGGATCCCGTGCATTTTTGTCGTATCTATTATCGTTTCCGCTACCACGAGGGATGAAAGGTTAAAAAACGCCAACCTGGATATTTCAACAACTGTTTTCTAATTGTTTAAACAAATTGGAAGTTCTTAAAAGTACTCACAAATTCTGTTCTTATCGAGCTGAATCCAATGGCACTAAAACATAATTTTTCCGAGAACCGAGAAATTAATGCGAGTGATTACATTGTAAACCGTCTTTTTGCACCAAACGTAAGCTTGCGCATAACCACTGCGCAAACATTATTGTACGTGTTTTAAAGACCACCAACAGCTAAGGTTATTTGGGCCTAGCACCAATTCATATTTTCAATTAATTATTTTTTGATGTGAAACATCTTATGTCGGGCTGTGAACAGCCGCGTGAGGGGAAATATGCAACGAAATGTTTGGCCCGCTCCTTCGCTGCTGTTCTCCCCACCACTGCGGCACTCTCTCTCTCTCTCTTGGCTCAGGCGTGCACTGTAACACACGCGGTGTTACAGTGCAGTATATAGGATTACGTGAGCATAACAGTTAGTTGCTGCTTTTGAAAAAATTCGACTGATGACCAGTCCTATACTTCCCACCTAGTAAATATTTGCAAAAAATAAACACTCTTTTTTTTATTCTTTGACTAGGCCCAAATAACCTTAGCTGTTGGTGGTCTTTAAAACACAATTTAATTTTTATTCTTTGAAAAAAGCATGGCCCTCTTTTTTGTTTGGTGATCTATTGATGGCTAGCTTAATATAGCAAAAATCATGGTTACCTTGATTTACGTACAATTTTTATTTTTTTTAGTAAAATATTTTTTTTCTCGAAAACTATACATTTTAGAGAAAAAAAATATTTACATTTTTTTCATATTATAACATCTAGAATTCATTTATATTTTTTTTTACCTATGTTAATACGTGACATTGAGGACGTTTTTTTGAATATCTCAGGATCCACTGAACCGATTTGACTCAAAATCTAATCAGATCTAAGTTAAAGGCTGATAAACACAGTAGAACAATCGGCATGCCCGTATGTTGTTCCGTTCTTAAGATATCGAAGGCGAAAAATTGACCACATACACACACACATACACACATACACACATACACACACACATACAGACATCAGTCAGAAAATGATCTTAAACGATTGCTAGGGTCTCAAAACGTGAAAATCTTTTAAAATCTCGAAATATTGTTTTCGGACTGAATCCATTACTTCCCTACCATAGTAGAGGTGGGAAGTAAAAATATATACTACTACATAGAGAATACAACCGCGTTCAATAACGTTTTCTTTGATGTTTCACATCTGTCGGGGGTCCCGAGACCCATACCCTTTTTTTTAAATAATAAATTGAAAATCCAATCGCAGACATTATTACTGCTGCTCTATTCGAGATGCGATATTGACGAAAGATTTCGAAAATTCTCTTTATCGAGATGAAAAGGAAACGAGATGTGAGTCACAAATTTTCTCGCTTCAAAATTGGAGATGAGATGGAAAATAGCCATTTCTCATTGACACAATACTGCCTTGAAATTTTTGAAAATTGACTTTCATTTTTTTAATTATATTTTTAACGATGTTGACTCTAAAATACATAGTTTAAAGCAAGATGGACCGAAGAGTGCCGAAACGTCAATAAATAAATGCAATTATTTTAAATACAAGTATTGCAATTATTGATCTTGTGCCACGGAGGTTTTTCTTCAACCTTCAAATATCTTTTAACAATACCTATTTTAAAATTGTCGATTTTTCTTCCAGGTGTAAATCGTGTCCCGTGACGAAGCCAACATTTTTGTGCGGTTCGAATAACCGAACGTTCAGTTCGTTGTGTCGGCTCGACTACCACAACTGCATTCATCAGACCAACATCCGAGTCGCCTGTAAAGGATTTTGTCCTTGCAAAGGTAAAAATATACATAAATATTAAACAAACACTGTCAAATCGCAGTATCAAACACTGCCGACAAAATATGTGTATTTACTAAATTATTATGGTATTTAAATGTATACCGTTATTTAGTACTGTTACAAAACTGTTTTCTGCGTTGGCGGAATAAATATTTATTTACAATAATTAAAAATACAATAATAATAACGCAACAACGAAAAGTCAATTCTAACAATAAAGAAACTTAAATGGTAATTATTGAACTAAACGAGCCACTTAAATAACACTTAACAAATAACTATATATACAGGGATTATTTATTTGTAATTATTTATGTCACTGTATTTATATCAGATTTATTTCACTGTTCAACACTGCCACAGTACAATCTACACTGACTGATTCCCGTTGACTGATCAATATTTATTTCACTGTACTGACTCATGAGTCATGAGTCATGGCCGACTCACCATTCACTGATCCGATTGCATGACACCGTT
Organism: Mongoloraphidia duomilia; assembly: GCA_039654895.1. Classification (NCBI taxonomy): domain Eukaryota; kingdom Metazoa; phylum Arthropoda; class Insecta; order Raphidioptera; family Raphidiidae; genus Mongoloraphidia; species Mongoloraphidia duomilia. Next base: position 1,546,806 of record CM077520.1, on the reverse strand, counting down.
GACTGACTGCTTCACTCGTACCGGCTTGTTTATATACACTACGCGGCCCCGCCTAGTACGTTCTCGTATCTTCGATACCATTCCACGCTTTACTACTGTGACCTTTCTTTCTCGTGGCTTCTAATGGAGGCAGTGGCGTAACATCTTGGGGTTTGCTACAGTACTTTTTACTGAAGGCCACTGACTACCAAGGTTATCTGGGCCCTAGTACCAATGTTCCCTCTAATTTTTTCGATGACTGCGCGGTACAAATGTATATGGGAGCAAAAATGTTCAAAACGCATGTAAAAGTGTGCAAGTGGGGGGAGGGATCATTCTTTATGCAGATTCATATAATCTTTTAATAATTATGTTGACTTTTTTGACGATTTATATATTTTTTTAACGAAATAATCTGTTCTTCGATATGAGGCATTAGTAAAGATAATATTGGTTTTGTGCATCATGAACAATCTCAGAATTCTTATGCTATTTATAAACGAACAGTTGCTTTTCTTTCCGATTTTGTACTAACAAGATGGTAACCTTAGTTTTATTTCCCAAGAGCCTCGTAACGATAATAATGGCTACATTTTTTTTGGCAATCAAGTGTACAAAGCAGAGGCGAATCACCGTACAGTCGCAAAAAAATCAAAAACTAAATTTTAAACAGTTTGTTATTTGACAAAAATATAAAAATTTCGGGGGGAGACCTCAAAATCAGGTTGCTCTTGAGTAAACAAAAAACAAGATTTTTTATTTTTAATATTCTTTTTTAAAAATATTTAAAATATTCAGAGGCCTCAAAATCAAGTTGCTCTAGAAAAACAACAAGAAAACTATTTTTAACGTTTTGCTAATTGACAAAAATTTACAAATTTTTTAGAGGGCGTCTCAAAATTAGGTTGCTCTTGAGGGCATCCAAATACTTAATCCGCCTCTGGTGCAGGGTGAATAATAAACTGAGCTCCTTAGAGAGGCCGTTGTTTATATGGCGTGCTCATAGCTCGTCTATTACAAGCTCCCAGTTTCCAGCTCCTAACCCGTGAACTGGTGAAAGTAGCAAGTTGATTTTCAATTTATTATTAAAAATAATAAACTGAAAATATTGTAGCAAAACCCCAGAGATACGCCGCTGACGACAATAGAAGCATCGAGAACAAGTAACAATGTGTAGCAAAACCCCAGATGATACGCCGCTGGCGACAATAGAATCATCGAGAACAAGTAACAATGGTAAGGCGCGGCATGATACCGAAGACACCAGAATGTTCTGGAAAGTGCGCGAGCGTGGGGGGGTCAAGCTGCTAGCTCTATATAAGTAGAGCAGTCACCGGAGAAGGAACAACGAGTATCGTGTGACAGTGTCGATTTGAAATAAATACAGCATATAAATTGTAGTGTTAATAAAGCGCTTCAGCTCGTTTAAGAATTACTGTTCGTGTTATTATTGTTTAAACAGTGTTGACTGTTATAAATTGAGATATATTATAGTTTATTGTTATCTATTTTTAATTATTGTAAATAAATAATTTATTCCACCCACGTAAGAAAACAGTTTTGTTACAATATTAATTGGTGGGTAACCTGGCAATTGACGGCTTTAAATTAAATTTAAAAAAATGGGGTAGGTAGGTATACTATCGGAATCACTACCGCGTAGGTTTTTGGCGGAAAATGTCTTATCTAATAAACTAATATAATAACCAGTTTCTGTTAATTATTACTTTAAAATAAATTAACGTATTTCCGTAACCAAAATCGTAACATAGATTTTCTAAAGATACCCGCGGTGTCAGACGTTTTCCGTCAAAAAATAACTTTTGAGTTCTGTTTTTTTTCTCATACAAATTCATTTAAATTTCATGTAATTGTAAATGAAATCAATTCAATTTTGTGCATATTATGTACTTTAGACAAAAAGTTTCAAATAAAGTAAATTACGAAGTAAAAAACAAAGTTTGCTATAACATGATTACAAAACGCTATCTGATCGTAGCAAGTCAAACAACATTGTATGTAATATATTTTCCGATACGGCCTTCTTACCGCAAAATGTAAATTTCAGTATAGCGGCTACTTCGGTTGAGGTTTTGCATGATTCCCTCAATCACCACAGACGAACAGGCATGAACAACCCTTTTGTGTAGGAATCAGCATGGATTTTTAGTGTATCTGAACAGATCGGCTTAAGCCGGCTCCAGACAGCATGGAAAATGTCGACCAGTGTTTTGGCCAAACAGAATCCTGTCGTGTGGATATTGGACATATTCAAATGATCACACATGCCCAACCAAACCCAACATTGGTCGCCAATTCGTTGGCCATGTTGTCTGGAGCCGGTATTAGTAAAACATTCCAAATATTTATCCAGGTGTGCAAGCTTTCACGGCCGGCATTGTTCCAAATCTTCATGGTTTCCGGGCTTGTAGGCCGTGGTCCGGTGATATTTCTACCTGACGTTTCGTCTACAACTGTGGTGTGTGACTTGTGAGCCGCCAAGGAGGACACTTCGACCGCTGCCACATCGCCTTTGATGTCTACCGCAGTTGTAGACGAAACGTCAGGTAGAAATACCACCGGACCGCGGCCTACAAGCCCGGAAACCGTGAAGATTTGGAAATTCCAAATATTTCTTTGATCGTTGCTGAACTGATACATTTTGTGTCTGTGCGGATAGATGATAGATATATGATAGATGATTTTAAAGTAGACTTTTGTCTACTTTACAATTATCTGTACAGACACGTATCACTTGAAGTATTTGCAAAGGACTGTCTGTATTGATACAATTCATTTGGTGTTAAACATTCCCAATGCAAACACATTAAACAATATTTGTATGATCACCGTTGAACCGTTGTGGCTGTGCGAATAATATAATTCTACCTTTAGCGTCTATTTCACAAGAAGGTGGAATGTAAAAATGATGAAAATGGGATTAAGAACAACATTTCATTTAAAGTGTTACATATAAATACGCAAGGCATTGCTAATAAAATTGATCTATTAGAAATTTATATAAATCAGCACAATCCAACAATACTGTGTTTTTCTGAAACATGGATGACGGATACTACAGTAAACTCTATGCATATAAATGGTTACAAACGGGCCACTGTATATTGCCGAAAAACTAGGCAGCACGGAGGTGTTGCGATATTTATCAAAGAAGATCTTACATCTAGAAAAATTGACCTAAATAACTTATGTATAGAAATTGACTTTGAATGTGTTGCATTAAAAATAAAAATTGGTGGTGAGAATATTTGTGTTCTGACAATATATAGGAGTTGTAATGGAATGCTTAATACGTTCTTTAAACAGATTGATGCAGTTCTTTCAAAAATATTTTATGATTTCAAGTATGTAGTACTATGTGGGGATCTTAACATAGATTTTTTAGTTGACTCGTTCGATAAAAAGAAACTTTATGACATTTTTAATTCGTATTTTATGAAGAACAGAGTTAATGTACCTACAAGACTGAAAAGCGGCCTAGACTACATTGTGTCAAACGTTGAGTGTTCTACTAGAGTTGAAGACCCTGGAATAAGTGATCACTGTGTGCAAATTGGAACGATTAAAATAGAAACTTCCACTGATAATAATAAGCTGCCTGAATTAATTAAATATAAAAGAAATTATTCAAGTGAAAACATAAAGTACTTTACCTTTTTAATATCATCTGTTGACTGGGAGGACATTTACAATATTCAAGTTTCGGATGATGCATTTAATATTTTCATACAAACAATTACTTGGAGCTTAGATGTTTCGTGTCCAATTAAAAAAACGAATGTACATAAAAAAAATGCCAGTTCAAATAATTGGATAACTAGTGATATTATCACAGAATCACAGAAGTTAAAAGATCTGTATCATATAGTTAAAGCAGTTAAGAATCAAAATCTAACAGTTTTTTATAAAAAAGAAAAAAAATTACATCTGAAGAATATACGTGAAGCTAAAAGAAGTTCTTATCAAAACAAAATCCACAAAGCTACAAATAATAATAAGGAGTTATGGAAAATCGTAAATACAATCAAAGAGAAAAATAAAGAACACTGTAATAACATACAGCTCAGAATGGATGATAAAATAATAACTAACAGTTTAGATGTAGCTAGCATTTTTTGTGATTACTTTTGTAAAATAGCTAAAGATACAATAGATAAGCATTTCTACGATAACATCTCTGAAGAATGTACGGTCCAACCAAATGTAATTAACAGTATGTTTATATCTAATTTTACCTATAATGATGTAGTACAAGCGATTTCTGAACTTACTGACAAGCAGTCGTGCGGTATTGATGATATTACGAGGTTTTTTGTCAAAACAACTTATGTATACTATATAGATGTACTGATAAATTTAATAAATAAGTCAATTAATAGCGGAAGATTTCCAACAGTTCTTAAAAGTAATTTGATTGTACCTGTATATAAAACTGGTAATCCTGAACTAAGAGAAAACTATAGGCCTATCTCTTTAGTGCCTGTATTCTCAATTGTAATTGAAAAATGCATAAGCAAAAAAATTATTGACTATCTTACACATTATAACTTATTTGCAAATGAGCAACATGGATTCAGGCCACAGAGATCAACTGAAACTGCCGCAAATAATCTGATTGACTTTGTTCTACAGAATCTTGATAAGGATAAACATGTGATTAGCCTATTTTTCGACTTAACCCGTGCGTTTGATTGTGTAAATCCCGATTTTATGAAACAAAAGTTGTATAATATTGGTGTGAGAGGCAACATAGCTGACTGGCTAATATCGTTTATGATGGATAGAAAAATTTACACACGAATTGAGAATGAAACATCTATGGAAAATAACTGCAGTTTAGGTGTACCCCAAGGAACAGTTCTGGGGCCTTTGTTGTTCAGTATATTTATAAATGATTTACCACTGCATATCTCTGAAGGAAAAATAATACTTTATGCGGACGATACTACAATTACACTTGCAACCAATTCAATTGCTGAAATGGAATACAAGACAAACATTGTTTTAAAAGAATTTTCCAAATGGTGTTGGCAAAATAGCCTTGTTCTAAATGAAAAAAAGACAAAATGTGTATATTTCAATAAAGTAAAACCAACTCCTACCTTAGACATTCAGCTAAATAGCAATAAAATATTAATCTCAAACGAAGCAAAGTTTTTAGGTATTGTTGTAGATAATAAACTAAACTGGCATTTGCACATAGATACAGTGTGTAAAAGACTAAATCAGTCTTTTTACATAATAAAATCACTTTCAAAATATCTGAATGAAGAGCAAATAATAAATTTATATTATGGAACAGTATATTGTCACCTAAACTACAATGTTGTTGTATGGGGTCACTCTGCACATGTTGAAAGAATCTTCATCATACAAAAAAGAATATTACGTGTAATGTTCAAATTGGGATTTAGAGAGACCTGCAGGCCAGTTTTTGAGCAGAAAAAATTTTTAACGATATATGGTATCTACTTATACAAATTGTTGTCATACATTAAGACAAATATAAAAAAATATGAAACAGTGTCACAAAAACATTCTTATATCACCCGCCAGCGCAATTTGCTATATAAACAAACCTTCTCCAAAACATTCTGTTGTAAGTCCCCATCTATTGCAGGTGTTGATATGTATAATACATTGCCGGAAAGACTTAAAAATATCACAGATGTAAAATTATTTAAAAAGGAATTAAAAAACATGCTTGTTAAAAACCCGGTATATAAACTACAAGGATATATTTTTAGTGAGTTTTAATTATTTATAGCCATTTTAGTATTTTATATTATGTTTTATGACGTTTTGTATCTATATTGTATATATAGCCTCACAAATAAATTGCCTATCTATCTATCTATCTATCTATCTATACGTCTCAGCCACTGAGCAACTTACGTAATATAAAATCTAAAGTTACGTAAATGAGTTTCAATAGAAAAGGTCATAATATTATCTCTGCAGTTTTTGACGACCGTCTGTACCATAGATAAGAGAGTTAGATAGCCCACTCTATCATGAATGCTCTGACTCTTTTAGTACTGACTGCAAAAACTTATGGCGCTAGTGTGCAACCATAGATAGAGTAGTATAGATATCCCACTCTATCCTTTTAGTACTGATTATTGCCACTATGGAGTATGGCGCTAGTGTGCTACAATGAAAGAAGCGGTAATTTCAAATATTTTACTCGAATCTTTAAATTTAATACCTATTCTTAGAAATGACGTACAAATTGAAAAGGTTAATTAAAAAATAAAAGAAATGTTTTTTTCCCAGTTTTATTTCAAGTTTTCATAATAACAAACTATATTAACATTAACAAAATAACATTTGAATACGAAATAAGTCACTAAACTAAATTATTATAATATTATCAAGTCATGTAAATATAAAATAATACAATAAAATATTAATAATATAGTTTTCAGAATTGTTTCATAATAATAATATTGATTTTCGGCTTCATATTTGCAATCTTCACAGCATGGTCGTTGAACCGTTGTGGCTGTGCGAATAATATAATTCTACCTTTAGCGTCTATACGTCTCAGCCACTGAGCAACTTACGTAATGTAAAATCTAAAGTTACGTAAATCAGTTTCAGTAGAAAAGGTCATAATATTATCTCTGCAGTTTTTGACGACCGTCTGTACTGTCAACTTGTGATCTAGCGGTTTGATCGTTTATCTTTTATGTAAAAACGTGTTAATATTTTCTCATATTTCATATTTTCATAATAACAACCGTATAAAATAATGTTAATGTCGTTTGTCTTTATAGCCGCACATTTTTAATAATGCACAAATAAATCCTGATATAAAAATTATTTACTTTTAATAAATAAAAATTATATTCACAAGTGGATCGTTTAAAAATGCACTCCTGATCAAAATTAAAACACCACTCAGTTTTTTTTTGCTAAATTTTTAGTGTGAAGCGTGGTGTAATTATAGCATGGTGGGCTCTTGCGCAGCGAGTAAGTGAGATACGTTCGTCTCGCTCTTGCCGTGTGACGTCACGTAGGGAATAGTACCTAGTGATTAGTTATTATTTTTGGCATTTTTTGTGAAAAAATAATGGGAACTTCGACAAAATTTGTTTACTAATTGTTTTTTAAGGCTTATGAGAAGTTGGTATAGAAGTATTGTATATCCATTTTCAATATTCTTGTGTCTAATAGGCCTGCAACTTACCCCTTAAAAGTATTCTAGAAATCAAGTAACTGGTAACTTCGAGATCTCGTTCTTTCGCAAAATTATCGAAAGTGTATCAGGTTGGAATACTCTGGATCATAATTATTCAAAATTACTGCGGTGGAACCTCCCTAAATAGCGTTCTCAAGTTCAAATCTGCTCCCTACATGACGTCACTGCGCAAAACGGTCGAAAACTGGTACCCTAGGTAGCACACCATGTTATATTCACACCACGGTGTGAAGGAATAATTGAACTATAGTGATGCTCGATACGAGATGTTTTAGTCGATTGTCTCGATTGTTCAAACATCTCGATGACTCTCGATGGTTTTCACTTGGACTAGATTGTTGTTGTTTCATAGTTCACCGAGACCGAGTCGCATAGTACTGAATCATACACTGTCGAGAGCCACATAATATACAATAGTTCATCACTGAAAAACTGTGGTCGAGTCGATGGTCGATTGTGCAGTAATCGCGTAATACGAATTCAATAGTGAAGAGATCACAGAGCAGTGAGTACCGACTGAACAGTGTGAACAATGAACAATCAACGAGTCGCGTGAACGTCAGTCGACTAGCATATAACCTTGAATCGGATTATACAGATTGTAACAAATTAAACCTGTGAATACATTCTGTGTGTAAGATAGAGATTGATATATAAAGCAATAAGTAAGAATAAGATAAATGATCGCTAATAGGAAACTACTGTGGTTACTGTAAATAAATAATACCGAACAACCTGATAACGTCATCGTTGTTCTCTGCAGTAAAAATAGTCACTATTGAAATTAATGATAAAATGGCAATTTATACTGTTTGGGAAAAAATCCAAATAATTAAATGATTTTATGGTGGTAATTCAACCGCCGACATAATAAAATTATTTGTAGCTGCCTTTGAAAATTTCTAACGCATGTCAGTCCGTTGACCATGAAATGTTAGCCAATGTGAGGGGAAATTTTTGTAATCGATTAGGATATTGTTTGACAGAACGTGGCGGTCTTTTCGAACATTTAATAAATTAATTAATAAAATAATTGTTAAAATTTTTGTACTAGATATAAATAATATTACGAATTAATATTATGGTTGATTTGTTGCTTTAGTTGGTAAACTGGTTAAAGATTTACATTTTTACAGCATAGAAGGAGCGAAAAAACAAAGATGACGTTATTAGGTTGTGTAAATATTATTTATTTACAATAACCACAATAACTTCCTTTAGCGATTATTTATCTCATTCTTACTTAATACTTTATATATCGATCTCTGTCTTACACACAGAAATGCCTATGCACAGCTTTAATTTGATGCAATCTGTATGTATTCTCATTCGCTGCTATTGCTATAACCTATGTGGCAAATAATCGACTTGAACAATCGAACTCCGAGTCGATTGTGGACTCGATTGTTATTATGAACGATTACAATAATTGTTTCGACAGTAAAAATATCTCGTAAACGCCCATCACTAAATTGAACTAGACACATGTTTTATTTTCTGATGAAACCAGGCTAGGTTTGGAACAATCAGATGTGGTCGTGAACGAGTATAGCGAAGGCCTAGAGAAATATTTGCTGTCTGCAATGTCTCTGCAACTCTGTGCGGACGTTGAAGCAAATGTCTTTCCAGAACACCAAATAAGGTTACCATTCAGTGTTCTGGGGAGAAATTTGCTTTGACGCCCTCACAGTAGTGATGAGCGATTGTAAGATGTTTTTACAATCGAAACAATTGCAATCGTTCATAATAACAATCGAGTCCACAATCGACTCGAAGTTTGATTTTATAATCGAAATGTTCGATTGTTCAAGTCGATTATTTGTCAGCGAATGAGAATACATATAATCGCGATTCAAGGTTATATGCTATAGTCGATTAAAGTCTGACGTTCACGCTACTCGTTCATCGTTGATTCACTGTTCACACTGTTCAGTCGGTCTCAGAGCACTCGATTACTGCACAATCGACTATCCATCGACTCAACCACAGTTGTTGAGTGATGAACGATTATATATTATGTGGCTCTCGACAGTGTACATCGTCTGTATGATTCAGTACTATGCAACTTGGTCTCGGTGAACTATGAAACAACAACAATCGAGTCCAAGTGAAAACCATCGAGAGTCATCGAGATGTTTGAACAATCGAGACAATCGACTAAAATATCTCGTAATCGCCCATCACTACCTCACAGTGTTGCAGGCAGGCAGCACATTTTTCTCCAAACCTTCGCCATACTCGTTCGTGACCATCCGACGGTTTCAAACTTACCCTGATTTCATCAGAAAACAAAACATATTTCCAGTCCAATTATTCCTTGAATATTAAAATTATAACAGAAAAACCGAGTGGTCCGTTAATTTTGCCCCGGAGTTTATATGCTTTCGAGGTTTATTCGCTTCATTAAAACTGTGAATTAAAATGTCGTTTTGGTGAAAATGCAAAAAAAGCTATAAAAAAAGAAAAGCGTTGTATTGTTATAATATTTTGTTTGTGGGGCAGAGTCTGACATGCATTTGCGAAAGAAGCAGCGGCAGGCAGAACGATACATGAACAAATACAAATCTGTTGAAAAGAAATCCGGTGTCGACCGCGACGCCTCTCCTCGTCAGGATCGGTATACGTTCACCCCGGAAGACTTCAAGTACGAGAACAAACACTACAAGTATATCAAGTACACCAAATATAATAAGGTAAGCTACTTTGTTTTTTCTAGATAATTTCAATATTGTATCTTTGATCACAAGGCAAAATCGTTTATGTCGATTTTTTTTAAGTGAAACTTATGCGGCGCCGCTGCCTCGACGATTTGAAGGGTAAAATGAAACAAGGAATGCGACTTAGGGGTCTGTTAATATGTTATTGGTACTAATATGGTGTGGTAAAGAATGTTTGTAATGCACCGGGGTGCAAATCGCATTATTGAATTTTCACAGGCAAAAGGTCTTGCTCCGGTAACGTTTCAGTGGATCGGATAAATGTAATAAAATCAGACTAAGCAAATAAAGCACACATTTTGATTTCGATTTTCGGACCCATTACAATAACTTCCAATGGGAAGTTCATAAACTAAACATGTTCAAAGCATTGTATTTTTTTAGGCCGCCAAATGTCAGAACTATCTAGGCCTAGTACCATTTCACATTGAAAAGCATTATGCGATTATTGCTTAGAAACTAAATAGTGGGGCCGCCAAGCGACGAATCCAACTTCAACCTTGCACTTTGTGATAGAGAGATGCCACTCGGTACGAATGTTGGTCGGACCCATATCTTCACTTTAAGATGTGAAGGCATTTTGGGCCCCGCGACCGGGCCCCTAGACAGGGTGGTTGCGTAACTTTCAGGGGCAAAACGCCTGTAACTCAGCAACCGTTCCTTGCACATTTAGTACGATCATTTTCACTTACGTCCTTATATTTCACCTCTATACGCGGGATGGTGGAGGTTTCGAAGGTGGTCTGAGGACCGTCCCGTATGAAATAGAGTGTGCTGAATCCAATGAGACTACCCCCAGAACTGTGCAAGGAACGGTTGCTGAGTTACAGGCGTTTTGCCCCTGAAAGTTACGCAACCACCCTGTCTAGGGGCCCGGTCGCGGGGTTCAAAATGCCTTCACATCTTAAAGTGAAGATATGGGTTCGACCAACATTCGTACCGAGTGACATCTCTCTATCACAAAATGCAAGGTTGAAACGCTTAACGGCCCCACTAAAACAGCTGTCACAAGTTTTTCTGTTTTCTGTCGAGGTTTATTAGACTGAAAATTAACATATGCGTTTCTTTTTGAATAAATATGACCTTAAGCAAAAATAATAATACCTTATTTGAAATAAATGTAAATTTGTCTAAAAATGTAAAGTAGTTTTCCATTATTAATGCAAATGTAAACATATTATGTGGGTGTTGGTTTTTCAACGAAAAAGTCTCAGTTCTGTTTCCCACAAGTAGACATAATTATACTGACATGTTTATTGATTTTCTCTCAAAAATAACTTCGTGGATTTTATAACTCGACGGTAAAAAAATGGCGTGACTTCATCAAAGCTTACTTTTAACTGTTTAGTTCGTAAAGTACTTATATAGTGTAGGCATTTGTTCATAAAATCTATAATTTGTATTTTTATGGATCTAAAGAAAAATCGCGTAAAAAATTAATCCATAAAAATGTATTTCTATCTTTACATAATATATTATTAAAAGTGTAAAGGAAAATTTGCTTGCAATTTTTCTACAGTTATAAAGATTATCCGTAAAGGATTTTATCGAGGATTTTATATATATCTATATACAGGGTGTCCCAAAAAGAATGGGACATAAAGTAACAGCTGATTCCTTACAAAAAAATAGTGCGATAGACGCCAACTTGTCTATTCCGAAAGTTGATATTAAAAGAGATACAGGGTGTCAAAGTTAAATTTTTATTTTTGATTTTCTTAAATAACTTTTAAAATAATTTAGGCATTTTAATGAAATTTGGTATATGGGGATTTTTTGACATGAGAAATTCAAATCAGACCTTGGTATGGCTCTTACTTGTAGGGGGCGCCACTTACACACCTTTTCACTCATTCATATAGTCATAACTTTTTTGTACGCACTCGTACTATTTTTTTAAATTAAAAAATTAATTTTTCCGTCATTTTACGTAAAGAAGGTATACATTGTAAAAGTGGCTAGGAGTAACCTTTTTCAAGATATTTGCACTTAAAGTAACCGATGCAATGTGGTTTTAAATGGCAAATTTTGAAAATGAACGTATAGGTGGCTTTGAAAACGCCGGCGCGGCGTTATCATGGTAATTTTGACAGTTTTATTTAAAAATTCAATGTTTCTTATTAAAATGCCGCGTCATAATGATAAAAATAAAAATTAAACTTTGACACCCTGTATCTCTTTTAATATCAACTTTCGGAATAGACATGTTGGGGTCTATCGCAATATTTTTTTGTAAGGAATCAGCTGTTACTTTATGTCCCATTTTTTCTGGGACACCCTGTATATAGGGCTTCTCAACTCAAGGGATAGGCTACTTTGTATCAGGCTCATAGACATACAAATCTAGGGACGCAGTACAAGCGAGTGGGGTGATTGCTGTTAAGGGAGAGCTGTGAGGAAGCAAGTGTGCCCACATTCTAATGGTCGCTTCAGTTGCGCAAGCGCTGTACGAGCAATTGAGCATGCGCAAAGACGCGGACGACTGCATCTGGCGCAATTGAGCATGTGCAGAGACGCGGCCAATAGAACATGGGCACATGTCCATAAGACAGGCATGCACCCTCGCCTGAATGGCTTCGCCCCCTCGTCTAAAGTGATACTTTATACTCCGTACGTATAGATTCCTATGTCCATGATCAGGCTTCTCTCTCGTTGACATTATAAATTAAATAAAGTTTATGTTAAATCATGTGATGCCGCGGTAACGGCTAGTTTTATATAGTAGTGCAATGATTCTCAACCAGGGTTCCACGAGTCCGTGTCCAGGGTTCTGAGAGGATTTGCAAAAACTTGCCACATTTCAATGTTATTTTCAATAGTTATTTTTATTAATATTTTAAATATTTATTTATTAACCCTACTTCAACTGCTTTAAACGTCTGTTTTGTAATTTACCTCTGTCAGGCCCGTATTCACCAAACACTGTTAAAGATAGAAGTTACTAACCTTAGAATAAATTTATTCCTTGGAATAAAATAAACTTTCTATTCACCAAGCAATTTATTCGATAGAATAGTAACCTCAGGTAAAAATTTACTATATACCATACGCCTTGGAGATTTTGTCAAATATTTTGATTCTAAAGCACGTTTACCAAAGATCCGACCGATGGCGCATCGATCGAAAATGTAAAATGGTGAATATTGGCATATTTTACTGACAAAAGCCTTTACCTGAAAGATATAAAATTAATATTTACCTGAAAAGGTCGCCAGGCCATAAAGTAATTTATGCATTTCGTGCACACCCTATTTAACTAGGCAAATAAATATTTATACTCTTGAAATTGGACAGAATAACTATTCTTACGATTTTATACCTGCAGTAAACTTAACTATGTTTGGTGATTTGAGTTATCACTATTTATTCCGAGTGATTACCAGGGGAATAAATCAACGGAATAAATAACTAACTAGGCTCAGTGAATACGGGCCTCAGCCAGGTAAAAATTCCCAAAGAGTTTACGAAATATTTAAAGGGTTCCTTCAAAAGCAAAAGGTTGAGAATCGCTGTATTAGTGTATTGATTTGTAGTTGCGTAATGAATCATCGATTTTTATTGATATACTTAGTTATATATAGGCTTAGACAGCCAACAGGGCTATAACAGCATAGGATGGGTTATCCTTTTTGAGGGTGATTGTAAAATTGGTAATTACGGTTCGTCTATTATAAGCCCTAGAAGTATATAGGTTTACCTACTATTTCCCGAGTTCTAATCTAATGAATCATTAAGGTCATGCAGAGGTCATACCTTATTACTATCCATTTTGTTTATATTCATGCCATGCATTCTCCCTATAGAGCAGCTACCTGCGTTGTAAAGTGAGTTAGGTTTCGTTTGCATTGATCTTGTGCAGAATTAGTGAAAACATTTTCCACGTAATTAGGGGGCGTACAGGGTTCGGCAATCAGTTCCCGGTGGTTTTAAACCACCTCGTATATGGTTATTGTTGAAATGAAAGAAAAAGCCAAAAATTCTACGATGCCATCAGTTTCCGAAACCGGGTCCCTGTGCATAGAGCGCTGCGATGTAACCTCTGCGTTACGAGTGGAACAGTTGAGTACGGTCGTTTTTATGATATATAAGTATGTTGCGAATTCTTACGGTCGGGTTACGAATTTAATTAATTAAATATTATTATTATTTATTAATTATGCTATAATACAGGGTGTCCTCAAAGACACTTAACACACGCCTACCACATGTTCCTGAGACCAAAATAAGGCGATTTAAGCAAACTTACCTTCTTACAAAATTGCTTAGTTTGGGCGCTATACGGCCCTGAAGTTACAATTTTGAAATCGTTTTTTTGTTATAAATTTAAAACGGCTTGTGCGATTTTGCTAAAATTTGGCACGTTGACATAGTTTTATAGAACAAAAAAACCCATATCAAAATTATGATTAATATAAATCCATAGGCGTAGAACTCGGGTTTTTTAATATTTGAACGTTTCAAATTTCTACACTCATGGAAGAAAAGGGGTTTAAGTACAAAATTTAGATTCAGTAACTTATTTGCTACAAAAAAGCTACTCTTATTAAGACTCGATTACTCTCATGGTTTTTGAGAAATTTGTATTTTAATAATAAGCTAATCAATAATAATACGTTGATAATAATAAGTTGATCAGTAAACAAATAAGATGGCCATGCTTTTTTCTAAGTATAAAACTGGAGATAATGAAGAATCGTTGTATGCATAAAAATGGTGGACACTTTGACCACTTTTTATGACATATTTATTTATTTTTCTTCAGCTTTAGTAACTTTACTTCATTTTGTAAAAATTACTGCGCGAATTATTAACATACAAATTTCTCAAAAACCATGAGAGTAATCGAGTCTTATTAAGAGTAGCTTTTTTGTAGCAAATAAATTACTGAATCTAAATTTTATACTTGAACCCCTTTTCTTCCATTGGCGTAGAAATTTGAAACGTTCAAATATTAAAAAACTTGAGTTCTACGCCTATGGATTAATATTAATCATACTTTTGATATCGGTTTTTTGTTCCATAAAACTATGTCAACGTGCCAAATTTTAGCAAAATCGCACAAGCCGTTTTAAATTTATAACAAAAAAACGATTTCAAAATTGTAACTTCAGGGCCGTATAGGGCCCAAACTAAGAAATTTTGTAAGAAGGTAAGTTTGCTTAAATCGGCTTATTTTGGTCTCAGGAATATGTGGTAGGCGTGTGTTAAGTGTCTTTGAGGACACCCTGTATATAAACCTTCAGTGAAAAATTATCTAACTGATGGTGAAAACC
The DNA here is from genome assembly GCA_039654895.1 of Mongoloraphidia duomilia. Taxonomy (NCBI): domain Eukaryota; kingdom Metazoa; phylum Arthropoda; class Insecta; order Raphidioptera; family Raphidiidae; genus Mongoloraphidia; species Mongoloraphidia duomilia. Next base: position 1,531,612 of record CM077520.1, on the reverse strand, counting down.
GCATCAAAATCCGTTGCGTGGTTTAGGAGGAGTTAGCGGTTAAACAGATAGACAGACGCGAAAAGCGACTTCAATTTATACTATGTGGAGAAGTTCTCTCGTTGGAATTTATGTGTAAAAAAACAAACTTTACATAAATAGGTTTAGTGAACTTGAAGAAAATTTCGAGTTGTTAAATTGAATTTTTCGATTGCACGATTTCTGATTTAACAGTCGGACATCGTAAACAGCTACGTCACAATCAGGAGACTAAAACTTTTTTATATGTTATTGTCAAACGTAGCTGCAGCATCGGCTTTTCAGGCTAGGCCTCAGGACTTTTAGTACGTAAATTCCTTCAAGATACCTATTTATTTATTTATTGTAAATTATAGACGCGTCGACAACTTAGGTCATAAGCGTCTTGATTACATTAGATAACAATTCACTTAAAATTAAATGACATCACAAAACATCCATGAGCGGAGGCGAGATTTGGATCCATGACATTTGATCCCAGCAATTTTATACCACGACAAGTGATCCCACGACAACTGATCCCAACGACATTTGATCCCAAAAAATTGTCTATAAACTGATAGCGTCTGATAAGTAATAAAGTTATTAAATTTTATTAATTTAATGAAATAATTTAATCGAGGGAAATTTTTTTGAATTAAATTTATAGACGTTATGATATATTTGTAATTACATTGTTATTAGAATTCTAACGAATGTAATAGTAAATATAATGTGTTTATGAGTTAATAATCCTTTAAAGATTATGCAAAGATCAAGTTGAATAAACCAAATGATAAATAAAAGTGGTTTATTCAACTTGATCTTTGCATAATAATTAGTAAATATAATGTGTTTATGAGTTAATAATCCTTTAAAGATTATGCAAAGATCAAGTTGAATAAACCACTTTTATTTATCATTTGGTTTATTCAACTTGATCTTTGCATAATCTTTAAAGGATTATTAACTCATAAACACATTATATTTACTATTACATTCGTTAGAATTCTAATAACAATGTAATTACAAATATATCATAACGTCTACAAATTTAATTCAAAAAAATTTCCCTCGATTAAATTATTTCATTAAATTAATAAAATTTAATAGCTTTATTACTTATCAAACGCTATCAGTTTATAGACAATTTTTTGGGATCAAATGTCGTGGGATCAATTGTCGTTGGGATCAAATGTCGTTGGGATCAGTTGTCGTGGGATCACTTGTCGTGGTATAAAATTGCTGGGATCAATTAACGGCACACCGCGAGATTTGAACCCACGACAAACTGATTCAGAGGCCGCGACGCTAACCACTGAACCACACTGTCCTCTTCAAGATACCTATGTCAGCATGTTCGATATATTATTTTTTATATTTTATATTCCGCATTAACTTATTAAAATGACATCAAAATTCAGAAAAGTCTTGAAAATTAACTAGAGTTTTGGTAAGAGTCTTGATCTAGATAAAGAAGGTCTTGTCTTGTCTTGAAAATTTCTAGACAAGAATTTTGCAAGTCTTTGTCTTGAAAATCTAGACAAGACAAGAGTCTAGAAAGTCTAGATCTAGACGGCAACACTATAGACCTATTTCATATTTATTTCAACTGGATATCTCTATCCGTTCCTGAGAAAATGGATCTTGACAGACGGACACTCAGCCAGCCAGACGGACAAACGAGTAATCCTATAAAGGTTTTTTTTTTTTTTTAACACGCTTATATTAGCTTCACCTGTATGTTTGCTTGCTTGTTTGTCAGTTTGTAACCGACTTCTTTGAACTTGATTTTGACCAACTTTGAACGGTCAGATTTAGTTTAAACTTTGTCGACTTATCAAGGACCGACGACAATACAATAATTCAATAAGTTTGTCCCATTATCCTGACCAGGATCTCCAGGACTAAAAAAAAGCAAAAAACTTCAGATTGAACTGAAACTTTGCACACTTATCAAGGACCGATTACAATACAATAATTCCATAAGTTTGTCCCATTATCCTGACCAGGATCTCCAGGACTAAAAAAAGCAAAAAACTTCAGATTGAACTGAAACTTTGCACACTTATCAAGGACCGATTACAATACAATAATTCCATAAGTTTGTCCCATTATCCTGACCAGGATCTCCAGGACTAAAAAAAAGCAAAAAACTTCAGATTGAACTGAAACTTTGCACACTTATCAAGGACCGATTACAATACAATAATTCCATAAGTTTGTCCCATTATCCTGACCAGGATCTCCAGGACTAAAAAAAAGCAAAAAACTTCAGATTGAACTGAAACTTTGCACACTTATCAAGGACCGATTACAAAACAATAATTCCATAAGTTTGTCCCATTATCCTGACCAGGATCTCCAGGACTAAAAAGCAAAAATAAATTATAGTTTAAAAAAACTAAAAAACACGTTTTAATGAACTAAAAAGTAAAAAATAATTAATTTTATTGTAAAAAAGCGTGGGGTGCTTTGTATCATATTTTCATACTACCCCACGCTTTTTTACAATAAAATTAATTATTTTTTACTTTTTAGTTCATTAAAGCGTGTTTTTTAGTTTTTTTAAATTATAATTTTTTATAAAAAGTTTTTTAAATTTAATTACCATCCGACTAAAGTATCATTTTATTTAGGCCTGTCCTGCTTTAAAATATCAGTACAAAGCGTGACAAAGCCTTTCAGTGCTGAATCATTATCAGATCTTATTACGGAACCTTGAAATTAATTACTTTGTTATCGTAGAAGCATTGAACTCTCCCCCTGATCGTTTAAGATCAAAGGATAGATTCGGCACTTCAAAGCTTTTCTCGTTCGTTTGATTTTTCTTGTGAATGACTTTTTAACGAGTCGTAAATAGTAAACGAAAAAATTAGTCTACATTACGCAGTTTCAGCCATCAATAAATCTTTTTTTGTTTTTAGTTTTGTATAAAAATAATTTAATACGAAATTAAAAAGATATTTTGCTTGCCATTTGTTTAACGGTGCATTTTATAAAATAGGTAGGTAAATAAAACAGGGTTGTTACGTATGTCAATTATTCGATATGCTCGAATTCGTTCATCATTCTCCTCTGTTGTCGAGCGTCTATAATCTACAATTCATTCATTCGTTCATCATTCAACAATTACTGTAGTCGAGTCGATGGTCGATTGTGCAGTAATCGCGTAATACGAATTCAATAGTGAAGAGATCACAGAGTAGTGAGTACCGACTGAACAGTGAACAATCAACGAGTCGCGTGAACGTCAGTCGACTAGCATATAAACTTGAATCGCGATTATATGTATTCTCATTCGCTGCTATTGCTATAACCTATAATGTGGCAAATAATCGACTTGAACAATCGAACATTTCGATTGTAAAATCAAACTCCGAGTCGATTGTGGACTCGATTGTTATTATGAACGATTATAATTGTTTCGATTGTAAAAACATCTCGTATCGCCCATCACCACATTACACGATTAAAAGGTGAAAACCATGGCAACCAAATGAAATAAATGTCTATGAATCTCTTGACGAAGGAATGAAAAAGTGTTAATATTTTGTGGTTACTTTTTTAGAACGCAGTGAAATAAATGTCTAATAAAAAATAGCAATTGAATTCAGCTTATTTAAGCTGGTTGTCTGTCCTTTAATAATATTCTTCCTATTCAACTAATGTGTAATAAGTATTGTAACAAAACTGTTTTCTTACGTGGGTGGATATTTATTTACAATAATTAAAAATGTATACAACAATATACAATAATTCGTAACAATGAAAAGTCAATTTCAACAGTCAACACTCTTTATATAATAAATATCTGGGTGCCGAGCTTTGCTCGGATGAGTTCAAAAAAATAGTAGGTATTTGTATGCTGTGAGATATTATTTTCTCAGAATATTATTCCGAAACGAATTTATTTCTGAAACATAATTTAAATAATTGTTTCTGTTAAATATTTTAAATACCTATGTGTATTTTTAAGCGTAAAAACTAAGTATCAACTTGAATCAAGCATTTTTTCCTGTAAATATTACTTAGGTCGCCATTTTCAAATCTACCGCCATTATTGTTTTGTTGACTGAAGAACTCGCAAAAACCGATTTTCATAGATTGAGTATCTTGTAAAAATGTTCGAATCAGATGAAATTCTGCTTGCCCGTTGCCGTTTCAATAATCCATTTTTTGAACCTATCGTTATAAAAATTCGATGTGTTTTGATATACTGCATGCCTGCGTCGCTAGAAGTGCGGCCCTTCGGGCCGCCGTGCAATTTTTTAAACAAAACTTTTTTGTATGTATCTTAACAATAGTTTTCAAAAATCGATGTGTTTTTACACAGACTCGCGGTGCCAGAAGTGCGGTCCTTCGGGCCGCCTGTTTGTCATTATTTACATATTGTGCAAGACACTTCTTATATTAGTGTTCATTTACAGTTTTAACCCTTGTGATATATTATACAAAATCTATGTAGAAATAGGCTTCGAATCGATCTGACAATTGACCGAGTTATAAATAAAAAAAACCCTTTTTTTTAATTGCTCCCCTCTGGGACCAAGATTCCTACCTAGATCGATTTCTCGCCCCGAAAAATCCCCATTCTGTAAATTTCATCAAAATCGTTATTCGTTTTTGAGAAAAAAAAGTCTACGTAAGATTATACGTCATACTATATTTAACGTACATAATATACATATTTTATATAGGTAATATAAAAAAAACATACTTAGGTACCTATTTATTTAAATATTAGTTAAAACTACTTACATAATTATGTTTAGTTTTTATTTCTGTTATTTTTTACTATACAAATAGTTCACGGATTATTTTAATAAGTTAAAAATTCTGTCGGAGTATTTTGACATTTATAAATAATGAAAGTTTGTTTTCTCCAAAGCCTACTCACGATATTACAATGTTTTGACAGGTCAAAAAACCGTTTTTAAAAATGATAAAATCGATAGGAAAACGAATTTTTCCAGGGATGAGACCTAGCTAAATCTATTTTTTGCCCCCCGAAACCCCTTTTCGATAAATTTGATCAAAATCGTTAGAGCCGTTTTCGAGAAAATATTTATATAGATACATAGAAACATATATACAAGATTTACTCGTTTAATAATATAGGGGGATAACACGAACAGTATTTCTCAAACAAAGTGAAAACACTTCAATAGCACTATTTATTTATTTCCGTTGTTTTTAACACGACACTAATTCACGACTCTCGTTCCTCTTTCTTCGGTGACTGCTCTACTTATATAGAGCTAGCAGCTTGACCCCCCCCCCACGCTCACGCGCTTTCTAGAACATTCTTGTGCCTTCGATATAATGCCACGCCTCACCATTGTTACTTGTTCTGGATGCTTCGATTGTCGCCAGTGGTGTAACATCTGGGGTTTTTGCTACAGTATGTTACCCTCTTAAAACTGACATGTCTCATATTAAACGCGTATATCTCCCAAGGCGTTTGCTCATTTTATTACAGGGACAGAAGTTGTACATAAATTCATATTGAATGTATATTACTCACACGCTTTTGCACTCAAATCTCAATATGTTCCGGTGAAAGCGATAAATCAGCTATTATGAACAATCACTAGTAAATCTTAATACTAACCTATACTAGTTCTGTTCCTTAAAAAGAACCTTTTCTAAATAATTGTCTGTTTGTTGTAAAAATATATCCCTAACGTCTTGAAAATGAACAAAAACGAGAAAAAAGGTTTCCGTTGCTTTTATCTTTTTAACACGCTTTTATTAGCTTCACTTGTATGTATGCTTGTTTGTAACCGACTTCTTTGAACTTGATTTTGACCAACTTTGAATGGTCAGATTGAACTGAAACTTTGCACACTTATCAAGGACCGACGACAATACAATAATTCAATAAGTTTGTCCCATTATCCTGACCAGGATCTCCAGGACTAAAAAGCAAAAATAAATTATAATTTAAAAAAACTAAAAAACACGGTTTAATGAACTGAAAAGTAATAAATAATTAATTTTATTGTAAAAAAGCGTGGGGTAGTATGAAAATATGATACAAAGCACCCCACGCTTTTTTACAATAAAATTAATTATTTATTACTTTTTAGTTCATTAAAGCGTGTTTTTTAGTTTTTTAAATTATAATTTTTAATTAAACAAAAAGTAATTGTAAATTTATCAACTGTTTTTTACTATTCAACTGGTAATTACTAACCAGTATGATTTTAAAAATGTATTACTAGAACCGGTTCTTTTCAGTAACAGTTCGTAAATAACTATTATTCCGTCCTATTAATAAAAATATATAAGCACTGTGGTTGGAATAAAATCAAAATAAAATATAGTTACTTCTTACCACAACATTTTTATTGATGGATGTACATTTTGAAAGCTGAAGATGAAAGCATAGCTTTCGAAATGTACATCCATCAATAAAACTGTTGTGGTAAGAAGTAACTATATTTTATTTTGTTTTCCGTCCTGTTAACATTACCAATGCATACAATAACAACATGAATGTCGGTAATTTCGTTTTTTCGTGAGTTTTCGAGTACGGTTGAATCGATTTTGATGATACTTGCTACAATATCAGTTGATATCCCAAACAAAATATATAGGTAATGTCGAAGTTATTGGTGAAAGAACAGTGCGATCGCTAAATTTTCAGCTATCACTAACATCGCTATTCGACTAGTAATAGACCACTCTGACACCGTCATGACTCTACATATCCTTTTAAAGTTTCTACTAGTGATGTGCCGGATCGTTAAAAATGTATATCCGCGGATACGGATCTGAATACGGATATTTGGTCTCAAGATCCGCGAATACGGATACGGATCTTAACTTTCTTAGAGTACGCGGCGGTAAATACTAAATATTGCTCATCGATCTTTGGAAAGAGACTATCTGTTATGGGAAAAAGTTATTGACCACGATATTAAAAAATAAAAAATTATCTGAATGGAATTTAACTGTTTTTCATTATTACCTAATCATCTATATATATAAAATTTTATCTATGAATTGAAAATTGATAAGGTAAAAGATCCGCCAAAAAACTAACGGATACGGATACGGATCTTTCTTTTCCCTCGGATATCCGCGGATACGGATACGGATATCCGGCACATCACTAGTTTCTACACATTATTTTCAAAAGAACTTCTCTCATCAGAGATACAGAGACGCGAAACTCTATGTTCTAACGTCGGCTTTTCACATTGACTAGGAATTGTTTATAATCACTGAATTTCTGTCACTTTAACACATATATTCATAGACGTGTAGATAGGGAATGGATGATGGCCGATGGCAGGGGAGCCATCGCAGTAATTAAATCTTGCGGTCGCTCGGGAGTAGGCCTGGTCGAATGTGTCTCTCTCTCTCTCTCTCTGTGTGTGTGTGCGTGTAATGCGAACTCGGATTTTTAATCGTTTCGCGCCATATTAACGATTAGCAAGCAATAAACGACTGTAATATTTCATATCTCGCGGGCGTGAATGTGATATACTCGTACATAAATATGAAATAACGACGTCTTGTTAATACAATATCGACATTACGTTATATCAATAATGTGAAAGCCTTGTTTACAGTATGTAATTTAAAGCAGAGCGAGATTTCAAAGAAATTTTCATTGGGTTGGATTTACTCGAAGAAGTCTGAACAGCCGCTCTTTTTTCTTAACCAAATAGACTCTAAAAAAGTAGATTTTACACAATGTCTCGCGAATAAAAAATGATATCGACTTTAAATAAATAACAATATATGAGTTAGGTTATTGTGGACAACAATATAATAATTATTAATTAATTCAACAATGAATTTTTAATCCACAAGGCATCCACTAGGTAGTGAATAGTATTTCTTAACATATCAGTCAGCATATTATGCCATCATGATTGTTAAACGTCAAACGATTGTTATAAGATATATAAGGAAAAAATCAGAAGCCACTGTCAGGACAGTGGCATCTGATTTTTTCCTTATATATCTTATAACAATCGTTTGACGTTTAACAATCATGATGGCATAATATGCTGACTGATATGTTAAGAAATACTATTCACTACCTAGTGGATGCCTTGTGGATTAAAAATTCATTGTTGAATTAATTAATAATTATGATATCGACTTTGTTAGGGTGCAAATAGAAGCACATTAACATCAACAAGACCCGAAAGAAATTTTATCAAAATCGATCAAGCCGTTTTTTTTTTTTGTTTCAATACGACTGCAAAAAAGTAGATTTTATATGAAATCTCGTCCAAAAAAATGTTATCAACTTCGTTGAGGTGTCTATCAAAACATGTTAACGTCACTATGATCCGACATAAATTTTATAAAAATCGGTCCAGCCGTTTGTTAAATTTATTGTTAAAAATAAAAAATAATTATGTTTTAATGATTAAAATGATTACTTTTCTGTGTAATTTCTAATTTAATTATTAATATTCATCAAACTGGGATGTTCGTCGTGTGGACCTCAAGGGTCGCACTTGTAAGTCCCAATTAAAAGTAACTTTAGTCCTAATAAACGACCTCCCTCACGGCTTGTTTTTTTTTTCATACTGTCTGACATTTTAGTACAATTAAATGAATGACAATAGGTGCGTTTGGTATCAAGGTGTAGTGTAAAAAGTGTAAGCACTTTTGACACTTACGTTTGTTATACAAAAGTGTAAAATAACTGATCTGTTTGTTATTTCAGTGTGGGACTAAAAGTGTAACAATTATTAGTCCTGACTTTTGAGCAGGTGCACGTAGTGTAGTGTAGGCCACGTGATATATGTCTGAATTGACAATCGCTTTGACAGATTTGATACTTTTTTCGTAGGTACTCAATTTTTTACATTTTTTGTCTCTTAAAAATGAATGAGCTTCAAAATGTAATGGTACAAGATATATGGCAGTGATTTTAACATTTTTACGACCAAAAAAAACTGTAAAAACTAGAAATCTGTCATTAATTTATTTTATAATGCGCATGTACAATCTACTCAGAATGTACACTAGCCCGTTTGTTACAAGTGTACATTTAGTTTACACTTTTGGTGAACTTTTTACACTTTTCAGTGAAAAATTATCTACACTACACTACACTACACCTTGATACCAAACGCACCTATTATGTCTTTTGTAGCGACTACACTGAATTAAAATGATTTTAATTTAATTATATCCTCCTAGGTCATGATAGTCTTTGCTTTGTCCGTGAGTAAAGCACGCTTCGATGTCTGTTTTATATCTAGTCCAGGCTGAACCAGTGATAATGTGGCATAATACTGTTTTATTATCCATGATGCGAACCGCGACCTGTCTGATCCGAGTCGCCGGAGCCAATAAAAACAAAATCTTGTTTTCGCAACGATATAATGCTTTATCCAGGGTACGTCGTTTTGTGTGTGTATGTAAGTGCTTGTGTGCATCCCATAATATACAATAGACCTTATAAAAATGTGGATTAAACAAGGATTTAGGCCATAATTGTCAGTGTTATCGAATTGCAACAAACAGGATTATTTATGTGTTCATCTAATCCACTACGCGTAACCAAGAAACAACAAACTAATGAATGCTACGACGATAACAAACAGTTGAAAGTACATGGGACTTTTCAATGTAGACAAAAATAAAATATGTTGACATTCAGGGTAGCGTTGGGCGAATACGAGATGTTTTTACAATCGAAACAATCGCAATCGTTCATAATAACAATCGAGTCCACAATCGACTCAGAGTTTGATTTTACAATCGAAATGTTCGATTGCTCAAGTCGATTATTTGCCAGCGAATGAGAATACATATAATCGCGATTCAAGGTTATATGCTGGTCGAATGAAGTCTGACGTTTACGCTACTCGTTCATCGTTGATTCACTGTTCACACTGTTCAGTCGGTCTCAAAGCATTCGATTACTGCACAATCGACCATCCATCGACTCGACCACAGTTGTTGAGTGATGAACGATTATATATTATGTGGCTTTCGACAGTGTACGATTCAGTACTATGTAACTTGGTCTCGGTGAAATATGAAACAACAACAATCGAGTCCAAGTGAAAACCATCGAGAGTCATCGAGATGTTTGAACAATCGAGACAATCGACTAAAATATCTCGTAATCGCCCATCACTAATTCAGGGCAGCGCTTTTAGTCCTTCTTCTCATGCTTGGAAACGTTTTTATAGGTTCATTTCAGTCTAGGTATACATTTTGTTATTGTTTTGTTTTTATATCAGCCTTTTTGATGTGAAACATCTTATGTCGGGCTGTGAACAGCCGCGTGAGGGGAAATATGCAACGAAATGTTTGGTCCGCTCCTTCGCTGCTGTTCTCCCCACCACTGCGGCACTCTCTCTCTCTCTTCAGGAAACTTATAGACTGAGACCCTTGAAGTCTAGCCTTCAGAAATACAAAATGTGTAGCAGTCTTTATTGAGAATAGTTAAATGTAATTCATAATCATGCGTTATTCACCTTTTAAATTAAACAAATGAACAGACGATATACGTAATTAGTTCGAAATAGCGGTGAATAAAGATCGTGCTTATTGAACAATATAGGGTTTGGTCATTGTAAAAACATTGATGTCATATAAATAATATGTGGATGCAAAAACATTATGATAAATAATTATTGCATATACGTAAATAACTCACGATTCACGAATACAGTAAAGTCTCGTTTATCCGGTTGTTTTTAAAAAGTTTCTTTTACTTATATTTTGTTTCAAAATTTTCCCGAATCAACGGTGGAGTCAGTGTTGTAGTAAAAAATTCACAGATTTCGCAATCCTTGCAACCATCGAGGACATTGAAAATGATAACAGCATATATGAAACATAATTAACTGTTTATTATACACACAATATTTATCAATGCACTGTTTAGTTTTGTCAGGAATAACCCTATTATTCTTCTGTTATATACGCGTTCACTTTTGCTTGATTACAAAACTTTTAAATGGATTTTTCTACAGTATTTATTAACATTTGCTCAAAAATAACACCTCAGATCGTCGCAAATACCTCTCAATTAACTAGACATGATATAAAACACATTTCGAAAAAATTGCACTTGTTCAATTTTGCATGATTGCTCCACACTTGATCGCGACACCGTTGTCTTTTGGCCTTGAACGAAAACTCGTAACTCTGCCCCCATATACGAACATAAACATTTCCAATGTTAATAATAAACATTAATTTATTAAAATTAACTGATTATATAATTCTAATTATTATTTTCAACTAGCTACCTCTTACCGTTATGGAGATAGAGCTTTGTGACAGACGGACGGGCGGACAGACATCGTAGGCTCAGTTATAGGGCTCCGTTCGGAGGTACGGAACCCTAAAAATTACGTAAATAATCGCACATTAAAATAAATACTTAATCATATTAAAATAAAAATAAATATTTAATTTGTATAATCAAAAATGTATCTCAAAAAGAACATTCATAAATCATAAAAAACTCGGGTCGCAGTGCCAAACCCTGTCGACAATATTGTGTATTTGCTAATACAGTCCTTGTAGCTTTATTTTGAGAACTTAAGTTTGTTTTTGAACAAAATAAAAAATTTAACCCCTTAATACATCCTTTAAAATAATATTTTTTTCTTAATTTCAATATTGTTATCAATGCAACCTCTGTACCAAATTAAATACACCCTAGTTAAGTAAATAAACACTATCCGCAAACTATAGTTTTCATAAAATTTGTAAATCCGGTCCTGTCGTGCCGATTTTGTTAAAACTTTAGTAACATATTTTAATCTACTAGAGGGTTAAATTCCAATTTTTAAACAATTCTGAGATTTTTTTCGGTCAAAAGCGTCAAAAATCTAGAACTTATAGATATTCACTACGGGGAAAAAAGGTATGTAATATCGATGCTTTACTGTAATTGCTTTGATGAAACAATGCCTGCTAACGATAATTGCTATGCACTAATTAAGTCGTAAACGTGCACAAGTAGCGAAGTCATTCATAATAGATTTTTTAATAATCAATGAAAAATGCTGTTTTGTTTTGATTTTTTTACAAGTATTATTTTAGTATCGCTGTGCAATAAAGTACTTAAAAGTTACAAAAACCTTGAACAATAAATGCAATTTTTATCGCAATAACTAAAATGGCTTATCTGGTTTTGTTACGTTGTGGTCGTAACGCTAGATAACTATTTTACCAAGTAGGGAATTTTACTATGTGAAATTAAAAAAATATCGGGAATTAACCGCAAGAAATGGGACAAATTAGGAAAAAAACAATTAAATTCTTCAAAATTTGTATATTTATGCTTTAAGAAATCAATTATTTATATGAAAATACAGGGTGGTGACCGTGACTGCTGCACATGATTTAACCCGTAAAATCAAACTTTCGCGATTGCCTGCTTCCCTAATTATTTTAGGAAAAATATGTTCAAATAATAGTTTTAGAACATTAAATTCTGCATCTAAAATCATTAAACAAAATTAATTTTGCATGCTTTGTAACGGCATAAATTTGATATGAAAACGTCAAAATTACCTCAAAAACAGATAGCGATAGCCATGGAACTTGAACAAAATGATTAGAAATTATTCTGACAGCTAAAACGTCATCATTTTGTTCAAGTTCCATGGCTATCGCTATCTGTTTTTGAGGTAATTTTGACATTTCCATATCAAATTTCTGCCGTTACAAAGCATGCAAAATTAATTTTGTTTAATGATTTAGATGCAGAATTTCATGTTCTAAAACTATTATTTGAAGATATTTTTCCTAAAATAATTAAGGAAGCATATAGGAAATCGTGAAAGTTTGATTTTACGGGTTAAATCCCTATGTGCAGCAGTCACGGTCACCACCCTGTATAATATTAAATAAGTCTGGCTGTTTTTCCGTCAGTAACAAAGTGTCATTGCTAATCAGTTCAAAACATGTAAAATGGTAAATAAAGTATATAAATAGCAAACTATATAAAAAATTGCAGTAAATGGGTTTATTGCTTAGTGTATTTAATATAAGTTCTGTCATAAAAAAGTATTTTAAAATTTTCAGAATTTAAATTAATGTAAATTAGGAGGTTTTTATTATTTGAAGAAAAAATATCTAATATTGCCAGCAGCAAATTTTTCTTAAGACCTTTGCCCTATACTCGTTCATGAGTCATGACTATCCGATGGCTTCAAACACACCCTGATTTCATCAGAAAACAAAACATTCTTCCACTTCAGTTGTTCTTTTAACACTAAAAAAAATAGAGGGCAGTGTAGCCTAGTGGATAGCGTACTTGATACCGGCTTCTCGACTAGACAGTCGTGGGTTCGAATCCCACTTGCGTTCATGGATATTTTGTGATGTTATTTAGTTTTAAGTTAGTTGTTATTTAATGTAATTTAAGACCCAGCGATGTAGCTTAGTGGTACAGCACTAGACTCGGTATTGGGAAGGTACTGGGTTCGAATCCCAACGGGGCAGATGTGGCTAGGGGCTTTTTCCTACTGCCTCACGCTGAGAAACAGTAATTCCTGTACCGGCCATCTTGTTTGAGGTTTTCCATGGTTTCCCTCAATAATTCCAGATGAATATCGAGATGCGGTTCCTTATTCAAGGTCATGGCCGATTACCTGTCAAGCTCCTAAGCTCCCAAAGTTGCCTACCTTATCCTAATTTCCTATAATTACTCCATTCGCACATTGCTATTAATTAAAACAAAAAAAAGGTGAAGTTTAGAAAATGTAGAAAGACAACGGGAAAGTGGTAAAATGGAAAATAGTAATGGTGCGAATGGCGTCTGCTATGACATAATGTCGAGAAACGGACGTTAAACGCATTATTATTATTATTATTTAATGTAATTTAAGACGCTAATGACGTAAGTTGTCGACGCGTCTATAATCTACAATAAAAAATAAAACACTAAAAATATATGTCAAAAAAACCTAGCGGTGCGTTAATTTTGATCAGAAGTGTACGAATTGGTTCTTGGTACTCTAAATAAATAACGACATCCCGATGATCTCAGCTATTCATTAAAGTTTATAATTAATCGTCTGTAAGATACTTACCTGGTTTAAAGTTCCAGTTTTGTCAAAATAGTTCTCTGTATAAGTTCTATGTCGATGGTGCATTAAATCCTTTCCGAATATCCACGATCTACAAAGTAATTAATTATCGTCAGTGAGCCATGACCGTTGCCGCCCACCCCTTACCGCATAGCTCCTCTGCAGATACGGCGATCGTAACTTACTCTATACTTTAATGGCACAACCAATCATCTTTTGTTAACGTCTAATATATCATGATTTCTTTTGCTGTTTCGATACAAAAAAAAAACCTCCAGATGACTGAAAAACTTGTACCGCTAGCAGATAATTCCTGTAGCTACAGTGGAATTTCGTTTTGCTAAACTGAACTCACAAAAAAAATATTAGAAAAAAAAAACTTTTTAAAGACACGCTTTTATTTAAATGTACTAGAAAGGAAAAAAAATTCACAGATTTCGCAATCCTTGCAACCATCGAGGACATTGGAAATGATAACAGCATATATGAAACATAATTAACTGTTTATTATACACACAATATTTATCTATGCACTGTTTAGTTTTGTCAGGAATAACCGTATTATTCTTCTGTTATATGTATACGCGTTAATTAACTTTTGCGTGATTACTTAACTTTTAAATGGATTTTTCTACAGTATTTATTAACATTTGCTCAAAAATAACACCGCAGATCGTCGCAAATACCTCTCAGTTAACTAGATATGATATAAAACACATTTCGAAAAAATTGCATTTGTTCAATTTTGCATGATTGCTCCTCACTTGATCGCGGCACCGTTGTCTTTTGGCCTTGAACGAAAACTCGTAACTCTGCCCCCATATACGAACATAAACATTTCCAATGTTAATAAGTTTTAATAATTTAGGTTCATAATTATAAAAGGGTGGGTTGTAAACTCTACGATATTTTATTAGTCACGACCCACGCTTTTATAAATATGAAACTAAATTATTAAAACTTATTTTTTTCCTTTTTAGTACATTTAAATAAAAGCGTGTCTTTAAAAAATTTTTTTTTTCTAATATTCTATTTTGTTCCTTTTAGTCGTTCAAAAATTTATCCCCTTTTGACTCCCTTAGAGATTGAATTTCGAAAAATCCCTTCATATAGTGGGTGCTTACGTCACAAAAGAAACCTACTGTCCAAATTCCAAGTTTCTAGCTTTAGCGGTTTGGCCTAGGCGTTGAATAGTCAAAAAACCCTACTCCCTCGTTTGACCCCCTTAGGGATTGAATTTAATTCTAAAAACGATTGATTCATGTATTGTCATCGGGAATGCATATGTGTACCAAATTTTAAATCGATCGGATACGTGATTCCACCAATGGATTTGAGTTAAGAATAGGTCAAAGATTAATAATACAGATCTTGCCAGTCCATTTTTTGGTCCATTTTTTTACCCCCTCTCCTCTTATTTGTTTAGGACTTGAACAAAATGATGACGTTTTAGCTGTCAGAATAATTTCTAATCATTTTGTTTAAGTTCCATGGCTATCGCTATCTGTTTTTGAGATAATTTTGACATTTTCATATCAAATTTCTGCCGTTACAAAGCATGCAAAAATAATTTTGTTTTATGATTTAGATGCAGAATTTTATGTTGTAAAACTTTTATTCGAAGATATTTTTCCTAAAATAATTAGGGAAGCAGGAAATCGCAAAAGTTTGATATTACGGGTTAAATCCCTATTACCCGCAAAGCAATTCCGCTAATGACCTCAGTTGTCGAGCGTCTATAATTTACTTTGCAAAGCAATTAAGCACCCTGTATAAGCAAGTAAATAGATACCTATTTTGCGCCACTGCAGATATTATTCAACAAATGGTGCAGTGGTAACACACGGGTTAAAAGGCAATTTGCATTTTTTAATGAAACACCAGCAGATTTTTTAAAGATAATGAACAATATGAAAAAGTTTAATATTTGTGTAAAGTTTTTCCGCTATGAGAGGTCTTTTTTTTCAAAACACTATCTGCATGTTAAAACATACGAATCAGGAATTTATCTTGTTAAAAGCATGCTTTTTAATGCAAATTAAGCATTTTATGCAATCATATTTTATGTTTAACAATAAAATAACGCCATAAAGGTGCACATTAAGAAGCTTTAAACTTCAAGTAAACAGAAACCATCACTGTTAAACAACGCCACTAAACTTAAAGTATGCAAATATAATAATCGTAGGTAGGTACTATGATAAAGGCCGGTATAAAATATGCAAAATCGGTTGATGTGTCAATAAATATATAAATTATCCAAGTAATATTTTCTGAACGCGTAGGTTCTGACAAAGGCCTTTTAGTCAGATAAAGGTTCTAATATCTGGATGACCGAGCTTTGCTCGGATGAGTTAAAAAAAAAGTACTTAAAGTTCCCATTTCATCAAAATCGTTAGTCGTTTTTAAGAAAAAAAATTACATACCTATAAGTAGATAATATTATTATACGTCAGTATACGTCATACTACATAACGTATGTACCTACATATTTTATATAGGTAATATTAAAGTAATATAACTATTTATTTAAATATTACTTTTCAAATAATTACTGATTATTTTAATAAGTTAAATATTGACTGTCAGAGTAATTTGACATAAATAATGAAAAAAGTTTGTTTTTTCCAAAGCCAACTCACCATACGACACTGTTTTATAACGTTAAAAAAACTGTTTTTTAAAATGATAAAATCGATAAGAAAACGAATTTTTCCAGGGATGAGACCTAGCTAGATCGATTTTTTGCCCCCCGAAACCCCTTTTCAGTAAATTTCATCCAAATCGTTAGGGCCGTTTTCGAGAAAATATTTATATAGGTACATAGGTACATATATACAAGATTTGCTCGTTTAATAATATAGGGATATTGGTTACCGTCTCGCTTAATGGTCATATTAAGGCAAAATCAATTGCAAACAGGTATTAGAACCTGTAAGTTAATACACACTCTAGTTGGACTTAGGCAAGAAGTCACAACAACGTTGTGCTTGCTTCATATCCTGACTATACGGTTTTAAGAGCTTTCGGTTTTGGAGAGGTTATATTTTAGCCATTTTTTGGCAATAAAAGTGCTAAAATAAGTTCATTTAATCTTGCATGTTACCTTTTCAGGACCACTTGATCTTGAAACAATTAAAATGGGTCCGGCAATCAGTACCGGCCGATTCGAGTAGCCTATGAAATCAAAAATAATTGACGTACGACTGTCAGTTGCCCGTAATAAATTGTTAAACTTATTTCATGCCATTTGTCCAGTTATGGGTCACTTTCCAGTAAATCAGCGTGCTTTCGTTGTTGAAAATTTTATTTGAACACAGAGCATTGTGCAGACTCAAAAGAATTTTAGGCGTGAATTTGAAGTTGCCAGGCACGGAAGAATACCAAAACGGGACACAATTTTGAATTGGGTGGATCAGTTTCGAGTAGTGCATGGTAGCGTCCACGTACACTTCAAGATTTGAAAAATGCAATTCGAGATGAAATTAGAAATATTGAACCTGATTTATTACGAAGAGTAATGGAAAACTTTCTAGAAAGATGCCAAGAATGTTTAAACTGCAATGGCGCTTACTTAAAAGATGTTATTTTAAAAAAATAGTGTAAATTAATAAATTGCAAATACCGAAATTAAAAAATAAAGTCGTTATTATTTATCACATTTCAACAGTAACCATATACAAGGTGGTTTAAAACGACTAGTACTGATTGCCGACCCCTTTATAACCATTTAGCACTCTACGCACTCTATGCATTTAGTTGGTACTAAATACTAAAGAACTTAATAAATCCGAAAAACCTATCAAAAAAACTAATTACGTAGAGATACTATCTCTTTACTATTTTATATATTACTAGCGGTCCCCGTCCGGCTTCGCCCGGGTGCTAAGAATTTATGATTTATTATTCCCCCTCGCGAGAAATTCTCCCCCTGCGAAGCGAAGACGCCTGTCGTTGTTCTTGCTTCGTGTACTTGCCTACAGTTTAGTACAGTATAGTATATAAGGATAGATAGGCAAAATTTCCTACACCCCCGCTTTACCCCTTTTTGGAGTTGAATTTAAAAAAACTCGAATAGCCTATAACCTTCCTCAATAAACGAGCTATCAAACAAAAAAAAATTCAAATCGGACTGGTAGTTTCTGAGATTAGCGCGAACAAACATACAAACACACAAACAAACATACAAACTCTTCAGCTTTATAATATTAGTATAGATTGATGAAATATTTTCATTTTTCACACATTGTTACATAATACAAAATTAGAATATTTTGGGAATATTGAAAAAAATTACGAACATTTTGGCGTAAGCGTTTTCACCGTTTGACCACAGATATGCATTATCATTAATCAAAACACTTCGTATACAGAGCCAATCATGAGAAATGTACGATGTTCAACAATCGATAACTTGTTACACGGTATTCCTTTTGTTTTATACTCTTTTGTTTTTAAACAAGTGCAATAATTAGTGTATTGAAAATAATGCGATAATTCCTCGGATAGATATACTAGATTATTCTAATCTAACACTATAGAGTAAGGAAACAATAAAACCCGGATTAAAAGCGTGTTAGACTCGCGCGCCGAGGGTTCCGTACCAGTAATCATAATATTTGCGTTTAAATTTCGAAAGCTGTAGCTGCTGGAAACAAAATGGTAATCAGTTTTCGAGATGCGTTTTTAGAAACATCTCGAAAACTACGCAATTAAAATTCTGGAAAAAATAGTTTTGAGGTCTTTAAGGAAAGCTCTTTCAAATAATATCCCACATGATTGAATACAAAGATCTTGGGTATGTCTAATTTTGCCTCCTCCTAAATTTACGGGAAAATGTTTTTAGGTTATAAGATTTATAACTATGCCAAATTTCAGCTTGATACCTTTATTTAGTCCAGAGAAATTCGACTGTGACAGACATACAGACGGACCGATAAACGAGTGTTCCTATAAAGGTTTCGCTTTTCTCCTTTTGAGGTATGGAATCCTAAAAATAGCGAGTTCCTAGTACTCTGAAAAGTTGTGTAAACATTCCGTTTTTATAAGGGCTAAGAGTGTGATTTTTGAACAAGGGAACTCCAAGCATCTTTATCTTTACATAGTATAAAATGAAGTCGCTTTCCGCGTCTGTCTGTCTGTCTGTTTAACCGCTAACTCCTCCTAAACCACGCAACGGATTTTAATGCGGTTTTCACCATCAGTTAGATATTTTTTCACGGAAGGTTTATATATACAGTGTGTCCACAGACTCATCCTCAACATGGGGATCTCCGTTGTTACGGGAGATAGAGATTTGGTTAAATGAGACAAAATGTGCAGAATCTCCAGTACTACCACTCTGCGTAGTCAAACTTTCCATATTTTGCTTGGTTCGCGACCGACAGTTGAAAAACGAGATTTACCCATTTTCGTTTTTTGTTTATAACTCGCTTATTAAGTAAGTTAGAAAAAAAATATTTTCACTTTCTTAAGGCCCTTTTTTATGAAGATTTCAAATCTCTTTTCATATTTTTATTTACTTTTATAGTTTTAGAGATACTTGTATTAACTTTGTTTTTTTAAATACACGTCAAAGATGGCCATGACACCATTCGAAAGAGATTTTTTTTCTCTTTAATTTGATATGAGGGTTGATGGATTTATTTTCAAAAATAACAGAGTTATACGTAAAACACTGATTTTTAATAGTAGGCTATGCTAAATTAATTGATAAAACAACAGAAGGCTTAGCAAACAGTTGAAATTCGCGTTGGCTTAGTAAACGGCTGTTTTGTTTTAGCTGTCAAAGTGTAGTTTGTTGCTAATTTGTCAGTTTTCTAAGTGATTTATTAAATTTACTTTTGTTATCATGGAACCATTTTGTAACAATGAAAAATAAGCGATTTTCAACAATTGATCGTAAAACAGTAGTTTTGTCTTCTTCACTTATTCGCGTTGACTTAGTAAACGGCTTTTTAAATGATTCATAGTTTATTAAATTTACTCGTAAGTTTCTGTAAATAGATGAATGAGGTTGTCTTCGTTCTGGATACTGATCGAAGTACATTTCTGCAGCTCTGGTCGAATTTTTGTGACATAGAATGTAACAAGATAACATATTATCAAATTTTTCATTGTTACAAAATGGTTCCATGATAACAAAAGTAAATTTAATAAATCACTTAGAAAACTGACAAATTAGCAACAAACTACACTTTGACAGCTAAAACAAAACAGCCGTTTACTAAGCCAACGCGAATTTCAACTGTTTGCTAAGCCTTCTGTTGTTTTATCAATTAATTTAGCATAGCCTACTATTAAAAATCAGTGTTTTACGTATAACTCTGTTATTTTTGAAAATAAATCCATCAACCCTCATATCAAATTAAAGAGAAAAAAAATCTCTTTCGAATGGTGTCATGGCCATCTTTGACGTGTATTTAAAAAAACAAAGTTAATACAAGTATCTCTAAAACTATAAAAGTAAATAAAAATATGAAAAGAGATTTGAAATCTTCATAAAAAAGGGCCTTAAGAAAGTGAAAATATTTTTTTTCTAACTTACTTAATAAGCGAGTTATAAACAAAAAACGAAAATGGGTAAATCTCGTTTTTCAACTGTCGGTCGCGAACCAAGCAAAATATGGAAAGTTTGACTACGCAGGGTAGTAGTACTGGAGATTCTGCACATTTTGTCTCATTTAACCAAATCTCTATCTCCCATAACAACGGAGATCCCCATGTTGAGGATGAGTCTGTGGACACACTGTATACCCAACGAGCGAAGCGAGTGAGTAATGTAATTATAATATTCAAGCGAACGAGCGATGCGAATGAGTATAATGTATTGCACCCGGGCTTTCTTAGCACCCGGGCGAAGCCGGACGGGGCCGCTAGTATATTATAGATTAGATCATTAGAGCCTCACCAAAACTAAATTCGGCACTGTCTATCGATTTCAAAAATTGTCAGTCCGCATATGCCTTAGCCGCTGCATTTACAGTCTATTCTTTCCATATAGTTTATGATTCTAAGAAAGTATAATAATGCCAGTTAAAACAGTGAAAATTAATAAAGCTTTCTACAAAGATTACAAATGTAGAACCTCTCATAACGGAAAACTGTCACAACCATTTGAAACAGAAAATAGGGTGACTCTCCCCTATTGTTCTTAGATATAATAAATAGAGTCTTGGATAAAGCTCATAAACGGCATTGTATAACAAGGAACCTTCGCGAGCAACTGGACAATTTATACTAGGCTGACGTCACGTGATTATTATTAACAGCCTACAACCATACGTAAAGCTTGTGAATTTGTGCTGCCTGGCGCAATTTTGTCGTCATGCCCGACAAATGCGTAAATGAGAACAAACTTTTTTTTAGATGAGAAAATATTTGTTATAATTTACAATAAACATACTTCTTTTATAAAAAAAAAATGGTCAAGTGTCAATTCAGTGAGGTTTCCTTACTTGAAGCTATTTTAGTGAGGTGGATTAGAAGCTTTATTTCAAAGTTACCGATACCTGGCGGATAAAAGCACCAAATTTGGTATGAAAGTACCGTAGGGTATACTCATAAATGTTAGCCCTCTGGAACTTCTAAAAAAACAGCTTTTGGCGGCCGAAAAACCACGAATTTTTACCACTGTTTTTACTTTTTTCGAAATTCCAGAGGCCTCCTAGGCTAACATTTATGAGTACCTACCTATACCCTAAGGTAACTTCATACCAAATTTGGTATTTTTATCCGCCAGGTATCGGTAATTTCACTAAGCTACTTCACTATTTATGTATAACGAGTTTTCTCGGAAACAATTGGACCTATTTTGAAAAAAACTAATATGTCGTTAATTGGAATGATGAAGGAAAAACTAGAGTTATTGACGAAAAATTATCACATTGGAAAACCAGCATTTGATTATTATATTTATTATATGAATTTTGTTTCATAAAATCGCTTCAGTATAAGCGCCTCTTAAAATATCTACATGCTGTTTAGGAACACCCTTATATCTATTAAATTTTGATGTTTCTAGGTCAAATAGCTTCCAAATGTAACCGAGACACAATATTTTGAAATAAACAAATTATAAAAGATTGTTTCTTTCTCTACTCGATGATACCTGCTCATAGACATAATATGGCCATCGTCAAAAAATTAAATTTTTTTACCTCTTTTTCGATGTACGGGAGCCCCCTAAATATAAATGGTGTTGAGTATGATTTCTAGCGTCCAATTGTAATAAAAAAAGTTAAAAACTGCGAGCCACCAAAAATCCTAAAATCGAAGAAAAAATGGAACTGTTAATATACGCCAGTTTGAAAGCACTAAATCTCTAGGTTCACATCACATTAGTTTATTAGTTATATCTTTGCAAATCTTCTAAGTATCTCTCTCTTTGTCTGACTGTTTCAACGGGCCGATGATCGCCTCGGGGAAGAAAAAGAGGGAGTTAGGCGTACTACACAAGAACAAACGGAGGGAAGAGACGCCATGTTGAATGTAGATGGTTTTAATGAACTCGTTGCATTCCTTAATTGCTAATGATCTAGAAGTTGATGAAATTCTATCCAAACTAAAGACTTTAGTTGTCTCTATAATGCAGAGGCAAGTCTCTGAAAACCACTTCGGAGAAATGATGGTTTATATTAATTTGTACTAAAATTAACGTAGTTGCGCATCGGCATAATGATGATATTAACTAGGATTCTATGAAAAGGTTAAATTAATTTGAAAAATTTCGTTTGTACACATAATATGGTTCCGTACACTTGCAGCTACTATATCTGACACGTTCCTGAGACACTTATCTTGGAAATAACTAGACCGATTTTGATGGAACTTATTTGTGGTTAGTTAACCTATCAGATTTCATATTTCTAGGTTAGATAGTTTCCAAATGCAATCGGGGAGGCAATATTGTGCCACGTCGCAATTTTGGACAAAAAAAGAAATAAAATAGTATATAATAAATACATCATTATGGGGTTCGAATCCCACCTGCGCTCATGGATGTTTTGTGATGTTATTTAGTTTTAAGATAGTTGTTATTTAGTGTAGTTGAAAGACGCTAATGACCTGAGATGTCGACGTGTCTATAATCTACAATAAATAAATAAATACATCATTATGCGCCTGATGCAAAAAGATTTAGCACACGCGTTGCGCACTATACTTTATTCAACACATGCATAGTTTTAGACTTTAATTGAATTAATGTCATACACATCAGATTCACTGACAGCAGTACATCTCATAATAACATTGGACTTGATAAAATATTTATTTCGTTGCCATAGTACCTAACCATATTTCATAATATCATCGAAAAGAGGTACATAATGGTTCATTAAGAAACGGGTTTTTCAAATGTTTTTCATTATAGCATCGAAAGTGTTTTATCATGGATCATGACGTCACCAGTCGATAAACGGCCATTTAAAATCCGCCTTACAGACACGAAAAAACACTAAAAGCGTGCATGTGTTAAATAAACATTTTTCTTACTCTGTACTCTATGAGACCTATTCATAAACAGCCCACATGACTATCTTTAACAAATTCATTATTTTCACCCTCTTTTTTATGATCGAGAACCCCCCAAAAATAGTGTTACAAAACTGTTTTCTGAGTTGGTGGAATAAATATTTATTTACAATAATTAAAAACACAATAATAATGAATGCAACAACGAAAAGTCAGTTCTAACAATCAACACAAGTAAACAATAACTAAACAGTAATTACAAAGCAAAACAAAACAACTATATACAATAATTCGTAATTATTACACTAGTATTTATTTTATCAATTTGGTTATTTATATCACGGCACTATTTATATCACTGCTCCATCGTAACTTGACTGCGTGACTCACCGTTGACTGATTCCCTCACTCACTCGTACTGGCTGTTTATATATGCTGCCTGGCGTAAGCCTAGTGCGTTCTCGCTTTCTCTAGAACTTTCGCGCAGGTATTAGTTGTTACAGTAAGCGGACCCCGTTTCTCAGAACTCTTGGCCTGTCGTTTATATACAGGGTGATCCGTAACAGTATAATATTATCTTTCTATCGACTATTCTACTACTTTTCATAATGGAAGCTTGTTTTTCTTCTTTTACGTACTAGTCGGGTTTTTTTTTAAATTTTATTAACTTCCCATTGGAAGTTATTGTAATGGGTCCGAAAATCGAAATCAAAATGTATAACAAATTTTTATGTTTCAAGGTCACTACACTATTTTTACACTATTTTTAGAAAGATGTCTGTGTGTGTGTGTGTGTACGTACGTACGTATGTATGTGTCCATTTATTTCTAAGACGAAATCTCGAGAATGAAAAATGATATCGACTACGTTGGGTTGCCAATCGACGCGTATTAACGTAAATATGATCTGAAAGAAATTTTTTCAAAATCGGTTCAGCCGTTCTTTTTTCTTAACCAAATAACCTCCAAAAAAGTAGATTTTATACAATATCTCGCGAATAAAAAATTATATCGACTTCGTAAGGGTGTCAATCGAGGCGTGTTAACGTCATTTTGATCCGACATAAATTTTATAAAAATCGGTTCAGCCGTTTTTTTTTTAATTATTGTTAAAAATAAATAATAATTATGTTTTAATGATTAAAATGATTACTTTTCTGTGTAATATCTAATTTAATTATTATTATTAAATATTTATCAAACTGGGAAGTTTGTCGTGTGGACCTCAAGGGTCGCACTTTAGTCCTAATAAACGACCCACCTCACGGCTTGTTTTTATTAGGTTTGAAGAGTAATTTTTCGTATTTTTTTCCTTAATTTGATTTTATTGGACAGCTCGCTTTTGCGGTCTCGAACGAAAGCGCAATAGAGATATTATTATGTTCTATATAAGGTAGACACCGTAGAGTACCTACCTAATGTTGTACACGGAAAAGAGAGGTAATCTCATTGGCGATTACATAGTCATTATTGT
Source organism: Mongoloraphidia duomilia (assembly GCA_039654895.1). Lineage (NCBI taxonomy): Eukaryota > Metazoa > Arthropoda > Insecta > Raphidioptera > Raphidiidae > Mongoloraphidia > Mongoloraphidia duomilia. The sequence continues at coordinate 1,506,625 of CM077520.1, read as the reverse complement.
GCCGACTTCAAAAGACAAAGACTTGTTAATGCTTTCATTACATAAATACATAAGTAGAGAGATAAAGGGCTGATGAAGACGCCTCTTTTGCACCGCCAGCACCGCCGTACTTATTCTTCGCATTTTAAAACCGGTACGTTATACCAAGTATAGGTAATATATTATTTACTATGCACCCAATTTATTTTATTACTAAACATACCGCTTTATAATACCATTGCAGAGCGGCAAAAGATACTTGAAAAAGTATCGTCTTTCCCACCAACAGATATATATAGGGAATGCAATCTCGATCCGAGATTGGCAATTCGAGATCTCGCGAGATAAGTTTGGGTTCGAGATTGGCAATTCTAGATCTCGCGAGATAAGTTTGGGTTAGAGATTGGCAATTCGAGATCTCGCGAGATTGTCTGGCGAGATCTCGATAAATCTCGACAATATCGAGATTTCGCCTACTTTTAAAAAGAACGTATTATTTTGTATCTAAAATACTTAAAAATGAAAACTACTTACTTGGGACAGTGTGACTGTGTCACTGTGTACGTGTGTGATTTATTGCGTAGTGCACTGTGCAGATGATTATTATTCATTACTTTCCTTAAATAAACTTTGATTTTTTTGCTTCAATATTCAATTAATGTTTTGTTTTATTTTCAAAATATAACAGCAATACCCCAACTCACACAGCACACTATATGCCAATTAATTATTTTGGAAATAACTTCTTAGGAGTTAGGAAGCATAGGGTAAGTTACTATTAGTAACGTTCACGAACATTTGGTTTGAATTGTTCTTAGACATATTCAGTATTCACTTAACTTTGTAATTTGTTAGCCATCTAATGCTTGTTATAAGTTAAATAACTGTCAATTTCACTCAAGAAAACAATAATTAAAACAATATATGCAGAGAAATAAACAGAATCAATTAGCGCGACTGTCAAAAACTATTACGTATAAGTTACAAGTTTTCAAGCGCGTTCGTTCTTGAAATCTCGTTCGAGATCTCGACCATATCGGGTCGAGATCTCGAACGAGATTGCCTGCCCACGACATTAAATCTCGAAAAATGGCTCGAGATCGAGATTGCATTTCCTAGATATATAGATATCACGTGAACAGCACATGTTCTGTTACGTACAGCCTGATTGGTTGTTTGAGTTTGTGTTGAATTTCATGCGTCCAATCAGATGCTGATGCAGTTTTTTTTTCTGAAAAAATAATATATTGGTCGTTAATTTACAATCAATTTAAACAGAATGAATTGCAGCATGACAACCCCCCCGTCTCTTAACATTTTTGAGTTGATAGTGCCTCTGGCGCCATCTTTGAATTTTCAAAAATAATTTTATCTTCCTAAGATAGTTTATGTGATAAGATTTTACTTCGATTTTGCCCAAATTCTTTAAGTCAATTCGTTCAACAAGATAGGGGGGGACACTTTAGATACGCACTGTATATAGATATGAAATGTAGGTATTAGGATTAGGATGTTTAATTGTTTTAGAAAGATTTTTAGGATCGATTAATGATAACATTATTATCGATACGTAAAAAAAATCGTTTTGAAATGATCATACTTCAGTGAATTTCAGACTAAGAATAAATAACAGATTTCATTTACTTTTCAATTTAATTCATAATATTGATGGAATAATATTCTCTGAATACTTTTTCATCAGATAAATAAACTAATAGCTTGGATGAAGAAGTATCTACTTATTGCCATGCACCATGCAAACAAACAACCATCCCATCTCGTTTCTTCGTTCCCTCAGCTGTCTTCGTCGTTGCTTTTTGACATCACTTCTGTTTCCTAAGGAACGTTTCGCATCAGAACATCCCATTACGTCACAGTATCTTTCACTCTTTCTTAAGGTTATTCGTGTGCTTCACGAAACTTTGCACGCGGCGGTTTTGGTTTTCGAAACAACACTAATTTTGTAGTTTTGCTGACAGTCAAATTTAGTGTCGAATTTACCAATAGGCCGAATAGGCCGTAGCTTAGGGCGGCATATTTGAGGAACAAAATCACAACATGTGGGAGACCTAAAATATTTTGCCTCACCAAAGTGCCACATCGAACCCATTGTAGACCTATCTTCTCTGATTTGAAAATAATGCCATTACCATCTGTATACATATATTCTAATTTGATATATGCCAAAGAAAATATCGATAAGGTTCTTAAACATTCTGTTTGCCATTCACATGATACGAGACATAACGGTTCAATTTGTTTACCATTGCACAAATACACCACTAGTCAAAAAAGCTTCAAATATTTATCTATGAAATATTACAATAAATTACCGGATTTTACGAGGGATTTTATAAAAGTACAACCCTTAAAAAAATTTAAAAAATTAGTCAAAACGCTCCTAATTAAATATTGTTTTTATAGTGCAAATGAATTTTTAAATTGTGATTTCTAATTTGTATTAGGTATACTTTTTTATTTGACTTTTTGTATCCAAATTTTTGGCTATGCAAATAAATTGATCTATCTATATTACTATTTTATCTCCATAAATAACTTACCTATACGTAAATAATTGGAACAAAACAAATTAGCCTATTTATACGGTGTTTTTTTAAGATCTGACACTGAAATCAATAGAAATAAATAAAAACGTAACTTTGTCTGTAATAATTATAAGTTTTTAACGAAATTTCGACTTTGAAAATTTTATTTTTGAATGGGGCTCTCGTACACCGAAAAAGGGGTAAAAATATTTTTTGAAGGTAGCATATGGAGTGTATGAATAAATCTCATCGAGTAAAGGAAGGTATTTTATTAAGTCCCAATTGGGGTTGTGGAGATCCGCAAAATGGGCAATTTTTAATAGGTATAATATTGTGTTCCCCAGTCACATTTGGAAAATATATGACGTAGAATCGTAAAAATTGGTAGCTATGTATATTATCAATTATGCGTATAATATGGCGTCATTCAAGATGCTGTTTGCAGAGTCGCGAACGTGGTTACGTGCATTGTAAAAAAAAACATGGTTTTGAATAAAAAACCGTTTTTTTCTGTGTTTTTTTGCAGGTCTGAAAAAAACGGTTTTTTTACATCACTACCCCTAATAGGTTCGTTGGTCAGGTTTTGAACCTCGGAATCCTGAAGTAAAAATTAAATATCCGGACGCACTCAGGTGTCCATCAGGTTCGGTTTTATATTTAATAATAAAAAGACTTTAGTATTCCCACCTTCCTTGCCTGAATTTATTTATTTATTGTAGATTATAGACGCGTCGACATCTATGGTCATTAGCGTCTTTCAACTACACTAAATAACAACTAACTTACAACTAAATAACATCACAAAACATCCATGAGCGCAGGTGGGATTCGAACCCACGGCAGTCCAGTCTAGAGGTTGCGGCACCAAGCATGCTAACCACTAGGCTATACTACCCTCTCCTTGCCTAAAGCAAAACTAAACCAAACTTGAAGACGAAAACCGGACAATTGTGATAGCGCGCATTTGCTGCAATGTCCCACCATCACTAATTATCTGGCGTCAATGAATCTGATGCTTCAGTCAACCGATCCAGCTGCAGCCGATAGCCAAGCCTGAACCTGATAGTGTGAAAGGTCACATTTAAACCCATTACTCTCCAGTTTTTTCAGGTTTAAAACCTGACCGGCCAAACCTGATAGTATGAAAGGGGTCTAATACTATAGTCGATGCAATGTGCATAAAGTGAGTTGTATGGAGTCAGCTTACTAGCGATTAAGTTTTTCTTAGTGTGCTGTAGTTTTGAAACTTTTCAATCGAACGTAACGCCCGTTATTTCAAGAGTATTCTCATTTTAATCTCGTTACAATTTCCCGTCTCCCATTATAGAGAAGAAGAATTGTATGGAAACTAGGTATAGCATAGTCTTTATATTGTACAGGTCGAGTCGGAAATGACGATGCAACCGGAAATGAAATGGATATTTTACCAAAATTGAAGAATACCTGTACATTGAAATGTGTATATGTTTTCTGTTTCATTTGTATTATTTACAGGGCGTATATTTTCAAAATGATGATAATCATTGATCATTTAATCATAAAGATTAATTAGAATACATTTTTGGGGAAGCACAAAAATCCTTTTAGGATGAGGTGCATTTTATGGGCCAATCCAGGACCACCCCTAATTGTTTCAATCTTTAATCTTAATCTTAGAATACATTTATTGTCCATTAGAGTGAGTATAGGATACGTCAATTTAAAAATATTGCAAAAATTAATTAATTTAATAAAATTCATTAACCGATTATAAACAAGTGTTAATTAGTAGAGTTTACCCTCTCTTTAAAATTTAGAGAACGGTACAGTGTCTTCAGCTCTGCGTGAAGACTGTTATAAAATTTATAAACTTTAAGTTATAGCTTCTCACTAATAATGTATTGACTAAATAATTACAATTCAAATTGGCATTAACATAGTAAAAAAATGTGATTTTTTTGTAAAAAAGGAACTGTTTTTAAGTAATTTCTCGAGTTTCATCAATTGTCAAGAAAAAAATCTGTAAACCCTGCAGACCATCCCTGGAACTTCCCGCTATTTTCAAGCGCTTTGAGTTCAAAGCACTTGATAATATAGGTACCTACCTAAACTAGATTGCTGATAACAACGCACTATTTTTATTTTTGTAAAGCTATAACTTGAACGCATTGTTCGATTTTGAGCTTTAAAACGGCATTCGAAGCAGTTTTTTAAGCTCTAAAAATATTGTAAGAGGTACAAAATCGATTGGTTGAGAAATCTCGAAGTTATTTTGAAAAAACACTTTTTTCGAAATCTGTTGACTACGTAATCTCTTGAACGGATTAACCGATTTTGATTCGCTTAGCGGTATTAGACGCAGTTTTCTAAGCAGAAGAGCTGATTAGATTATGAAATCTATTGGTGCATTATTCTAGAAGTTATATTGAAAAAACATCTTTTTTTTGGTTTTTTTTGAAATTCTATTGGGACGAATCGATTCAAATTTTCATGAAATCTAAGTTCACTAGAACCCTTTCGAATGCCGCAAATCGCTACACGGCTCATAATGCGACTGTTAACGCAACAATCGACTAGGCCCTGCAGTCAGTGTCCATTCTGATTGGTCGAATACCCCATCTTGATGTCATTTGACACATACATACACACCTAAACGAACGTAACAACTAACTAGTGAACTCTGTATACTAATATGGATAGTTTATAGCGATTAAAAATGAGTTTTATATGTGGAGAATGTTCAAACACATATTCTTCAAGACAGGCATTAATGTTCACAAAATTAGAATGAAAACTTCAGATAAGACTTGTAATCTAATTCTTTTTATAAAAGTTGATCAATTTTCTGATATTTCAAAATAAAACTTAATTAAAATTTATTTTTCCATTCCAATTTCTCAAGAACACTGTTACTGTATAAATTTTGGACATCCTAGTATCTCAAATAATAATATTAAATTAGGTTTTATTTTGAAATGTCAAAAAATTGATCGACTTTTATAGAAAAAATTAGATTACAAGCCTTACCGAAAGTTTTCATTCCAATTTTGTGAACAATGCCTGTCTTGAAGAATATGTGTTTGAACATTCTCCACATATAAAACTCATTTTTAATCGCTATCAACTATCCATATTAGTACACAGAGTTCACTAGTTAGTTGTTACGTTCGTTTAGGTGTGTATGTATGTGCAAATGACATCAAGATGGGGTATTCGACCAATCAGAATGTACCCTGACTGCAGGGCCTAGTCGCTTATGTTTACTCACGGTTCGTAATCATGTAAAAACATTATTTTACATGTTTGTATTATAAAAAAAAAATTACCACTCAAAAGTATGATTTGACCCAAGCTTTTTCATATCTATTAGCATATTAAAAAATAAAATATTTATACAGTCAATTTTGTTAAATTTTAAGTTTCGATAGTAGCTTAAAACTCTTCAGATTAATGCCGCTTTTCCACCAGTATTACGCGACTGTGACGCCATCGCGACTCTACGTTCTTTCAAAGTTTCGCATTGTTTCAAACATAATTTCTTCCACCAGAGATATCGAGACTCAACTTCGACGCGACGTTGCAGTAGCGTCGGAGTCGTATAGGTAGAGTGCCCGCGGTGAGAGGTGAAGCCAGGCACGTCATCAATAATATGCTAGTGAACGCCTGCTTGCCCGCAGACAGTGCCGTGTACACAAAACTGCACATTGGGTTTTATGACGTTAGGTACAATTTTGGCAAACTGCTATTCATGACAATAAACAGCCAATAGCAAGCTAGAAGGCGGGTGCAATGCATTCATGTTACTATGACGCGGTGGCTTCATCTTTCGCCGCGCGAGGTCTATTACTGATGGGAGAGAGATTTAAGAATTTGAAGATGTGTGCTATTTTTTTGTATAATTTCTATTTTCATGGGACAGAATGTTTTGATTTAGGTGACTCACCTATAGACTATAGTACGGGGATATGTTATAATAGAATAGGGATGCCAACAGCAGGGTTCAAGAAGCATTGGTTAGCGACCCTAGGTATAATAGTGTTATCTAGAGATATTTTAATCTATTTTATTATGTAATTTCACTGCGTATTCTCATTCTGCAAAACGAATAGACTAAAATGTCTGTGGTCATACCAAAGGTAAAATGAGTTATGTAATATTCTTAAGAGTTATTTAATAATAATAATAATAATTCTTTATTGCTTAGCGCAAATGGTCAGAAATCAGTCTTTACAAACTGGTCTGCCTTTCTGACCAATTAATACATAGATTTAATAAAATATGCATAGACAAAAATAAAATACATACATAAAATACATAGGTACATGAAACCAACATTAGTTCTCACAGACAAGCACGATAATAAAAAAACTTTTTAGAGACAAACTTTTATTTAAATGCACTAAAAAGGAAAAAGTACATTTTAATAATTTAGGTTCATAATTATAAAAGCGTGGGTCGTGACTGTGAATAATAAACTATCATAGAGTTCACGACCCACGCTTTTATAATTATGAACCTAAATTATTAAAAATTATTTTTTCCTTTTTAGTGCCTTTTTGAAGGAGGTTTTTTTTTGTTAAAAAGTTTTTTATTTTTTACTTTTTAGTGTCAAAAAGTAACATTTACCTTAAAGATTCACACGCCGTTACTTACTTTTATTAAAATCAGCCGAACTACTAAACCGATTTTGATGAAATTTCTATGGGACCAATCTGAAAGTATACCCTTCCAAATAAAAAAAAATCGGTTCATATAAACGACGAAGTTATCCGCGAACACACATAAAACATAAAAAATATATACGGTCGAATTGAGAAACCTCCTTTTTTTGAAGTCGGTTAAAAATGAATCATATAAACCTTATTTTATTGAAAACCTGACATAAGCAGTTTTGCCTGACGAATGCAGACATAAATATTTCATGTACTATAATATTATAATGTATGCGCAGATAGAAGCACCAGCAATACAAACAATGCAATATGCAATTTATTTTGTTTGATATTAAGTCTGCGTCGCGTTGTACAATTATTGCCTCATGAAATGGAAATGCTGCTTCAAAATAATATATGATTGCTTGAACGTTTGAATTATTTTAATATTTCATACAGCGAACACTAATGATAGCTTTAAATTTATATATTTATTTCAAAGAATCTCTATGATGTAATAATACAGTACGGTGCCAGTCTATTTATATAGGTGTTTCCAATGCGTCAACTTTTATGCATGTCTCAAATCTCACTGAACCATTTTCCTGGGAGTAGTTCTTTCAATTATCCATTATCCATTAGTGTCGTGTCATTTTAGTGGTATAACTTAATTATTAAATTAATTAAATAATTAAGTTATACCACTAAAATGACACCACATGGGGAATAAATAATGTTTGTCCCTACCTCAAGTACTGCCTCTTATGGATAATTGAAAGAACTACTCTCAGGAAAATGGCTCATTGATAACTCTGTCTTAAAGTGGCTCCAGACGTTCACTATTTATACCTTTCCTATATTATTTTTTTGAGGTTGACGGGCTTGTTTTGGTCTTAAATTAAAGATAAAGGATGCGTCTAGGTGTGCTACAGGGCACTTATTAAAAATATTTAATATCTTACGTAATCTTACTAATATTCGGAACGGAGTTGTGTGACTTGAACACAAAATTTTTAAAATATGGCGTGTAGCGTCCCTTTTTAATTTGACGCAAAAAATATATCCTTGGATCAAAAATACGATCGAGAGCGTGTAATAAAGTTTTAAGCGGGAATGAGAGGGCTGGAACCTTTGTAAGTGTTGGTGAAAATTGATAGTGTACCAAGTTTCGTCAAAATTGAATCAAATTCATGTAGAACGACCCAACGCCTTTCATTGATTGATTGCTTGATTTGCCAGTTGTCAATAATAACGGTACAGTACTTCATCTTGAGTGTTTTCTTACGCAGAATTTTGACGGTCAGAGGAATCTCTTTCCTAGAAACTTATAGAACTTTCTGATTTGTCTGTTGTTAAGTGATGGTACAATACTCCTTCTGAAGTGTATTTTTGGAGGAATCTCTTTCTTATGGAGCATCTTCTTAGAGAACGTTATCTGTACCTTATTTTATTACCTGTATAATCAGTCCTTATATTTATAAAGTCAGTCAAATAGAAGAATTAAACAAGTCGTGAGGTGGGTCGTTTATTAGGACTAAAGTGCGACCCTTGAGGTCCACACGACGAACTTCCCAGTTTGATAAATATTTAATAATAATAATTAAATTAGATATTACACAGAAAAGTAATCATTTTAATCTTTAAAACATAATTATTATTTATTTTTAACAATAATTAAAAAAAAAATAGTGTAAAAATAGTGTAGTGACCTTGAAACATAAAAATTTGTTATACATTTTGATTTCGATTTTCGAACCCATTACAATAACTTCCAATGGGAAGTTAATAAAAATCTATGAAAAAGGACAGCACACTCAAAGAGTCAAGTTGTTTCTGTTAGAGAGCAAACAAAAGAATAATGCCTTATGGTTAAAACATAGAAACATATAATCTATGATACACGGTAGTGTGTCAGCCAAGTTCGGCAAACACTGGACTGTGTATATTTTAAACCTACACACGTCTTGCAATTTTGCATGTCTAATAAGGTCCTCTTGAACACCTAGAATCCCAAATTTCATGAATAAATTATAAACCTATTATAGTTCTTGAGTTATTAAGGTCTGACAAGTGCCATTTTTATTCCTCACTCACTGATTCACTCATCAAAAACCTAGACCACTTCTAAGTGACTTAGAAACTTGAAATTTGGCATCAAGGTAGATCATTAGGCGTATACAAAGGAAAAAATTTGAAAACTACAAATTATCAAATTTAAGCACTAATTATATTAAGTAATATTGTGTAAATTATGTTGTGGAGGTGCCGTGATTAATTGCTGCGCTTCCACCACATTTATCTATATTTAAAAAATAAGTTATACTAGTGATTTGAGTGACATACTAAAAATCTGTTACTATTTTTGACCTCTAGTGAGCAATTGCTAAATTAAAGAATTATATAATAAAATAATTAAAATAAGTTACTAGCAGCGATATTTAGTGACAGATTTTCAAACTAAAAATCTGAACAACGATAGGCGACTTCACTTCGTCGTGGGAGAATTTCTCGCGGAGAGGCGGGGGGGGGGGGGGGGTAATAAATCATAAATTCTTATCTCTGGAACTACTAAAACGATTCTACAAATTCTCTTACTAATTGAAAGCCACACTATCCCTGAGTGATATAGGCTATATTTTATTTTGGTTAATTTCTCGCGGGGGGGGGGCTATTCCTGTGGGATAGTAACAAAACGTAACTATTCTTTTGCATTTTAGCGTATATAGTATAGGCGGAATCCTACTAATATTATAAACACCACCAGCCCGACTTCGCTTCGCAGGGGAAAAATTTCTCGCCGGGTGGGAGTATGATGAATAACTAGGTACCTACCTATATGCGTCTAGATAATATTTAAGTAGAATGCAACTTTACAAAAAGTATTGATATGCCACCAAAATATAAATGTGAAAAAGGGGCCAAGTTTGGTACAAAGAACAGCTTCGCCGAAAAAAGAAATGAGATCTAAGTGGGTGCCAAGTTTTTACTCGGCAAGTTTTAATGTTTTATATTATAATTAAATGCACTAGACTCGCATTGGGAAGGTACTGGGTTCGAATCCCGGCGGGGGCAGATGTGGCTAGGACTTTTTCCTACTGCCTCACGCCGAGAAACGGTAATTCCTGTACCGGCCATCTTGTTTGAGGTTTTCCATGGTTTCCCGCAATAAATCCAGATGAATATCGAGTTGGTTCCTTATTCAAGGCCATGGCCGATTACCTGTCAAACTCCTATGCTCCTAAAGTTGCCTACCTTATTCTAATGTCCTATAATTCCTTCATTCGCACATTGCTATTAATTAAATTGACGTAGATATAAAAATGTATAAAACGCGAAGTGGTAAAAATGGAAAATAGTAATGGTGCGAATGGCGTCTGTTATGACATAATGTCGAGAAACGGACGTTAAACGCATTATTATTATTATATTATAATTAAATGAATCGTGTGTGAAAATTTGTCAAGTAAAAACTTGGCACCCGCACTTAGCTTTCTATTCTTTTTTTCGGTGAAGCTGTTCTTTGTGCCGAACTTGGCCTCTTTTTCACATTTGTGTTTTTAGTGGGTTTAGTATACCTACAAATATAATTCATAATAATTATGAAAATAAAATATGTACTTATTTCTATTTAAAGTTTATTCATGTTTCACGTGTGTTTCTTGAAATATTTTTAATCAATATCTAAGTCACGATATTCAGAACTTATATTTATATTTTTGTAATCAAAAATTTCGGCGTATGTTAACACAATTTAAGAATATAGAACAAAGAAAATGGTTTTGTTTATCATAAAAAATTACCTTGAAAATGGTAATCAAGAATTTTAAGAAAAAGATAATGCTAAATTATTGAGCATGTCATCATTTATAAATATTGTCTTTTTTCCATTAATAAGAACAATAAAAAAAATTTTTTTTCACTTTATCTCTATGTTTACGACTCTTTCTTCTGGGGTATAATATATACTCGTAAATATTTTAAGTTACAATTTTTTTATTCATTACATTAGCGCTGGCTGACTGTGAAAACAAAGGCCAAAAAAATTTTATATTAAAAAAAAAGAATAATAAATAAAGTTTTCTTTCAAGGCCATGCTTGTAATTACGAATGCGGCACTTTTAATAAACTATATCTATATCATAGATTTCTTCAACATCTAACGTTTATTTAAAAAGAAATCTATTGTTGTACGTCAGAATGTAAGCGGATTTGAATTCGTAGTTTTTTTCTAAATAAAGAAATGGTCCGTTTGGTTTCAGGATGGATACAACAAATTGAACAACCCGATTTATTCCGAGGACAAAGAACGACAGCGCGGTTACAACGACGTCCTCGACACAAAGCCATCGCAAAGAAGCAGCAGTTCGCAGAGCAATAAGTCGACCTGTCCACCCGCATCGCTGCAGGCCATGGCCAACCGTCTTCTCGATTGGTTCTCAGTCATTATGGCGGACACAAACAAACGTCGCAGCCGAACACATCCCAAATATAAATGTACGCGATCATTTTTATAGTTTTTATTGCTTTCCTTTATCTATACCAGGAGTGTCAAACTTGTTTGAGCCGTGAACCATTTCCCATATTAGTGTAAACTCATCCGAACCGCACAAAGGGTTGCCATAATAATATTTTCAAAATTAGAACCCCCAAACATTTCTTTTACAACCTCGGACTTTGTCACTAATGACCTTTTTTAATCGACTAAATTTAGTTTTCTTATATTTATTTTTTCGGTGTAGTCGTATAAGTTCATAGTCCAGAAAGGATTACAAAAAAGTATAAATTTAAGAATTTCGTTAAATATCATACATACATACACATTCGAAAAAATCCCCCCTAGTGTTACCGTCTAGATCTAGACTTTCTAGACTCTTGTCTTGTCTAGATTTTCAAGACAAGACTTGCAAAAGTCTTGTCTAGAAATGTTCAAGGCAAGACTTGCAAAAGTCTTGTCTAGAAATTTTCAAGACAAGACAAGACTTGCTTTATCTAGATCAAGACTCTTGCCAAAACTCTAGACAATTTTCAAGAGTCTAGATAAACTAAGTAGTAGTAGGTAAAGTAAACCACTCGGTTAATCTAGACTCTTGAAAATAATCTAGAGTCTTGATATTAGACAAGACAAGTGTTTTTTAATCTAGACTTAGACTTAGTGAAGTCTTGTCTTGATATTTCAAGACAAGACAAGACTTTGAAAGTCTTACTCGTCTTGTTTTGTCTAAAAACACTAATCCCCCCGGACGCCCTAAAAAAGAGGATGGTGTCCCGGGGAACTGAGGACGGATAGCAACCCTAGCCGCACCAACCCTTAGACCTTGCAATTGCTAATTCAATGGGCGCTTTTTAATCTGCTTTGAAAATATTTTATCAATTCGTTGTGTATGTTTTCATGTATGACCGTGATAATATCAGAAATTACTGGACCGATTTGAATGAAACTTTTACCATATTATTTAGATTTGTACGAGGAAGAAGCTTAGACTAATCTAGCATTATCTTGCTTTATCCGAGGGACCCGGAATAAAATACAAAGACATTAAAAAGTGTACCTAGATTAAAAATAATTTTAAAAAAATTGAACAGACTTCAAAAAAGGAATCAGAATACCCCTAAGAACATAAATAATTTTTCTCTTCGTTTTCTATCAGACGCTAATGACCTCTGTTGTCGAGCGTCTATAATCCACAATTCATTCATTCTTCGTTTTATAGTCCTCTACATTCAATTAGAATTTTATTTTGTTACTGTTCGTCCCATGGAGACGGCACGGGTTATCTTAATTTCAAATCTATCAAAATCAGGGCTCACCATAAAACAGTTCCATCAGGGACCCCAACTTTATAGTTCCGCCACTGTCCGGCGGGATACACAAGACACACCAACTATTTGGTTTTATTCTGTTTCCGCATAAAAGAAGCCCTGGTATTTTACACTCGCTGCGATATCTGATGCATCCACGAGTTATAAGAGATTGTCTTTTTTCAGCTGCTTACTTCCCAAGCGGTTGCAAGAGCGAAGTGCGTTGGATGTTTGGCCATTTGGATTCGGATGCGGACGGCAGACTGTCGATGCAGGAACTCTACGATCTGGAGCACGATCGCAACGAACCGTGCATCAGACCGTTCTTACAACAGTGCACGGCGGGATCGAACAGCGGCGGAAGTTCAACATCGTCGGCCAGTGCAAATCAGCAGGTCACGCCTCGTGATTGGTGTCATTGCTTTGATCATGCCGATAGACCTTGCGCGGCTGTCAAACGCAGAATCACACCCGAATTAATGGGTATGTTATTTTTTTAAACACATTATTATCTAGCCAGTACAGGGTTACCATCTGACTGGATAAATCTGATTTTTAATAATAATAATAATATTAATGTCTTTACTGATAAAATAAAAATTTTATCAAATGGTGTGCAAATCAGCTTAAAGCTGGTTTTCATTCCAAACCATCAACAAAGAAAGATACAATCATAATATGTGAGAGAAAAAAGAATGATACAAATATACAAAAATAGAGAAAAAACCAAAACAAATAGATTCAATATACCAGTTCTACTGTTTATAAAGATGTTTACTTTTTAATTAAATGAAGGTATACTTGAGTTTACCGGATATTAAGGGCTTTGATCGAACTCTGCACGAATTTTATTCAAGACAGGATTTTTCGTCATACAAAAAGTGGGCCGCCGAATAAATACGGATATTCAATACTTTATATTTATGTAAAATGTAAAATAGTAACGGGATCTCGGTAATTTGTAGTGTTTTCTTGAAATATCAAGACTTCACTAAGTCTAAGTCTAGATTAAACAACTCTTGTCTTGTCTAATATCAAGACTAAAAACTAAACACTAATTACTCTTATTTATAAATAGGAGTAATTAGTGTTTAGTTTTTAGTTTTAATCATCTCCTGATGATGCCAACTTGGTTGGCGAAACGTACGTCGAGTATTAAATTACTATGGTTTAGTGTTTGTGGTTAATTCTGTTTTTTATTATATTCACACCAAAGGTTCCAGCAACATTCTTGGATCAAGACTCTAGATTATTTTCAAGAATCTAGATTAACCGAGTGGTTTACTTTACCTACTACTACTTAGTTTATCTAGACTCTTGAAAATTGTCTAGAGTTTTGGCAAGAGTCTTGATCTAGATGAAGCTAGTCTTGTTTTGTCTTGAAAATTTCTAGACAAGATTTTTGCAAGTCTTGTCTTGAAAATCTAGACAAGACAAGAGACTAGATCTAGACGGCAGCACTAGTAATTTGATGTCGTTTTATTGCATTTTTTCTAGTGTATTTTAAAAAGGATTTTTGTCTGAATTTGCCACTGGTATCACTCGAAGGCAGTTGGACCTATTTTGATAACACTTTTTAAGCTAAGGTTATTTGAACTTAATACCAATTCATATTTTCAATTTATTATTTTTTAATAATAAATTGAAAATCCAATTGATACTTTTATCAGAACCTATGAACTGAGGGTAATAGAGTAGCCATATTAACAATGGAATCGCTATACGCTCGGATATTCTCAAGCTTGTTCACTAGTGGCCGGTTTATCGCACATTTTAATCACTGTGTTTTTTTAATCACACTGTTAAATTTTGATTGCTACGTGTTCATTGGTTGCTGCGTTTTGTTACCATAGCAACCCGTCATTTGACAGTGTGATTAAAATGTACGATAAACTAGAGCGATAAACCGGCCATAGGTGTATTTGTTGCTAAGTTCTGCACTGGTCATGAAATCGTTTATCGGCAATACAGAACTTTTCGGACACATCTTCGTATTTGTTGGTCAAATTCTCGGATTCTTCGGACTATTTGCATTTGATTTTAGCAGTTCTAGGCTCCTAAAAATCCAGAATTGCTAGAACCAGATTAAAATAGTTCGAAGAATTCGAAAGTTTGACTAACAAACACGCAGTTGTGTCCGAAAAGTTCTGATTTGGCACTCAAAAGTCAAACTTAAAGAAAAGAATACTATCCGGATACGTTTGGGTTATGTTAGGGGTTTCCGTCAAAAGCAATATTAACACGAGTGAGTTTGCAGACATGCAAGAGAAACCGCGTATAAAAGCTAAATTGACATAAATTATTTTGTTACAGGAGTGTATGTACCAGACTGTGACTCGCAAGGTTATTATCGTTCGACACAGTGTCACAGTGCAATTGGCATGTGCTGGTGCGTCGATAAGCACGGCGTAGAATATGCCAACACGCGTACACGCGGCAAGCCGAATTGCGGTAAGTCGAAATAAACTTCACACGAATGTAATTTTGTGCTCAAGGCTCTTGGGGGGAACGTTCAAATATTACGTAACGTCACTACGGGGCGGGGGGAGGTACTTATCATCAGCGTTACTATTATGAAATATGAATTTATGATGTTATATATACGTAACACGGGAGAGGGTTTATGAAAATGTTACGATATGTTATGATGGAATGGGGGGGGGGGGGGTCAGAAATAGAAAAAAGTCATGTTTCGGGGTACACACTACCGAAATGAAATTTCTTATGCATGAATAATATAAAAATCTAAGGGTGCGTTCCACTTGGCGACCACAACGCCCACAACAACCAAACATCCTTATAAAATTGATTGATTGATCCGAGCGCAGGATAGAGATCTTTCAGAGCATATAAATTATAAAATAATGTTAAATTATGGTTGAATTCATGTAATTTAAAGGCATTAGAGCACTCGGATCGATCTGAGCGCAAAACCGAACGTATCCTAAGTACGTATACAGGGTATTTGATTGACACCAACACATTGACTTTGCGTGTAAAATATCTTCATACATTGGCCAAACAGAATAGCATCATTAAAATAATAATTGTGTTTATAAGACCGTTTCCGTGGTTTTTATGTCCAGAGCTTACTATTTGACTTGAATTCAATGTTATTTAAATGGAGAAATTTAACATGTAAAGTCAATATGTTGGTGGAAATCAAACGCACTGTATAATATACACAAAATGATAATGACACCGTTGCTTCCACCATCTGTGACGAAAGTCGTCGAGTGGTGGAAGTAAAGGGTGAAGTTTGCATTATCTAGTAATTAATTAGTATTAATATTTATGTGATAAAAACAAAATTGAGGGAATAATAAGAAATAACACTTGACAATTCTGAAGAAAAACAAATAATAATGAATCCCGATACTCTCAAAAAATGAATTCAGATTCGAATTCGATGACGACTACAATTTATTTAAAAAAAAAAAATATTTCTTAAGCCGCCTATGCCACCGTCGGGACTCTAACCTAAAACTTACATTTATTTTATTGTAGATTATAGAGTATAGACGCGTCGACATCTCAGGTCATTAGCATCTTTCAACTACACTAAATAACAACTATCTTAAAACTAAATAACATCACAAAACATCCATGAGCGCAGGTGGGATTTGAACCCACGGCAGTCCAGTCCAGAGGTTGCGGCACTAAGCACGCTAACCACTAGGCTATACTGCCCTCTTTAAAACTTACACTTGCGCGGTGGCTGAGTTAACTCAGTCACCGCGAAAGAGGATTTAATTTGTATATAAATTGCAATACTTATGTTGTTATTAATAATATTAAGGCCCATATTCACCGAGCCTAGTTAGTTATTTATTCCGTTGATTTATTCCCCTGGTAACTATCACACGGAATAAATAGTGATATTTCAAATTACCAAACATAGTTAAGTTTACTGCAGGTATAAATCGTAAGAATAGTTATCCTGTCCAATTTCAAGGGTATAAATATTTATCCGCCTAGTTAAATAGGGTGTGCACGAAATGCATAAATTACTTTATGACCTGGCGACCTTTTCAGGTAAATATTAATTTCATATCTTACAGATAAAGGTTTTTGTCAGTAAAATATGTCAATATTCACCATTTTACATTTTCGATAGATGCGCCATCGGTCGGATCTTTGGTAAACGTGCTTTATTTGACAAAATCTGCAAGGCGTATAGTATATAGTAAATTTTTACCTGCAGTTACTATTCTATCGAATGAATTGCTTGGTGAATAGAAAGTTTATTTTATTCCAAGGAATAAATTTATTCTAAGGTTAGTAACTTCTATCTTTAACAGTGTTTGGTGAATACGAGCCTAAATGTTAATAATATAAATCATTAGTTATAATTTATTGTTTTATTGTCTAGATACATTAGTTGCAAAATCGGCCAGCAGTGTTCAGCAGACAAATGAAAACAATACCGACGATGAGGACGGCGATGACGTTGAGCAGGAAGGCAGCGCTGATCAACCGCTCGACTTTTAACCACCTTAATTTATGTAATTATGTATAGAGAACAAACATACCTGCGTCACTCCAACAAAAACAACACAAACCAATCCTGTTAAGCACATTCACCCGAAAAAAACAAAAGTTGCGTAACTGTGAAATTAATGATTACTTTATATAAGGTATATATTGCAAAGTTTCATACTATGAAATTATTATTGAATGATGAATAGTGTATAAAATAATTGGTTTCATTTGTAATGTTTAAATTTTGTTTTTATGTTCGTTTTTTTCTTTGTTTTTTTTTTTTTTTTTTTTTTGTTTTTGTGTGGTTTATCACACCTCTAGAGCGTTACAGTGATAAAAAATATATAAACTTAATACAAAATATTTATAATGTAATCTTATTGTGATTGAAACCGATAAAATAATGGAACAATAAAGTAAAACAGTAGATATTGTAGACGCTCGACAACTGAGTCCCTTAGCGTCTAATCTCTTGTGTAAGGAATTTCTTTACAAAGAATAGAGATACAGACGTTTGAGAAATTAAGGCTTGGCTTGAATGGTCTCAGTTCCTAAGTTTCTTCAAGAAATGGCAATGAATAGCAGATTTTTGTTTACTCTACATTGGTTTATTTAAATGGCATTATAATGTTTAAAGGTAAACATTTCCAAAATTAATTTGGATGACTGTTTTTGACGCTCAATTATTGAGGTTGAATCCGTAAAAATTGTGTGTGTTTTGAAAAATCTGCACTGATTTATCAAAAAGGATTGTTGTGCAATATAATAAGCCATTTTGAAATAAATGTCAGATTTGTATAAAGAAATCGAGCTGTTGCCATTTTTTGAGGTAACTTACGAACTGAGACAGCTGAAACGAGTCTCAAAATAACATGTCAATTTCAAGTTAATAATATGAAGCCATAGCGCCTACCGTATTCCTGCTAAAATCTCCTAATTCTCGTAAAAATAATTTTAAGTTTCGGTAATTGATGAATTCATTATTAAAAAATCAATAAGTATACTGTTTTGCTTTATTAACAGATCAGAGAACCGTAAGGTTTTATTAAAACCTCAGCGAATGCAATATTAATGAAAAAGTTACGATTCAATAGTTACATAATTAACGTATTTATAAAAATTTGAGATGATTATTTTTGAATATATTATACTATACTCTAACGTGAGGTATATTGTTAAATTCGCAGATTGTATTCATTTATTGATATAGAGTACAGCGCAGACAATTGAAAAAATGTCTGTATACTAATTAATAATGATACTGCCGGACATAGGTATGTCCAGACATTTAACCGAGCATGAAAATACATTGAGAATGTAAGAATTTCCCAAAAGATGTCAACAGTGTCTAAACATAACCTTTAAAATACATTGAGAATGTAAGAATTTCCCAAAAGATGTCAGCAGTGTCTAAACATAACCTTTAAATGTTTTTAGAAATGGAGGGAATTGTTATACAAAACGCAAAAAACAACATACATTGCAATTTTTGTTGAAAAAGTAAAGACACTAAATTTTGAGGCAGTTGTATCAATTTCTAATCACTTTTCGGATGCTTTGCAGGGACATTTTTCAAAAAATAAATGTCCGACATTTAGCAACACTTGTTTAAGGCGATTATTTCAAGCTTAGAAAATGTATATTTTGGATTATACAATATATCCTACGTTTTTAAATAGTTATAAATGACATGATTTCAATTTGTATTAAATTCTTCCTTTTTCTGGATCTCTTTAAGTGTTTTTGCCTCCAGAAAATACTGTAGCCTGTGCTGACGAAATCTTTTTTTAATTCCTATATTATTATCGACAATTTTGTTTGATCTTTTTAACTCTTTAAAGAGACCGTAAATGGCACGACTTTCAGTTAAGATAATGCTGGATTTATGATACGATTTTCAACTTTAAATCTAAATCTTAGCATGTCATATGTTTTCAACTAAATGGAGAAAACAAATGACATTCTTAAATCAAAATTTAAGATTGAAATCGTATCAGAAACCCAGCTTTTAACTGCGTTCAAAGTATTTTTAGCACTGAATTACCATGGAAACTACGGTAAAGGATCCAAAGTTGTTCCAGAAATCAAGCATAAATGTTTCGACCACTGATAACAGTGACGTGGTATTGGAAGAATGCAAAATTGCACTAACAACCTTCCAATCTGATGTTTAATTGATAGAAAATTTGATCAGAAAGGAAAATCTTCGTTAAAAGAAAACCTC
Source organism: Mongoloraphidia duomilia (assembly GCA_039654895.1). Lineage (NCBI taxonomy): Eukaryota > Metazoa > Arthropoda > Insecta > Raphidioptera > Raphidiidae > Mongoloraphidia > Mongoloraphidia duomilia. Next base: position 1,486,964 of record CM077520.1, on the reverse strand, counting down.
ACCTTCCAAGGTCAATGGGTAGGTACGCTTTTGACTGATATCTTTCACGTTCACTTTTATCAGGATCTGGAACATTATCATGTTGGACTAAAAAAAAGAAATCGAACATTCTGTTATTAGGTACTTATTATAGTTTCTCGAATTTCGGTAACCGCTAATAGCGTCAGTAATTCAACATGGAAGCTTCACATTCTACACACAAATATCTACATAATATGAATAACGAAAGAGAGAGATAGAAAGGTTGGAGATTATAGATGCTCGACAGCTAAGATCATTAGCGTAGGTCATATTATCAGGCAGAGCCGGTTTTAGAACTGATTTTATTTATAATTATACGTTTAAAAAGAGGACGTTATTTTAAAGCGAAGACAAAATAAATTCTGCGTAAATCTATGAAGTCCCGCTAAAATTATCGACATTGACTCCCGCGTCTATTAAGGCTAGCTTACAATTTTAGCATCTGCCTTACGCAACACCTAATCGAATATTCTTGTTTAGGTACTTAAAAATCTTTTTTCGATAAATAACTTTTTCTAGTTCAGACTATCGCAAATTTCATCTTAATTTCGGAGTATTATGTCGATATTTGAGTGCTGATTGTGAATCGAAAAAAAAAATACAAGGCGGTCACAGGTTATAGAAGCAAATAAAGGCTACAGTAGAATTGTTAGTGATATTGTATAATTGCACAGTTTTCCATTTACTTTAGTGTTTATAACCGTACCTCTGAGCAGGTATACAAAATGTGTAGTCCAGGCAATATTGTGTTTATATGACATTGTGTTTTTTATGCAGTGCTTGCTAATTAATATAAATAATATGTCAATGATATGAAAATACTTAAAACAAATACATTCCATTTATTGTAATTAATTATTAACTGTTAATTATTATTATTTGTTGTCTTTTAATTTTCATATTTACATAATTTTATTATTTTTCTAAAGCAATATTAAGTGATATTTAGAATGTATATACCATCCATTTTGATAAACATATTTTTTAATTTTAATGCACAAAAATGTTTCTAAAATATTCAATTATTCTATACTTATTATAGCTAAGTAAATATTTTTGAAGATTTCTCAAACAAATAGTAAATGTATATCATTTTTATTAGTAATAAACATTGGTTAAACAGAGTGAAGGCATCGACTATACCTACCATTCACCTGTTGTCGATTACTTTTATATTTATAAGTTATAACTGACATAATTCATTATTATATAACATAATACTTATACCTATTTGATAAATTAAATTATAATGCTATTATTTGAAATCTCTAGTTTCTTAAGGGAAATAAAGGAAAAATATTAATTAGGATGTAAGTTACACATCAAGTAACAAATGTGTAAATCACTTGCAAATTAATATTTTAATTACTTTGCATCGATTGAGTATATTATTGATAAAATAAGATCGAAAATAATAACATTATAATATTATTAAATACATGTCTATTATTTAGTACTAATATATTCTGTCAATTATAAAATATATAAAAGTAGTCGATAAAGGAGAAGTGGTCTGTAACCGGTGCCTTTATTTAACGTAACTTATAAAAAAAATACATTTTTCAGGTACGTAAACATTATTAATTTGCTCTTTTAAAAAAAAGAACTTATTCTACACAATCGACTCGCAATTTAGATTATAGATTAGTGGTAAAAAAATTTGCTAACAAATCTGACTATTTATTTTAACGGAATTTTTTTATTGCTTATTTGGTTCTCTGTTTAACGTTTTGAAAAATACCTACAGATTTGTTTTCAGATTCTTTTACTTGTAGATATTAAAACAAAAATCAGGCTTGTAGAAACTACCAAGTTCTGATTGAGAACTTCGCTTACCTTGTATCTGTGCCATCTAATTAGAAAAAAAGTCATTCAGTCTCAAAACCTTTTATGTGCTAGAAAATTTACTGAGCGTTATATTTAGAGATGATTTTATGTGGTTTTTTGATGTACAATTTATACTTAAACAAAATGCCGTTTTAACAGTTTTATATATAATATGTGCATTTAAATACTTAATAGTTTTGTCTTGCTAAACACAGTTACGTAAATGTTACATAGCTGCGATATAGCCGAATGTAACATGTTAAAATATAGTATGGATATTTACATGCAAGCTTAGCAGGTCGCGTGGCTTCGAGCGGTAAAAGCCTGAAAGATGTTCGGATATGAAGGAGAGGTTAGCGGGGTGTTTCTTGAAAAGAAAGACTCATGTCCTTACTAATAAAAATATATTTACATGAAAAATACTTACGCATGGTAATTCTCGAGGCGGGAGCCACATACACAAAACACAACTAATAAACTCAAAACCCGGGCACCCACTGCTTCCTTCGTCTTGGGGACTCAGCGGCTTGTCTCCCCGCTGACCCTCCCCTCCGCGCAACTCTACTTATTTATATCTATAGGGTGAGTCATTTTGTTACACAAGTATAATCTGACCGAATAATTGGTTTGGACACAAATCGAAAGTTTCATACTTTCATGTAAGTCGAAAGTCCATTTAATACCTATTGCTTACGCATGGCCGATATCAAACATGTTGCTGCGTGCTTTTTTACATTACTTTAGTAGGTATTATTCTTAAGTAAGCACTTACCTCACAAAAATATCTTTGTCTGTTTTTAGCACATAAAATAAAATGTGAATTGTAAAAAAATATACACTTTATCTTAAACTAAAGATGCTTTTTCCTTTTTGTTGTGCTTTAAGCAGTTGCTTGGGCTAAAAATGGAGAAAAAATCGAAATTGGCTTTGACTGAAAAGAATCATCCGGATGAATCGAGTAAGTCACCATTTTTTATTCATGAATGTAACAATATTGCTATTTTTTGGTAACTTGGGTGGCTACATAAAAACTGAACTGAACTGGCAAGTTTCAGGTAACGATTAACGAACATTATATTGTGGCGGAAATTTTTGTAGTAATTTTTATACTCTACAAAATTGTTGGTAGGTATGCCCTTTTTCTGTGGTTTCCATATACCTACCATTAGTTTTCACTTTAAAGACGACATTTGTGTAAGTTCCTCCGGCATTAATTGTGGAAATTTCGGTACAAAGTTATACTTTCGATAAGAACGGACTATCTCGGATTTGCCGGTTCTGTAAAAAAATATGGTTTTTTATTGCAAGGAACGAAGTAGGTTTGTTATATTTTCGGTTACATAAATGTAATAGAATGTAGACATATGTGTTTAGTGGGGTAAATTGAAAAAAATATTACAAATCAAAATCGGCGACTATAATTTGTTCAGGCAAGAAATTGTTGCAGTTATATGTAATGTGTTCAATTGCCTGACAATCAGTTAATTTAAAATGGTGTTTTGAATCAAAACTTGTTTATATGTAACTGTTAAAATGGCGTTCACCTAAACATTGTACTACATAGATATAAAACATATATTATTTTAAATAGATTTAGGAAAAATACATAGAGCGATATAATATAATTAAAATATTATACCTAAGCATTTCTAAAAAAAGAAAGAATAATATTGTCAGTAACTCTACATCATACTTAAGCTAAACGAAAAATATTCATTTTATTTTCTTAAGTTGCGTTAGTGTCCAGTTCAGTCAATAGATCTAAATAGAAATAATAATTCTTATCCTTTTTTAATTGTTCATTAAAGAGTTGTTACCTAATTATTAGTAACTTCTTAATGAATAAGTAAAAAAAGAAAGATGACTTCATATGTACCTATTAAATCACTGAAAAGACTGCGTACCTACTGAGGTACCTAAAAGTGATATTATTTATCTATTTATTTATTTATTATCAATATTTCAATAAGAATGCATGCAAAAAGTAGATTTCTTCAAGTAAAATCTGGGCCGCCATTGATAGGGAAAATGAAAATGGATTGTGAGTAACGCTTTTTTAAAATTTAGTCAAACTATTGTTGATGCATTTAAAAATGCTATTAATTCATAGAAGGTAATTATATGCATATAAAACTTTTAATGATGTATATAAAGCGACAGGTACCTATACTTACTTATTTAATTTTTCTCTCGTTGCTTCCCTGTTACAAATGGCGGACCGAAAGCAGGCTCGCACTGGTAAAAAAAATCGGCCTGGGACAGGGCATGGACCAGCCAACCTTATGTCGTATGTAGACAAACGAGATTGCAGTTTTTACAATATTAAAATATATCAAAGGTGAGTCCAAACCAGCCCAGGGTTGGTACCGCTATGCCTGTATGTCCAGTTCGAGCTTGACCAGAAGTATTTAGTAAAGAGTACGTCTATAATTCGATGGCTTGGTATGCCAATAATTAAATCGATCATTTCATATATTAAGAATTTCTGATTTATTGCTGCATTTATTAATTTTTGTATTTATTTGGGAATATAAACTCGGTTAATGTTTGACAGTTTTATTGTTTAGAAAATTTAAATAATTATCGAGAGATTGTTTCACTGTAAATTATGGCCAGGAATGTTTTCGGGAAATTTTGGTAATAAATATTGAAGCCTGTATTCGAACTTTGTGGCAAATGGTACCTAAAAAACTGCGATATTACAAAAGATGATGATGATATTAGACGCTTATGACCTCATTTGTCGAGCGTCTATAATTTACAATTCATTTACAAAAGATGATTAGGTACTGATTTAACAAAAGAAATTTCCTAGAGCAGTAGGTATACTTCTTGATACTTACAATATAATTACTTACGATTATTATGATAAAAAATATTTTTTATCTTATTTAAGTATAGACTAGGGGTGCGTTCCACTTGGCGACCATTGCGCCCACTACGCTCGCGCCTTATGGCCGCGCTCATTACGTTTGGTCGTTGTAGGCGTTGCGATCGCCAAGTGGAACGCACCCTAGGTACTTCTTTTGTGATTGAACTGGATAAATAGTTTTAGGGCATAAAAATTTCTATTCAGTTAATTTGAGTAATTAAAACTAGTGACATTTTAAAATTATTGTTCAAATAAAAAAAACTACCTCTAAAAATTGTCCATTTATTAAATGAAAAAGCGAGAACTAAGGTCCTGAAAATCTACCTCGACCAATTAAAAAAAAGTCCAGTTTGAAAACGTAATGCTCAAAAGGTTAACTTTTTAACTGAATCGAAATTTAATTTTTAAAATGCTCAATTTATTAAGAGAAAGTGTACACTGAATTGGCGCAAAAATATTAATTAAAATGTGGGTCACGACAGTCGACTTTTTATTGAATAAACCACTAGGTACTTACAAGTTGCGTGATTCTTCATAATTTTTTTTATCTTATATAAATTTCATGGGTACTGCTGAAGGTATTTTTTCAATAAATTAATGCGTATTTTGAAAAACTTTAAAGCTTGAAACATTAATGAGAAATATATTGAATTCGAAGTTGCTATAATTAAATAGAACAATTTGATCCTTGAAAACAGTGTAGAAACTTGTCGGAAGTGAGCACTCCCTTGGCACGTAGGATCAATAAAAGCAATACTGATTAATTCAAAATTGGCATTTAATAACTAACGTTTCGGTATTCTTCATACCATCTTCAGAGTCTACAAGAATAATTATCTGTTGATATAATGGTTGTATGTAAACGTGGGTGAGAATATTTATATGGTGAAAAACAATTATTTTGTGGAAATAAAGTTAAAATTAACAGAAATAAATATGTTTTTATCTTACCAAAATGCTGTAAATTTCTTTCAGTATTTTGTTTGATCGATTAATGAACATGGTGTTGACATTGTTGCTTTCTTTTGGTTTTTCACCATATAAATTTTCTCACCCACGTTTACATACAACCATTATATCAACATATAATTATTCTTGTAGACTCTGAAGATGGTATGAAGAATACCGAAACGTTAGTTATTAAATGCAAATTTTGAATTAATCAGTATTGCTTTTATTGATCCTACGTGCCAAAGGAGTGCTCACTTTCGACAAGTTTCTACATTAATGAGAAAACTATTGTTCTTTCTATAAATAGAATTATTATTTCTAAACATGAATAAAGCTAACGAATGCTGCTGTTTTAGCGTCTTTTGTTTGCTTTTATTAATACATTATAATTAATAATAGTAATTTATACACAAGATCGATGAAAACTCTAACATTGATCAGTAGCGCTCATTTAATATAAAAGATATAGAAAAATTGTCGCGAAAGCTATTATTGTTATTATTAACTATACTAACCCTGTCGAAATACGACGGAGTGAAGATACTTGAAAAAGTGTCTGAGAAATAAAAGAAATAATTGTAATTGTTCATGTTATTATAAAGACACAATTCTTAACACTTCTCTTAACATGGTTTGTTGCTTGCTTTTGGCTTCGCCGAGCGGGTAATTGAAGCCCGATTCATACGAATCTTACGTGTATGTTTGGTCGCCCGCTTTGAACTTCTCTGAGAAAATCCAATCAAACCCGATTCATACATGAGTATGTTAAAAAGGAGCGTTCAGAATTATTTTTTTATAATAATAAAAAGAAAAATAGTGATGATATATTTGTGTGAGAAAAAGTCGCTTAAAAAGCAGAAAATTAAAAAAAGTGCTCCAGTAATAGAAAAAGAAACATAGGTCTTGTCAATAAAAATATGGATGCGACTGGAATCGTCTGTTGAAAATCAAATTTCTTGTTCAAATGACTTGCTTTATAGAAATATCTAACCTTTGTTCCCACATTTTTTTGTACTAATTCTGTGTGCACAGTCTCTGTTACCTGTGCAAAAATACTGTAGAGTCCATGTCATTACATAATATTTAGTGTTGAATGTTATTAGTCATGTGATTTTGTTCTTCGAACATTAATTTTAATTTAACCTATCATTTAGTTGCCATTTTAACGACAAAATGTATGTAATTTTTTAAGTTGAATATTTTTAACAAACTAACATGTTATTATCTGGCATGGATATTGTATGTCCTGTATGTTTCAGTAATTCATTAATAAAATAAATAATCTAATTTTGTAGTGTATTTAATAAATTATTAATTTATTATTTGTCGGGTTTTTGTTATACTATCAATGATGTCCATTAATAGCAATTGACGCATTTAGAAACTTCTAGTATACAGGGTGAGTTACTAAGAATGTATCGGGCGGTATCTCAATTATTATGAGTATTAGAAAAAAAAGTTTTAAATAAAAGTTGGATTGGAATAAGAGCACTATACTTTAAAATTATTTTTAGCTATTGGGATCCGTCAAATGGGTGGAACTTAAAAAACATGGCGCAGAGGAGGGGAAATTTCCTATACGGGGTATACTTTTGTATGTAATTTTGTGATTTTCAAAGTAATAAGAAATGATAAAATATGTATAAGTGCAATTTGTGATTGGGCCGGTACGAATCCTAAACAAAGGAATTTCGTTTAAGAAAATGAATTCTCAAAGCCGAACATATTATCAAATGTCGAAAATATAACGAGAAAAATACATGAAAAATTAACTGTCAAAAGTAGTAATCTTTACGGCATATTGCTTAAAAACATCAAATTTAAAAGAAAATCTCCACGAAATTAATTATCCATTTAATGCTCCTTTAAGGCTGTGTTAGGTGAATAATGTAAACCCATAACTGCAACATAATATGTTATATTGTAATAAGTAGGTAAGTTGCTAACCTCAAATTATTTGTATACACATAATTAGTCCTAATTTTGTCAATATTCAGAGAGTTAACTATTGTAGTACAGTATGATAATGAGTACATCTTATTATTAACATAAAATATTTTTTTAATACATAAATACAGTTTTTCCACATTTCATTAGAAAATAATTCGCTGTAAAGTAAGTTTTACAAGGCAATAACTGATAGTGTTTAAAGCCATGATATTAAAAACGTCGCGATTTCCATTTTCAATAAACTGTCTACATGTTAAATATTAAGTTTTAAAAAAATTAATTACGCAGAAACTACACGTGAGATCTTACTCAAAAAATTAAATTATATGTATTTAATATCGATTAATAATACCTATATTAAAAATTCAGCTCGTTATCTTTACCTACTTTGCTTTAATTAATGTGCATACAACCATGAATTCTCTGATCCTACTCAAGTATCATACAAATGTAAACAATTAAAGCAATACTGCCAATACCTTTGTAAATTCTAAACTAAAAAGGATTCAGGAATAGAGGTACCTGTATATTTAACGCAGACATAGCGTAGAAATGAAATTTAAAAATCTATAGCTATTATAACATACACACAAAATATTAATTCTAATAACTCTATTTATTATTATAATACGTATTGATTTTAAAGGTCGTAATTGCTCAATTATTTTAAAAAATCAGTACAAATTCTTATTATTTATTACTGTTGTACCAGCACGTTGTAGCTTACATTTTCTTAAAAATGGATTATTTTCAAAAATCTCATAAAATACAGAACTTGTTGTACAATATTTCTGGTTTGAAATTTTTTGACATGTCAAAAAATAACGATTTAAAATTTCTGGTGATAAAAATCTACAGCGTTTTCATTGATGTCGGCTTTTTGATTTACTGTTTTTTTACTGCCACGGGTTCTGTCAAAGCCGAGGAAGAAAATAAAATGTTTAATGTTACAATTTTTATGTATTATTTGGAAGCTCTATTTTTTCTTACTTACATACGATTTAATCAAAACAAACTTAACGATTTTGCGAATCATTTGAACGAAATAATAAACGTAAATATAACTGATTATGAAAAACCATTTTCCCGACATGACGAAAACTATAAAAGGCGTCATAAATTTATCAGCAAAGTTGGAATAATATTTGCTTTTGCTGAAGCATTCTCTGTCAGTGCACTTTTTTTAATTCATTACGTAACGAATTTGTTAATAGGAAAACGCATATTAAATTTAACTATATGGCATCCATATAATACGCTCTATTCGCCAAATTATGAAATATCTATTATTACTGATGGTTCTCTTGCGGTGTATGTCCATGTAAGACACATTGTTATTTTAAGCACCTCATTATGTATGATTACATTGGTGAGAACACAATATGAGTTCTTAGATGATCTTCTGCTAGATGTTATCCAACACTTTAAAAATGGAGACGAAACATCTGAACGCTACTTAAAAATGTGGATAAACCACAGTCAGAAAATTGAAAGGTAACTCTTTACTAGGCTACTAGTAAGTAGCATAACTGTATAGTATAGACTAGTTCGGATGATTTCGACCCCCCCCCCCCTCGAATAAATGCGTCCTTGCTTTCTGGCAACGTGTTCTACAACCCAGCAATATAACTTAAATATGTTTCAGATTGTTTGACTTGTTAACAAATTACTATACACAAATATTCAATATACAAGTTACTTTTTGTATTTTGTGTGGAGCTCTAACGATATACTTGTGTTTTTTTGTAAGTAATATTATTTTATCTCATAAAATCAGAGGTTTATAAGTAAATGAGATATATTTTTTGTTTTACTTTGTAAAATGTTACAGGATTTTTCGGAGATATCATATAAAATTCCAACAGTTGGCATTATTGTATTAAAGCTTTTTCTACTCTATTTGCAATGTAACGCCGCTGATAATTTGGCTTTGACTGTGAGTACCTAACATACAATATATTTTTCAATAAATTGTTTAATAGATATAACTAGTCGAGGGATGTTTTTAGAATTTTGTTATTTTCTAAATCACGTTTAATTTATACAGTGTGCTGATTTGCTTTGCGGGTAATAGGGATTTAACCCGTACAATCAAACTTTCGCGATTTCCTGCTTCCCTGATTATTTTAGGAAAAATGTCTTCAAATAAAAGTTTTAGAACATACAATTCTGCATCTAAATCATTATACAAAATTAATTTTGCATGCTTTGTAACGGCAGAAATTTGATATGAAAATGTCAAAATTACCTCAAAAACAGATAGCGATAGCCATGGAACTTGAAAAAAATGATTAGAAATTATTCTGACAGCTAAAACGTCATCATTTTGTTCAAGTTCCATGGCTGTCGCTATCTGGTTTTGAGGTAATTTTGACATTTTCATATCAAATTTCTGCCGTTACAAAGCATGCAAAATTAATTTTGTTTAATGATTTAAATGCAGAATTTTATGTTCTAAAACTTTTATTTAAAAACTTTTTTCCTAAAATAATTAGGGAAGCAGAAAATCGCGAAAGTTTGATTTTACGGGTTAAATCCCTATTACCCGCAAAGCAAATCAGCACCCGCCACCCGGTATAATTAATAATATAGCTCTGGCTGTCTGCTTAGACTGTTTCCTGTTGGCTGATGCGATTTATTGCGTGTTTTGGGTACTTTGTAAAATGTCTAGACGGGAGAACGTATTTCCATAATTTTTGTCTGTTTGTAGTTTGTACCAGCGTTATTCAAGAACGGTTAGACTGATTTTAATCAGTGACTATAAGATTTACTGAAACCCGCCCTTAAATAGAATATACCTTTTACCCCGCTACGCTGTCATGTCAATAAATGCGAGCTAAGCAAGGAGTACAGTTTAATGTATACCTACCTAATACAGTAATGAAATGCAATTATATGGAATAAATAAAAAATAGCCAAAAATACTGTTAATTCCTTCTTTTCGTTGTAAATTGAATTATGTTTGTTTTAGAGAAATGAAATATCTAGAACAGCGTTCTCAAACTCGTGGATGAACGATTCGACAAAGCTGGGTCGGACTTTTATGTTTGTAATTGCAAACTTTCAACAATCGAAAAAGATAACAGTTTTTAAGTTGTATGAACTCTCTTGCAATTTTTTCTTGGACGTAAGTTATGATAAAAAAAATTTCACATTAACTTGGAGAATAACTTTTCAATGATAAATAATGAACTGAACTATGATTGAAATTTCAAATATATGAACAAAAATTGGTATATCATAAGTGATAGGTACTGCAAAGCTGTTGAACTCGACGCTCTCCAGTTCTAGCCCGAGAGCTGGTAAAAGTGTCAATTGGATTTTCAATTTATTATTAAAAAAAAAAATAATAATGAATTGATGCTAGGCCCAAATAACCAGATGTTGCTGGTCTTTAAAACACAATTTAACAATTTTTCGACGCACTGCAATACCGCGTAATCCATCTCTTTGATTGGAACCTGGTTTCGGGTAACAAACATGGGAAGAAAATGACCGTGGGTCCCTCCCCTAGGCTCACTGAGGACATAATTAGACTCAGTAGGTCGACACTCAGGAAGGAGATTGGGCTTCTGACCGGTCACGCAGCACGCTTCTCTGAGAAAACATATCAATGCTATATGGATTTTGCGAAATGGAGGATGATATCGTGTACGAATATGAGACTCTATAACATACAGTAAAACAACCATCTTTTGACACATTAAACGAGAACGGATTAGGTAGTTCTACAGGAAAATCTAGTCGCCAATCTTCTGGAGCTGATAAGATCCAGATTATTTGCTGACTAGATCGAGTAACCACAAGAGAAGCACAAAAATCTTCTTTGAACCAATCTGGAACCGGCCTTATTTGTTTTGATATTTTAGCTCGAAGTTACAAAATTGAGATTTCATACAGGCGTGATCTACGACTTCATCGGCGGACAGCGCATGATGAATCGTTGCCCGTTTGAATTAGCCAATCAGAGGGGCTTTAAAATATTACGATACAATACCGTTCACACAAATAATTTTGAGGTGTGCTTTTGTTACCAAAACTTACGCGGCAAGGACGCCGGAAGTGTTTGGATGTGGGGAAGGCAGAACCTAGGAGCATATGTGACCTACCTGTGCAGGGATCTGGGGATGCATCTTAGCAAAGCAGATTTATAGATTTTGGTCAAGGGTTATACTCAGTGCGTTTTATTTTTCAGTATAATAGGCAATTTAAACTGAATAAGCACGTAAATCAACCGTTCTCGTGTGCATTGGCTTGTTTTTTTATTTGTTACAGCTAAAAACCGTTTATAATATTATATGTGTAGATTTTCTCTAAAATTTATCTTCCTCTTACTCAATTTAGAGGGGGGAAAAACGATACTCTTGCCCCCACCCACATTTTGTGGGGGGGCAACCTGCCCCTTGCCTCCCCCGGTTCCGGTTCCTGTTACGCGGTGTTGCAGCATGGTGTCACGCGGTATTTCTGAGTGACGTTCAGCGGTTTTACATCATCGCTGGCCCCGGCGATCTATTACTCGTGTTAAGCCATAGAAAGAAAATAAATGCAAAATATTCCACTGTTTCAACAAGAATTACAATAATATGTATTTTTGTTTAAATGAAACTCGTATTTGTCATTGAGAACTATTAAAAAAGTCGTTATCGATATAGTTGCGACGCCAGTTTTTGTTTTTTAAGGTGACACACTTTAGTTGAAGATAATAATTAGATTTTAATTTATAGACGCTCTATACTTTAGTCAAAAACTTATTCGAGGTGAGGGAACTGGAAAATATTTAATTCTCTAACTTTTTTGGAGGGGGGAACATGGAGATCACTGGGTAATTCAGGAAGGACGTGTGTCCCCTAGCACATCCCTCAGTACTGCATTTGGATTAATAATTAAAAATGTTTTTTTTCAGCTGTTACGCCTGTTCTACTCAACCGTTACTCTGCTGTTAAAAATAGAAACAAATTAAAAATGTGAAAATCTAGGGCACCTTTATTAATTATGTATTGATGTAATATAATCGTAGTTTTAATTAATGACACTTAAGTTAGGCTGCACATATTGGGAAAAGCCTAGGCGTATTAATTTATTAAATGTCTTTTAAATCATTGTAATTTTGTGGGGAGAACTGTTGTTGAATTGTTAATTTTTTTTTCAAAGGCACTTATTATCACAGATCGAAAAGAAAAAAAAAATCACTTCGTCGATGTATCAAAAGTGTAACAGTGCAATTTTTTTGTTATTACACTATTACATACAAATTAAAAACCACTATACAGTTATACGCTATAGGTACAGTCGCGGACTTAATAAAGTTTACACTTGAGTTTTTCAGTGTAAGTTCACAAAAAGTCAGTAGCTTAGCAACAAATTTAGTTTTAATAAGTACCTATAATACATAAAATGATAATGACACCGTTGCTTCCACCATCAGTGACGACAGTCGTCGGGTGGTGGAAGTAAAGGTGTTAAGTTTGCATTTTCTAATAATCAATTATCTAGTATTAATATTTATGTGATCAAAACAAAATGGAGAGAATAATAAGAAATAAAAGAGATATTTAGAAGCATTTTATACATTTCCGGTCATTTCTTGGACACTTTGCAATTCTGAAGAGAAAAAAATGTGTGTGTCAGCTCCGACGCACGACTGGAGTTTACTCCTTAAGTACATATCCTTAAGTACCATTTTGAAATCGACGCTATTTTATTTTTTTTGTGTCCTATAAAACTCTTACATATCAATTTTAAAAAATATTGGATAATTTTTACAAAACTACATATGGTCGCCATTTTAAAAAATCTGACGTCATTTTATTTTTTGTGTCCTATGAAACTGTCAAATATCAATTTTCAAAAGGATCGGAAATATACATACTTACATGCGTCAGCATACCCTGTACAAAAAGACGATAAAATAATAAAATAAAGATATTAAATAAATTAATTTAATTTAATAAATTAATTTAATTTAATAAATTAATTTAATTTAATAAATTATTAATTTATTATATTTATATCTAATAGCGGCCCCGTCCGTCTTCGCCCAGATTGCAATACGCTACTCACTCGCTTCGCTCGTTCGCTTGAATAATATAATTACATTACTCACTCTTCGCTCGTTCGCTCCCGGGTAGTACGTTACTCACTCGCTTCGCTCGTTCGCTCCCTGGTGAATTTTTCTGATGCTTTAATAGTTATTCTGTTAACCAGGGCGGAGACAAATCCAAAAAATCAAAGATCATGAAAATCGGTCCAGCCGTTCTCGAGTTATAAATGGTGTAACTAACTAACTAACACGACTTTCTTTTATATATATATAGATTATTTAAAAAAAAAAACAAAAAAGAAAAATGCATGCTTGTGTTGAGATTCGAACCCGGTCCTATTGCGTATGACGCCACGACGTTACCACTTGACCACGCTAGGCTTATAGCAAGTGCTATATAATAGGATATTATAATCAAGAAAAACATAACGCTTTTTGTTTACGGTTTTTTAGTTAACGTTTGTGTAAATTTCACTCCTCATAAAACTCCCATACCGGACGCCTTATATGAAAATCAATTCTTAAGGAGTAAACTCCAAAAACAATGAATCCCGATACTCTCAAGAGGTGAACATTCAGTTTCGAATACGATGACGGCTACAATTTGTTTTAGCCTTAACATTTTTTAAGAGTAGAATAATTTACTTGTTATTTGGAGGTCAAATGTCCTCCAAATAACAAGTAAATTATTTTACTCATAAAAAATGTTAAGGCTAAAACAAATTGAATGTGACGAAACGTCAGCAATAAATGTAACTTTAAACGTTAGTACTTTTTTTTGCGGAGGAGGAAATGAATTTACGCACACCCAGGGAAGATAGCCCTGGGTAGTGTGGGACTCGGGCACAGCCCCATACCCACTAAAACCCCCTCTAACTCGCTCCATATGTCCTCCCTCCGGTACCGACGACTTGTCATTCCTTCGAGGGGAGGGGAGCCTCTGCTGCTAGCTGAATCGTCCTACTTAGGCATCCTTACGCCTCACCCGCTCATCTCTCCACAGAGCCTGCACGGCTGCGGCTACAAAATTACAGCCAGCATCCCACTTGTCCCTCGAGCTGTCAACAAACGTTTCCGCTGTTAGGAAATGCTCATGTGTTGCTGTAGTTCCTCTACAGTACTGCTGTTTATGATCCTTCGAAACTTCACATCCAGTGATGTAACTACAGGGTGTTACGGCGTAAAAACTAAAAAGCCAGGGGCCCGCGGCAGCTAATAATAAGTAGGTGTGCAGCAAGTGCGAACCACTCGACAGAAGTACCTATTTATTAATTGCAATTTTCAAATTCACTATATTTTAATTTAGCTGTGTAATGCGTCCTATTCTACATATTATCTCGGAATTTTAACAACATATTTCTTCCAATAATTACGATCATAGAGTGTGGGGGCAACGTTAGTTTTTGTTAGCGAGCTCAAAATTCAGCTGGTTATCTTTACTTTGCTTTAATTAATGCGCGTGCAACCTTGAATTCTCTGATTAAAGTATCATACAAATTCCAAGTCTTCATGGTTTCCGGGCTTGTAGGCCGTGGTCCGGTGGTATTTCTACCTGACGTTTCGTCTACAACTGCGGTAGACATTCTCAAAGGCGACGTTGCAGCGGTCGAAGTGTCCTCCTTGGCGGCTCACAGGTCAGTGTGTCTGTGACTGGTGTTCTCCCTTCTTTTATATCTAGTACCAGTGTGTTCTCTGTTCGGTCGTAGTTCGTCTCTCTGTCATTGGTCAACTGCGCAGTGTGTAGTGGTGGGGGTGAGTTCTCTACTCGGTCGTATCCCGTCCTTGTACGACTGGTCATTGGTTTTGTATGTCGGAGTGCTGGTGTCCAGGTTTTACTGAGATTGAGGCCTTCATCTTTTCGGTTGAAATTCTGTGTGTGTTTATGTATTTCTATGGCCTTTCTGTATATTCTTGGGTAATAGCTCAACGTTCTGTCCGGAAACCATGAAGACTTGGAACAATGCCGGCCGTGAAAGCTTGCACACTTGGATATCATACAAATGTAAACAAATAAACCAATACTGCCAATACCTTTGTAAATTCTAAACTAAAAAGAAATCTATATAACATACACACAATACTTATATTACTTCTAATAACTCTATTTATTATTATAATACGTATTGATTTTAAAAGCCGTAATTGCTCAATTATTTAAAAAAAAAACAGTACAAATTCTCATTACTCATTTCTGTTGTACCAGCACGTTGGAGCTTACATTTTCTTAAAAATGGATTACCTATTTTCAAAAATCTCATAAAATACAAAACTTGTTATACAATATTTTTGGTTTGAAATTTTTCGACATATCAAAAAATAACGATTTAAAATTTCTGGTGATAAAAATCTACAGCGTTTTCATTGATGTCGGCTTTTTGATTTACTGTTTTTTTACTGCCATGGGTTCTGTCAAATCTGAGAAAATAAATGAAAAAATGTATAACGTTGCAATTTTTATGTATTATTTGGAAGCTCTATTTTTTCTTACTTACATACGATTTAGTCAAAACAAACTTAACGATTTTGCGAATCATTTGAACGAAATAATAAACGTAAATATAACTGATTATGAAAGAACATTTTCCCGACATGACGAAAACTATAAAAGGCATCATAAATTTATTAGCAAAGTTGGAATAATCTTTGCTTTTGCTCAAGCATTCTCTGTCAGTGTACTTTTTTTAATTCGTTACATAACGAATTTTTTAATAGGAAAACGCATATTAACTTTAACTATATGGCATCCATATAATACGCTCTATTCGCCAAATTATGAAATATCTATTATTACTGATGGTTCTCTTGCGGTGTATGTCCATGTAAGACACATTGTTATTTTAAGCACCTCATTATGTATGATTATATTGGTGAGGACACAATATGAGTTCTTAGATGATCTTCTGCTAGATGTTATCCAACACTTTAAAAATGGAGACGAAACATCTGAACGCTACTTAAAAATGTGGATAAACCACAGCCAGAAAATTGAAAGGTGAGTCTTTACTAGGCTACTAGTATGTAATATAACTGTATAGTATAGCATTGTTTAGAGAAGACACCAGCAAGATGGTCGACCTGCGCAGTAGAAGTAGTGGGGAGAGCTATTAGTGGTAGAATATGGATTCATTCGGCACGAAATATGCCTGTCAAGCAGTGAAATAAAAGCATAATATAGCAAATACTGTTAAGTCTGTTGTGTGTCACGCGTGACCCCTTAAGGGTCCGCGCATACATACAACTTTTAATCGCACAATTGTTTAGTTGTTTGTCAAAAGGCTATTGGAGTAGATGGAAGTGCGCATATATACAACACGAATTGTAGATTATAGACGCTCGATATACAACACGATAGTTGGCCAACTAAAAATCGCAAAACCATACCGATCGCATTTTGACTAAACTATCGAACAACTATCGTCGGCAGCTTATGTCTACATATCAATGTATTGACGCCATAGACATAGAAATCTAGGGAAGTAGTACAAGCGAGAGGGGTTGTTACTGTTAAGGGGGGACGGTGAGCCCACATTCTATTGGTCGTTTCAGTTGCGCAAGCGCTGTACGAGCAATTGATCATGCGCAAAGATGCGGACGACTGCATCTGGCGCAACTGAGAATGCACAAAGACGCGGCCAATAGAACGTGGGCACATGCATAGCATATACATGTCCAAAAGACAGGCGCACCCTCCCCTGAATGGCTCCCCACCCCCTCGTCTAAAGTAGTACTTTATACTACGTCCCTATAGATTCCTATGTCCATGATTGACGCCCTCATACATTCAACTAGTTGTACGACGGCCCATTAGTTAATATTGAAATTGTGGCACAACTGACTGATTGTATGCGTTTGTATCCCGTTTTAAGCAATCACACAGTGTCCGATTTTACCTAACTGTTGATTGCGAAACACGTGACCATATTTTAGTAAATAAACAAAGCAAATTCCTAAAAACTGTTGCGCATAACTATAGTAAACAAACATAGTATTCTCTAAATCTACTCATTTTCGGTTAATTTTGTCTTTAAACTGAAAAATCGACTTTTGAAAACATGCCAAACATTTTACTTTAACCTAACTTTTTGACACTTTCACCTGTTACGTCATCTACAGTGATTCTAAAGTAGATACATCACTTGTCGAGCATAGGTAGACATCGAGGGTTATTAGTTCCGCCCCTACCCGATAAATCGTACTACTTGTTTTGAAATAAAACGTGGTATCCCGTGTTACCAGACCATTCTGTTTTATCCAATACTCCCCTACGTTAAAACCGTAATTATATAGTCACAAACCTAGTTCTTGTGAATTCAGACTTTCTGGCAAGGGCGGATCCAAGTGGGGGGCGCTCCCCTTAACTATAATAAACACAGTTCTTAAATCAGCCTTTTTCAGGACCATGATGTGCAAAATCCGAGCACGCCACCTCCCCGCGGTGCACATCGGGTAACGCTAATGTCACCGGTGTCAAGACCTCTTGCTTTTTTTAGGTTAGATTAGTTCGGATGGTTTCGAAGCCCTCTCCCCCGCGAATAAATTCTGGATGCGTTCTCGCTTTCTGACAACGTGTTGGGCTTGAGAATAGCCGAGCGTATAGCAATACTGTTGTTTACATGGCGTTGCTATGGTTCTTCTATTACAAGTTCCCGGGTTCTAGCCCGAGAGCTGGTAAAAGTGTCAATTGGATTTTTAATTTATTATTAAAAAAAATAATGAATTGAAAATATGAATTGCTGCTAGGCCCAAATAACCTTTGATGTTGGCGGTCTTTAAAACACAATTTAACAATTTGACAACGTGTTCTACAACCCAACAATATAACTTAATATGTTTCAGATTGTTTGACTTGTTAACAAATTACTATATACACAACTATTCAATATACAAGTTGCTTTTTGTATTTTGTGTGGGGTTCTGACGATATACTTGTGTTTTTTTGTAAGTAATATTATTTTATCTCACAAAATCAGAGGCTAATAAATGAAATATATCTTTTGTTTTGCTTTGTAAAATGTTACAGATTTTCTCGGAGATGTTATATAAAATTCCAACAGTTGGCATTATTGTATTAAAGCTTTTTCTACTCTATTTGCAATGTAACGCCGCTGATAATTTGGCGTTGACTGTGAGTACCTAACATACAATATATTTTTCAATAAATTGTTTAATAGATATAACTAGTCGAGGATTTTTTAAGAATTTTATTATTTTCTAAATCACGTTTAATTTATATAATTAATTTTTTTTTTCAGGGTTTTGGGTATATTGTAAATGTCTAGACGGGAGAATGTATTTCCAGAATTTTTGTCTGTTTGTACTAGCGTTATAGTCCAGTCACGAGAGGAAGTCCACCTTGCGTTTGGTGCAGCAAATGATTTTATTTTTTTGTGTCCTCAAGCATGTTTAGGAGATGTCAAATCCAAGTTTGCGACCTCTAAAACAGGGCGGGGGAGTTTTGGTGGGCTAAAAACCACGATTTTTTTGCACTTTTTTCGATTTCTTGCTTATAATATGGAAACGGCTGGTCCTATCGAAAAAATGGTCCTATTCAAAATTAAAGGGCACAAAATTTACTTCAAAATGCACTAGTCAAATATGTTTATGTTCCCATTTTTACCGGCTCTACAGAACTTAGAAAATTGCCAAAATGTACCAAAATGAAAAAAAAGCATTTTTTCAAGCTTTTAACTATTGAAAAACTCGAATAGCCTATAACCTTCCTTAATAAACGGGCTATCTAACAAAAAAAAATTTTTCAAATCGGACTGGTAGTTCCTTAGATTAGCGCGTTCAAACAAAAAAAAATAAATTCTTTCTTTGTTTGAACGCGCTAATCTCAAGAACTACAAGTCCGATTAAAAAAAAAATTTTTTTTTAGATAGCCCGTTTATTAAGGAAGGTTTTAGGTAATTCGAGTTTTTTTAAATTCAATCCCAAAGAGGGTAAAACGGGGGTGTAAGATTTTTTGTTATTACAAAAAATCTTACTCCCACGTTTTACCCCCTTCGGGGTTAAATTTAAAATAAACTCGTATATCCTATAACCTTCCTCAATAAACGGGCTATCTAACAATATTTTTTTTTTCAAATCGGACTTGTAGTTCCTGAGATTAGCGCGTTCAAACAAAAAAAGAGTTTATTTTTTTTTTGTTTGAACGCGCTAATCTCAGAAACTACCAGTCCGATTTGAAAAAAATTTTTTTTGTTAGATAGCCCGTTTATTAAGGAAGGTTATAGGCTATTCGATTATTTTTTTTAATTCAATCCCACAGGGAGTAAAACGTGGATGTAGGATTTTTTGTTATTACAATAAATCCTACACTCCCGTTTTCACTCTTTGGGATTGAATTTTTAAAAAACTCGTATAGGGTCTCATTGATTAGTACTTTGCTTCTTTTACAGACTGGTAGTTCCTGAGATTAGCGCTTTCAAACAAAAAAAGAGTTTATTTTTTTTTTGTTTTTCTAAGTTCTGTAGAGTCGGTAAAATCGGAACAAAAATATATTTGACTAATGTATTTTGAAGTAAATTTTGTGCTCTTTAATTTTGAATAGAACCATTTTTTCGATAGGACAAGCCGTTTTTGTGTTATAAGCAAAAAACGTAAAAAAGTGTAAAAAAATCATGGTTTTTAGCCCACCAAAACTACACCGCTCTGTTTTAGAGGTCGCAAACTTGGATTTGACATCTCCTAAACATGCTTGAGGACACAAAAAAATAAAATCATTTGCTGCGCAAAACGCAAGGTGGATCTACCTTTTTAAGCTCTCGTGACTGGACTATTATTCAAGAACGGTTAGACAGATTTTAATGAAACTTAGTTACCCGGCTACGCTTTCATGTCAATAAATGCGAGCTAAGCAACGAGTACAGTTTAATGTATACCTACCTAATACAGTAATGAAATGCAATTATATGGAATAAATAAAAAATAACCAAAAATACTGTTAATTCCTTCTTTTCGTTGTAAATTGAATTATGTTTGTTTTAGAGAAATGAAATATCTAGAACAGCGTTCTCAAACTCGTGGATGAACGATTCGACAAAGCTGGGTCGGACTTTTATGTTTGTAATTGCAAACTTTCAACAATCGAAAAAGATTACAGTTTTTAAGTTGCATAAACTCTCTTGCAATTTTTTCTTGGACGCAAGTTATGATAAAAAATTTTCACATTAACTTGGAGAATAACTTTTCAATGACAAATATTGAACTGAGCTATGATTAAAATTTCAAATCTATGATCAAAAATAGGTATATCGTAAATGACGTAAATTCCGCGTAATGCATCTCTCTGATTGGAACCTGGTTTCGGGTAACAAACATAGGAAGAAAATGATCGTGGGTCCCTCCCCTAGACTCAGTAGGTCAACACTCAGGAAGGAGATTGGGCTTCTGACCGGTCACGCAGCACGCTCTGAGAAAATATATCAATGCGTTTTATTTGTCAGTATAATAGGCAATTTAAACTGCATAAGCATGTACAATGTACATCAACCGTTCTCGTGTGTATTGCAGTGCCGGATTTATATTTTTTATGAGTGTAGGCCACTTTATTTCCGCCGCCCCATGTACATAACTTTCTATCTATAGGGATTTATTGAAAGTATAAAAAACCATGAGAAAACCAGTGGACGTGTTTGACTTTTATCCTCTGAAATCAAGTGACCGTCCTCTGAAATCTGCCGCCCCTAGGACGCTGCCGCCCCTAGGCCGCGGCCTATTTATAAATCCAGGACTGCTGAGATGCTGTTTATATATTTGATACTAAAAGTGCGGGGTGTTGCAGTCGATTCAGCGTTATTTTTTCTATAAAGAGACTTAATATAAAACGAATCGGGTCGAATTTAT
Source organism: Mongoloraphidia duomilia (assembly GCA_039654895.1). Taxonomy (NCBI): domain Eukaryota; kingdom Metazoa; phylum Arthropoda; class Insecta; order Raphidioptera; family Raphidiidae; genus Mongoloraphidia; species Mongoloraphidia duomilia. Next base: position 1,465,455 of record CM077520.1, on the reverse strand, counting down.
TTTTCAAAAATTTCGCAAAATAGTACAAAGAGGGGGGTCTTCTTATATTTGGCATTTTTAAGAAAACTCAAAAATCTCTCAGATGCTGTTTATATCTTTGAAACTAAAAGTGCGGGGTGTTGCAGTCGATTCAGCGTTATTTTTTCTATAAATAGACTTAATATAAAACGAAACGGATCGAATTTATTTTTCAAAAATTTCGCAAAAAAGTACAAAGAGGGGGGTCTTCTTATATTTGGCATTTTTAAGAAAACTCAAAAATCTCTCAGATGCTGTTTATATCTTTGAAACTAAAAGTGCGGGGTGTTGCAGTCGATTCAGCGTTATTTTTTCTATAAATAGACTTAATATAAAACGAATCGGGTCGAATTTATTTTTCAAAAATTTCGCAAAATAGTACAAAGAGGGGGGTCTTCTTATATTTGGCATTTTTAAGAAAACTCAAAAATCTCTCAGGAGCTGTTTATATCTTTGAAACTAAAAGTGCGGGGTGTTGCAGTCGATTCAGCGTTATTTTTTCTATAAATATACTTAATATAAAACGAATCGGGTCGAATTTATTTTTCAAAAATTTCGCAAAATAGTACAAAGAGTGGGG